>OX424574.1:73521326-73603826 GCA_949152435.1 Gastracanthus pulcherrimus
GGAGGATTCCCTGCAGGATTTCCTGCATGGTTTTCGTACTGTTTTCCTGCAGGAATGCCTGCAGGAATTATTCTAGAATGGGAAATTGTTTATAATCCTTTAATTTAAAATTGTTGAAAACAATAAAATAATTGGAAAATGTGCCTATATTAGGGATTATCATACAGATGATAACTCCAAAACTCAGGGATTAAGCTTCTTAACGTCTATTTATCAAATTGTTAAACAAACAAATTATTTTTAATTTTGGATTTAAGATGCTTAATTCCTGAGTTTTGGTGTTACCATCTGGATGGTAACACCTAATGTAGGCACATTTTTCAATTATTTTATTGTTTTCAATTTTAGATTATAGGGTATAAACAATTTCCCAGTCTAGAAAAATTCATGCAGGAAAACAGTACGAAAACCATGCAGGAAATCCTACAGGGAATCCTCCAGGTCTCCTGCAGAATTCCCTGCAAGTTTTTTTTCATAAGGGTACAATTGATTTAAAGAAATGTTTTTAGCTATAAAAGTAACCCTTTGTTGTGGAGTAAATCCGGTCAAAGTGATTTTTTTTATTTCGTCTATAGCTTCGATATCTTACATTTTTATATAAAACCAATAAGAAATATTAAAAGCCAATGGTTTGAACTAACATAATAATTATTTAAAGTTAATAGAAAGCAATTTGAAAGTAGAAATAACAAGCACGTTTGCTTAGGTGACAGGCAATACCCCGTTCTCCCCTATATACAATTATATATAAAAGTGGTTTTATAAACACTTGCAGTCGGTTTGATGAAGTGTATATATATAATTATATATGATTATATATGTTCGTATACAGGTACATATTCTCTAAATTTTTTGGAGCGGATTTTCACTCTTTTAGAGTTAATTCTCACTCCAAGCGATCATGAAAACACAGTCACATATTTTGGAGTGAATCTTCACTTTTAGAAAGAGTGAATAATTCGCTCTTTTGTAAAAGTGACGTTTTCACTCTATTTAGAGTGAAAGAATACGCGTAAAGAAAAAATAATTATTCACTTATAATAATTACTCACTTCGTTGTTTTATATTTTAGAAATGTTTCGATGAATGGATACAGTTTACTGAGAAGGATGCAATTGAGAGATGAATTTAAAAAACTTCAGAAAAATTGTTGGTTGCATTTGACCCGGATCATTTAAGTTCTGAGGCTGCCACTCTAGCGCTGAATCACCGTTGCGTCTGACTTCGTGTGCACTGATTACTCCTATGTATGCGAATTCGTAGATGAACTTTTACTTAATACTAAAATCAGTTTAAGACATAATAACTCAGAGCTAATAAATAGTTATTTTTATTAAAATGATACAAAAATTATATTTTATATGAAATTCAGTATTATTATGGTAACTTGAATATTTGGCAGAAGAGTCTAATATTTTTTGACTACATTTTCTCAATTTATGCATTTTTAAGAAAAGTTTAAGATGTTATAAATACTAAATTTTTTAAAATTAATAAAACTTTTGCAATTTAAGGGGATGTAAAATTCTGACTGATTCCTACCATACCGGCTTATAATTTATACTTTTTTCTCTTTAAAATAAATATTTATAAAATACGACATTATATACCTTTACCAGAAATCTTCAGTTGATTTTTCAAGAGGTATCATTTAAAAAATGGGTCAAAAAATGTTAAGAGGATATGGGTAAGCAATATACGTCATATACGCACTGCTTACCACGGAAAATATTTAAAACTGTTTTCTGGTAAGAAATTGTTGAAGATCATCGATAATATGCACACCAATACTTGCAACAAACAAACAGAATGCATACAGTCTTTTACATATGCACGTATAAGTGGGAGATCCTTCTTGACCTGAACTTTATTGCACCCTTTATCCAGTAGACCCAAGGATTCGGAAGCACGCTGACAACTCCAGTCCGTATACAACCACCGGAGAGCGCGCATCCAGTTACAGTGCATCTATATATTTCATACATAATTATATTCTGTTTTATATTCGGCTTACAAAACGCAAAACCTTCTCATATACCATTAGACTATCTATGGAAAACAATGAAAGGTACCAACAGTTTATTGGAGCATTGTTATATGTAGCAGTGAATACAAGGCCTGATATCGCTGCAAGTGTAACAATTTTAAGTAAATATAACAAGCAGCCCACATTAGCCGACTGGTCGGAGACATAAAGAATATGCCGCTATCTAAAAGAGACCAATGACTACGAGCTGATACTCGGTCAACGCGGGGCGGAGAAGGAATTGATCGGCTATGCGGACACAGACTGGGCGGAGAATCGAGATGACCACAGATCAAACAACGACTACGTATTCAAGTTCTTAAACGCAACGATCAGCTGGGGATGTCGCAAGCAAACCTGCGTTGCGCTCTCATCTACAGAAGCAGAATATATCGTGCTAGCAGAGGCATGTCAAGAAGCACTGTGGATACGCCGATTAATAGAGGATTTTACGGGCAACCAATAACAGGCTACAATTATTTTTGAAGATAATCAAAGTTGCATAAAGCTTATTAGCAATAAAAAGTTCAGCTATCGCAAAAAGCATATTGACACAAAATTTTACTTTGTAAAGGATTTAAAAGACAAACGTGTTATGGATTTTGAGTATTGCCCTACAGATAAAATGCTCGCAGATATGCTCATAAAACGTCTAAATAAAACAAAGTTAAAGTTCCTGGCACAAGGATGTGGTTTAGCATAATAGGAAAGTGCACGTTATCGTTGAGGAAGGGTGTTGAAGTTCATCGATAATATACACACCAATACTTGCAATAAACAAATATAATGCACCCTTTCCAGAGGACCCAAGGATTCGGAAACACGCTGACAATTCCAGTCCGTGTACAGCCACCGGAGTGCGAGCATCGCATCAACCACGTAGTTCTATAGATATTTTCACATCAGTGTATATTTACAGATAAAGACTTATAAATATTACAGTGCATCTATATGTTTCATACATAATTATATTCTGTTTTATATTGTTAACTAGCCCACGTGTATATTCCATTGTATATCTTTATATTGTATTTTGAATAATTTACTTATAAAAATAATAACAGAAATAATACCGGAATATTTTGAAACTGCCAAAACCAAACATTGCTAATACAATAAACAAATTTACAAGGCATAGTCATTTTTATTTACAAAATTTGTAAAATCTCGAATAACTGTTTAAAATAAAAAAGTCAGTAATACAGATTCCATTAGAAATTGTAAAAAGTATATCTCGTTAAAATTTTAAGAGATTTTAAATAAAAGCTCCCTATAACCTCTAGATTAAGTAATTAACCACATATAAGTTGTATATTTTTTTTTTAATTGAGGATTCCTGGTGTAGATAATGTTTTAAAAGTAAAAAGTCGTAATTCGAAACTTTGATAAAATTTCACTCCAACCTAGTGTGAAAGTTAGAGTGAATCGTTAGTCACTCTATAATTTAGAGTAGTAAAATTCACTAACTAGACTGAAGTGAACAAATTCACTCTTTTAGAGTGAAAATTCACAAAATACTTTCAAAAAAATACTTTCACTAGAGAGTATAAAACATTTTACTTTTACGGTGGGTTTTTATGTAGTTATATTTTCTTATATATGATTATATATGATTATATATAAGATTTTTTTACTCGGGAACGCTGTTTTTCACTGTTCTTTACACAATAATTAATCATTATCATGATACAACACTGAGAGAAGATCCGTGCGTCAGTTACACTCCACTCCGAGCAACAGCAGCGCCCATCAGTAAGCGCAGACGGTATACCGAATCGGAGTAGGTGCTACTCTTTTTGTGCGGGAAGTGGCCACACCGATCGTTCAGTGCGAATGCTACACTTTAAATTGGAGTATTAGCCACTCGTATAACATTGTCGTATATTTTTCCGTAGTTCAATTTTAACATCTTATTTAAAATTTCTCATTACTTCTGTTCGCGTATTAATAGCAGTTTACCTACTTACTTGATATTGATCTTCTTTTACTGCTACGTAAAAATCATTTTAACCCTTGTAATACTAAATTAATAAATAAGTGTGAATTGTAAAAACATAAAAAATGAAGAATACTGATAAAACATTTATCAAGCTTATTACAGTTAAAAACGAGGAATAATCCAATAACAGTTTTCTTTTTTTATTGCCACTACAGGTGGTATATGCGGAATCTCATCTTGATCAACTATTTTTTCTAAATTATTACTTTCGACAACATAAACCATAAAATGTTCATCAAAATGAGTTTCGTCGTAAATTTTAACAGAAAATTGTACAGACTCTTCCATCTTTCTTTTACGTAACTGATCAGCAGGTTCTTCACTCTTTTCAATTTTGCGTATATCAATTATTTCACCGAATTTGATTTCGGGTTCTGCCATACTTATTACTATAAATATTCCGATATTATATTCAGTTCCAGTGATGTTTACTTTTGTGTAATTTATATTATTTTTTGTATCCTTTGAATTGAATATTATATCAGAGTCATTTTTTAGAGTACTAAAAACATGACACATTTTTAATACTTGTTTTATCGCAATTATTTTCAACAAATTTTTTCGGCTGTTAGTGGAAATTGCATTAGCTTTCAATTCGCGGTGTCTAGACTCATATCGCATAGTCCAGAAATGCACACACGGGCCAAAGTAATACAGTATACAAATGTAATGAGTCAAGAAGTGAAACTTATGCTTTAATGAGTGACAAAATTTAAGATATAACATACATAAATCTTTGACAAGCACTCCCAACTCTTGGATATGTTCAATCACAATACGAGGAGACATAAAAAGGTCTACTATTTTTCTTAACAAAATGTACACATTCCAATGCTCGTTGATATTTGGAATTTTATCACCAATTATCCGCCTAAATAAAGCGTCAAGTATAACATTTCTGCAGCGGAATACTTGATGTTTAATTTTTCTTTCGTTCTGTTAAGTGTGATTCTAGGAGGTTTATTTGAATCATCAGTATACGACAACAAATTTTTGATTCTAAGGTTCAAATAATCTAAAGTGAAATATTTCTTTTTGTAAATAAATTCATACAAAATAGCACGAATGACATAGACACACACGCCCTCGAGCACGTCGTGCATAAAATCGACGCTCTTATTAATGGTAACGTGAAAATTATTGATCCTGTGGAAAACGCAATTTTCTTTTACACCAGTTGAAGATTCATCCTTTTTAAGTGAATCGTCGTAATTTTCAACAGTTCTTAAAAGCTCCTTCATTTCGTCACACAATCGCGAGCATTCCTCAGAACTAGCTTGACAGAAGCGACAAAAATAATTGGCTTTGAAGGAATGCACAAACCCACATATAGCATTTAAACCCAAGTTATCACCGAGAATAAGTACTGTTTGAAATCTAAATAAGGTTGAGACGCCTTCTACTAGAACAGTGATGCCTGTTGTTTGTAAATAATTTAGTTCATTTATTAATCTTCTAAAAATATTTTCATCGTAACATTGTTTAATATCTTCAGCTCGTATTAAGGTTGAAATAAAATACTATCTAATCGTGATGCTATATTTGCAGGTAAACAAGCTATAGAAGCATAAACGACTTCAAACTTATTTTTACCACCGTGGCTACCCAAAGCATTGCCAACTTCAATCTCATCAAAGTAAATAAACAATGGCAGCAAATATTCTTTTGAATTATGATTTAAAAAGTTTTTAAAATTATCTTTCCAAAATTTCGCTTGTATAACATTTGAAACAATGTTAGTTTTCCCTGACAATTTGCAAACATTTTTTAAAATTCTTTCAGCCAACCCTGGAATTTGTAAAAACTTAGTTAAAGAATAAATTAATGATACACTGACGCCAGAAACTATATTTTCTACGAAAACCGGGTCTTTGTCTTTAATCTCTTTCACAAAGTTTTTCTGAATTTCAAAGTCTTCTGGTTCTTGATAGCCGACATCTTTTAACAAACTAAAACGATTACTTTCTGTTGCAAAGTTTTCAAAAATTCTATTGTGATCTCGAAAGCAATTACGAATTTTTTGTGCTGCTTTTTTTTACATTCAGTATTTTCAACTATTTTTAAAATCGCTGTTTCTATTGATTTACAATATATGTTTATAATAAAGTTATTTATAAAATCAATAAATATATCAACAATTTTCCTGGGAAAAGTAGGTTCGCCATATAAAAATAGTATGAAAGATAAAACATGATTATACAAAGTAATATAATCCATTTTAAGAAAATTAAAATGTATGAGATAAGAATACGTCAGCACTTAAGTATGTAGATACGTACAAAAATAATGACAATTTTGTTACATACAGTAGGAACTATCAAAATACTATATAAATGATGACAACCATGGCAATACTTTTTAATTCGCCTTCTAAAATAGTAGATCATATCTTATTGTATTATTAATATATTTTATAATATCTAATTCATATGTGCCAAACGGCATAGCGCGTTTCTTACACATAAGAATTATACACGTAATTATTGTACACAATTTAGTATTGGTCAAATTATATATAGATATATTTGACCAATGCTAAATTGTGCACAATAATTACGTGTACAATTCTTATGTGTAAGAAACGCACTATGCCTGCCAAACTTACCACTTTTTTGATTTTTTATCATCAATTTTTTTTATAAAGCTTGCAATTACTTTTAATTGATTGCAAGGAGGGAAAGCACAGGATATGTTTTGTCGAATCCCATACACGTGCTCTTGTAAATAATTCCAGATTGGTGAGCAAATCTGTGACCATGTATGCAATGCGACAGATACTTTAAAACACACATCAACCGCTTTCAACGGGTCCTTGAATTCATAATTTTCTCCGTTCAGTACTATAAACGCTTTAGAAATAGCGTTTAATTCTCCACAGAAAACCACGTAAGGATGAACGTTGTGACCTACATCACTCAACTTTTTTTCAAACTTTGCTTTATAAGAGTCTAGAAGAGATTCATTCTGTAAAATAATTTACAACATTTAAAAAATAGTTTGGAAAGTTATCCTATGCTATACCCATAAGGTATTAAGGCGATGCTAAACCCCCTGTCACCGTCAAATACGAGGAACCACTTATTTTATTCAATTTTCAATTTTCAAAAAATATCTCTCTGAAAAGTTGTTGTTTTTGATTAGGACAATAACGTTTCATAAAGATATTTGCTAAAACTTGAAAATTAAATGAGACAAGTGGTTCCTCGTATTTGTCGGTGACAGTTGGCTTTAGCATCACCTTAAAAATAAAAATCGAATAGAACATATAATGGAATGAGTTTTTACCTCTATGACTTTGATGAAATGTTCGGAAATTTCCTCTCTTAAAAATATAAATGATCCTTTTATTTTTACAGTCAATGCTTTTGTAACAAAATATGGCAGATATAATAAAGCTAAAATCGAAGAAGGAACTAGAAAAAATAATTATTAATTTGAATTTACAGTATTACGATTGTAAACAATAAGAAAAATTCCAAATGAACAGAAATAATTTACCATTTTCAAGATGTTTATGCTGTTTCCGAAACTCCTTTACATCAGACGATGCTGAGGATTTTGCAATATCGCAAATCGTTTGCGATAAATCTAACCATCGAGTACAAAATATTGTAGATAACTTACTAGCATTATCAGGAGTAATAAAATTTTCTTTAGCTAAATTAGATATAATAAAAGCACTATCTGATTGAAGCTGTAAAATATATAATGAACATGATCTGATGATTATTTACATAACTTGAAAAACAAAAAAAAATATAATGCGAGATTTTTTTAAAACTTTACCAATTCAAGACTACTCGATGATTTTAAACAAACGAAAGTATTCAAATATGTTGTATAATTGATCGTGATGGTTTTCTTTTTAATTATAAGCATTTGTTGTCTTACGTTGAAAGATTTATCCCACGCTTCTGTCACACGACTAATAAGGTATTTTGAGCGATCTGTATCTGTTAGAGGTGTAAGATCTACTGTTGTAACATTATGAACTAAAACGGTAAATAATTCATTATTGTATTTTATTATTCACAAAATATAGTTATTTTATTGAAATAAATGCCATTATAGTTTTATAAATATTTTTCGGATGCCAAAAAAATTGCCGATATTAGCAATATTATTAATAAACCTCAGTTCAAAGCTTTACGGGACGACGTTGCTTGTGACATTTTATGCAATAACGGTACTTAAGATTCGATTTTATTCACGGGCAAAAATGATACACGAGAGCATAAGGTATACGAATTTCTCATGCTAGGGATCAATATTGAAATTTATAATTTCAAATTTTATTCGCACAAGAAATGACGGGTTATACTGAAAGTTATATGTAATTTAACACTTTGCGAAGATTATTGCTCAAAATTTATTTGAAGAACATTTCAACAAAAATAATTAATTTTATGTTACCTGTATTTTCTATACATCTCAAAACATTAGGCACGTTTGTCGTGTTTCTTCTCTTAATACGTGCTTTCTTCAAATCTTGGCTATAAACTTTATAATAATTGACTAGAAACCCAGCAGCACATACTTCCTCACCAAAAGCGTTCTTAGAAGGCGGTCGGTACCAGTCTTTCTTCGCGGTGGTGGGAAACAATCCAACTATTTGATTTGCAATGTCATCAAATCTTGACGCAGTTATGCTGAGAAATCGTAAAATAGTTAAAGATAAATGACATGAAATACATATAAAACATAAACATATAAATTACTACACATGTTATAAATAGAATATTCAATTTTAGAATAAAAGCTAGTAAATAAAAAATAAGTAGCCTATACAAAATAACTAAAAGCAGGAAATGTTTCATTTTCTATAATTTTTTCAACGAATGGTAAACAAATGATTTGTAACATTTAGTACAAAGTAATTAATAGATACAGTTGTATTTATGAGATCTATAAAAAAATCCAAATGTTACGAAGCAAAAGTAAAATTACACGTGTGGTAGCTAAACAAAAAGCAATAGTTTAGAAATACATCTGAAAGATAAAAAAAAATTCAGCGGTTATGGAGGAACAGTGGTTAATAGCAACTATAATAAGTCATATAAACATTGACTCAGTCAAACAATGTTACTTTATATGTATATTTACTGAGTCTGACTCACTTGTATTTGATCGGATTTTCATTAATCACTTTTTGTATTATAAAATATTTAAGTCGGCTGTATAAGAGTATTTTTTCATTTTTATACATGCCTAAAATAACACGCCCTTCCAGCTCATCATTTAATAAGAAATATAACTCATTTTCAATAAAACTGAAGTTATCTGCAATGTTCGGTAAAATAATAAATGCAACAAACATCTCTGAATAAATGAGATAAATAGACTCTTTAAGCAAATTTAGATAAGCACTTTAAATATATTCAAATAAAGTAGTAAAAAGTTGAATCAAAAAATGATAAAAGCACCTGGAATGTTATCATGCAAGCACCTGTCTACCGGTTCATTTTTAACGACAAGTAAAGAATCTTCATCATCTGTTTCCAAAGTTGTGTTTTGAGAACTATTCATTGGTTCACATCCGGTACTCTCATTATTACTACGTTCTCAACTATGTACATTTTCAACGTGTGCAATTTCTCCCGATGCATCAGTAAAAACAATATCCATTGATGAAATACTTTGATCATTGCTAGGATAGTTCAATCTATTGAAATTATTTTGTTGTTTCATAAAGGAGCATTTTTCTTGCATGAAAATTGGTAAAAAAAGAGAAATCAAAGACATGTTTTCTTTAAGTATTTGAAATAATCTGCTTCCTTGTAAGTTATAAAACTCATCGTCAGTGATGTTCTCTAAAAAAATTTCAAATCAACAGTAAAAAAATTACTCTTTTTAAAGTATATTATTAAAATATGCTCGAGATATATATTTATGTATGTGAATGAATATCTGAGAATTAAGATTATTAACTATAATCCAATTAAATAACTTTATCAAATATCAGATGTACATAATTTAATGTCAGTAATATATTGATAACATAAAAATGATAATAAAAAGAAAATGTCAATAGAAAAAGCGCAAAAACCTCAAGTTACTGTTATTATTAAATGAATGAGCATCATGTGCATTGCAAATTTATTCACGCACCGCTTGTGACAAGAAAGTATATTTGAGGTTATCCAATGAACTTACCTGCTTTGAATAACTGTTGTATGTCCTCCTTGAACATCACTCGATATTTATCAAAAAATGCTTCCATTATCGATCGCAAATCTTTAATAGAGTTTATAATTAATCGCACTTTCACATCACAAACAGTAATTCTCGATACATCACCGCAAATCACGCCGAACAACAGAATGGCGGCTTCTCTCTGCGAGTCTGCCTGCACCGTTCGAAAAGAGTAACGGATACGCTGCTATAGATGATAACCGCTATACCGACTGGCCTGCGCAGTCGCTACGCTGCGCCGGTGGGTCTCTTACTACGATCGGAGTGGCTGCTAAGGTAAAATGCCCAGTACTTGGACAAAACGAAAATTGTGATTAGTAGTTGGACAGTGACAAAAGTTGTTGCTAGTGATAAAGGTGATAAAACGATATATTCATTGGCATTTATTAGGATAGTTTATGATATGTAGTATGTACTTTAACCAAAATTATGATAATTTACGTCTTAATTTTGTTATAAATGTAAATATAACATTTTGAGGTTATGTCGACAACTGTAATATACCGAAAGTATTGTTCAAGTTTACGTCCACTGTTTTTTCTGAACCCAGTAGTTGGACACATTTAATTCATATGTCCAACTACTGGGTCCTAACTCTGTCCAAGTACTAGGAGCAGCTTGGCATATGATGTCCAACTACTACGACATATAGTTGCATTTTAAAACTTACTTTTTTAATATAAAAAAGTATGTAAGCGTCTTTTTTCTTGTACTAATAACAGTAATACATGCCGCAATAACGATTAGATTAAAGATTTGGGAAAAATATTGAGTTTTGGCTTTACAAACACTGATTCCGTACTTTCGTTTGAAAAAGTGTCCAAATACTGGGCATTTTACCTTACTTCGATTGAAAGTGTAGACTCTGATAGCCCATTTTTGTGCAGCTCCTAAATTCCCAGTGTAGGAGGCGCGCCGGTCTTCTCTCAGTGTATTTAATACATATTGAATTTTCAAGTGTTCTTAAACTATTTTTTTAATGCATAACCGATCGGAGTAGGAGTCGAGGTCGTTATGGTAATCGATGGCGAGGTTTAGGTAGTGCACTCCGTAGTTTTTGGTATCTAGATGTAGGTGCTGGTCAGACATCTAGGTATCGCGACCTCGTCATCGACTGCCATAATTACTTCGACATCTATATTCATGTAGATACAAAAAGCTACGGAGCGCGCTACCTAAACTCGTCATCGGCAACCAAATCACCTGGTCGCCTCCTCCTCCGAGTTCATACACGGAAAAACCCTTGGGCGAGATGCGGTATCAATGGTCACTGCGCGGCGCTACCAAGCTTTTGGTACTGCGGCAGCAACATTTTTGGGTGCGCAGCTCACCCAAATGCGCGACGAGCTACTGCCCCAACATACAGTCACTGTAGCTCTAAAAAAGGGAACTGAGCTCTCTAAACATGAAGATATAAAACAATATGTGTAATACGCTCCTATTGAATAATTGAACAGATTCTTAAACTATTTTTTAAAGTTTATATATAATAACCTTATAAGTCATACCGAGTGACAATATAATGTGTATTGTTTACAACTGCAGATAAACAAGGTAAAATAAGTGGTAAATTTGTGAATTGTATAAATCTGCGTGAAACGGTGCTGGAATCTACTATGTAGGCATGGACACTGCACTCAAATCATGCACGATTTCTTCTAAAACACCGTCAAATTCACGCAGACAATCGACGGTGTCCTGATGAAACACGACATGCGCCAAATTTCCTCGCGCCAACCACCAAGTCGCACGACTGCCGCTCGCGCGATACTCCGCGGCCCCTATCGGTGGAAACGCTGCAACACCAACAGCCGCGCACCGCGGTGGCTCCAGCATTAGGGTGGCTGCTCACCCAAAAGGAGAGAGCCGCGCTCCCGAGGCAATCTCAAGCGTCGCTCTCAACGTTTGGTGTTGCACGAGCACTAGTTGGTGACGCATCACGCCCAAGGGTTTTTCCGTATATATATATAGTCATAAAAACTACAAAGCGCACTACCTAGACCTCGTCATTGGCTATTATAACCACCTAATAGACGCCATCTCCGACTAGTACCTACATCTATATACAAAAAACTACGGAGCGCGTCACATAGACCTCGTCATCGGCCACCATATCCAACTGGATACCTTCTTCGACTAGTACGTATATGTAGACATCAAAAACTATGGAGCGCATTATCTAGACCTTGTAATCGGCCACCATAACCACCTGGACACCTTCTTCGTCCAGTATGTACATGTAGACCTCAAAAACTATGCAGCGCATTATCTATCGCGCTAAACACGTTAGAGTGACATTTCACTCATTCGGAGTGGAATTTCACTCGAAGAATGAGTGGAATAAATCACTCTTATTAAATTTTTTACTCTAAAAATAGAGTCGAAATGATTCACTCTTAAGCAGAGTGGAATCTCACTCTATTTTAGAGTGAATATATTCCCGATGGACATCGACGAAAAATTCACATACTTTTTTACTTTTTAAGTTTGTAATATTGCAAACGTGTTATTAGCCCTATTGCAAGATCTCACCTGAGATCTCACGTAAGTTTTTGCAATAGGGAGATACACGTTTACCATTAATAATAGGTTTACCAAAATACACCAAATAAATTCGCAGTAGTTTATATAAACAAAATTAATTCTTCCGCGTGTTAATTCATTATATAAATATTTTAATGTGTTTTACGTTCTAACAGGAACGTCCAAAGAATTCAAAGCTATAATAATGGAAACTTGAAGTATCTTCAAATTAAATAATACAAACGTTCAGAGTATTGTTCTTTTAATTTTTTTTTTATTTTCATTTTTTTCTATTTTTATATAGTTTTTCCAGTATATGACTAAGAATAGTAGTTAAAAACTTAGTAGCATTATAGTTTTAGGAGGGGAATTTTACTAGGTGAGTACCAATCGTAATGGTATTAACCTAACCTCAAAAAATCGTAAAAACACTATTTCTTTGCAAATTTCGTGGTTACAATATATATTTTCTTGAATTCTGTGTTGTAATGATGAATTCTGCATTATATAGTATTACTAGATAAATGCTTATTATAACAGTATTAACCTAACCTAAAAATATTGCTAAAACGTTTCTTTGGAAATTTCGAGGTCAAAATATGATTTTTTGGTACTTTATGTTTTATAATTTTGTATTTACATCTGATGATGTTACGAAAAAAATACTAAATGTAATAGTGTCAATCTAACCTCAAAATATTGCAAAACAATATCTTCTTTGAAAATTACGTAGTCAAATTAATATGTAGGTATTTTTGGAATTTTGTTGGTTTATAATTAATGTTTCTACATCAATGTATGTTACTAGATGAGAACCAACTGTAATAGTGCCAACCTAACCTCAAAATATTGCTAAAACACTTATTCTTGTTTCAAATTTCGTGATCTTAATATTATTTCTTGGTATTTCTTGGGTTGTAGCTATTGTTTTGGCATGAATAAATATTACTAGTTGAGTAATAATGGTAATAGTATGCATATAATCTCGAAATATTGCAAACATACGATTTTTGTTATGAATTTCGTACAAATAACAATATAACTTTTTTGTGTTTTATGCGTTTTAATTATTGATTTTTGAACTGTTTATCACTACTCATCTACACAGACGCACGCGTATACGCACACGCACACATACACACACACACACTCGAATACACATACACACACGCACGCATGACGCATATATATACATGTATACCCATACACACACGCAGCACATATCTACACGAACACATGTACATATTAAAATTTGCAAAAAGGATTTCTGCCATATTATAACACTATGACGATTTGAACCCAATAACATTCTCTGGAGATTATGGTATAATTCTGATAAATAATATTATTGTTATAATTCAAATATTCCACAATATACTTTATACTTTTATGATACATTTTTTATAGGATAACATTTGAAACTGTAGGAACATTTATAAAAAAATTTAAAAATCAAGTTTTTGTTTACAGTCAACTTTCATATCTAAATTCTATTTCTATACTCTTATTGTATTATTTTCGTTAGAGATCACTTCGCAGATAATTTATAGAGTAATTGTATATAATACGTACGCAATTCTGGTGCAATTCTGCTACACTCTTGAGTGCGTTATTTAATCCCCATTAGTCGCACTTGTCGGCTGCACGTCTGCTACAATCCTGACGCACTGGTCTGCCTCAATCGTCGTACGCAATTCGGGTGCTGTTCTGCTGCACTTGCGAGTGCATTATTTCATCCCCCTTAGTCGCACTTGTCGGCTGCACTTCTGCTGCAATCATGTCGCACTCGTCTGCCGCAATCGTTGTGCAGCACAAACCTAGTCGAAGTGTGAAGCAGGCCGTGCACTTTCGGCGCAATCGCGAGTGCGTCAGACTGTGTGACCAGGGTACGCTAGATTAATTAACACCATTACAGTTAGTGTTTATTTCGTATAATTGTATGATGCAAAAACAATAATTGTAACACAGTATATACCAAAAAATCATATTGACAACGAAATTTCCAAAGATGTCAGTGTCTGCAATATTTTGAGGTTAGGTTGACACTATTACAATGAACACTTAGCTAGTAACATATTCTATAATGAAAAGCAATCATTTTAACATAGAAAATACAATAAATTTATATTGTAACTACGAAATTTGCAAAAAAATAACATAGTTTTTATGATATATAGAGGTTAGGTTGACACTATTAAGATTGGTACTTGCTATTCATCGTCAAAATATTGAAGATTATTCATCCATTTTTTTGTCGACTCACAACTAACATCGCAGAATACGTGTGAATGCGCGGGATTGACGCGAACGATGCGACTGTTAACACACGATTAACTACTTATTTGCGTGTCTCTCGAAATCAATTTTAATTAATGAGGTTCAAAATTGTGATAAATAAGATAAAATTTGTTTGCGTTGTCATTTCACTCTAACTACTACAGTGAAAAGTAGAGCGAATAAATACCACTCTATTCCCTAGAGTGAAATATTTCACTCGAGTAGTTAGTGTGAACAAATTCACTCTATTAGAGTGAAATTTCACTCTAAAATCGGTTCTCTCATTTTTTAGAGTGAAATTTTAGTCTACCGGGTTTAGCGTGTATGTATAATCTTAGACAGTTTATTTAATGGTCAATTAAAGTTTAACTATAAAACAAATATATAAATTCATACATCAACATTCATGAATTATCTTAATAAATAGTAATTTTATGTTGAAACAAAAAATAATAAAATTAAACTAAATACCTCTTAGATTCAATCACAAACCTCCACAGGCGTGTAACTAAGTACCCGAGCCAATGATTTCACGAAATGATTGAAAATACATAATAGCTTATCATTATTTATTTATATTTAAACACACCTCTACCCTGGTAGAAATTTATCCCGCTCCCTTTATATCTCTATGTAGAATAGCCCCGTGCTATGTAGATCTGTGTAGGCAAAGTAGATAAATAGTGGCTATACAACAAATTGTGGCTGTACAACAAATAGTGGCTATTCAACCAATAGTGGCTATACAACAAATAGTGGCTATTCAACAAATAGTGGCTATACAACAAATAATGGCTATGCAACAAATAGTGGCTATACAACAACTACTGGCTATACAACATATATTGTTATAAAGCAGATCTGCAATCATCATGGCCCTGGAAATTGGGTATTCAATTATCGGCGATATTTTTAAGGACATTTCTTCAATCATGGAAAATGACAAGAAAGAAGATTTGAATATATGTGTGTAAGTTTGAGTGTGATTTTTATATGATAATTGTAGAATATAATTTATAATCATAGCCCACGACCCATTTCTTATTCAATATAATAAGTTTTGGCCATAGAATAAAAATATTTTATTTATTTATTTCCTAGACCCTTTTATATCCTTACAAATTAAAGGTAGTAAATAATCTTTATATCTAAGTAACTACATGAAGTTTTAGTACATACCCACCATACCATTTATTTTGTTTATATCAAATCAGTTTCCTTATATTGTATTTTATTCGATCCTGAATACAGACTTGGCCTTAAGGAGGCTCCTGCGCCTAATGTCTCGAACTCGGACATATCATTTTTTAAAGTTTGGAATACGCTCAATCTAACGGTGCCCTTATTTATACCGTTTATCGGCCAAAAACTCAAGAAATTTGAGCTCAAAGTTGGCAATTTTAACATGGACTCTTATGGCAGACAAAGTTGAATCTGTTAATTACGAATGAAATCTGATTTGTCCAGTAATGTCATTATATCAGTTTTGTAGGAAAAAATCTCCTCTTTCAAATGACATTATTTAAAATATCGGTTATCGAACTATAAAAAGAGATATTAGCGAAAGCTTAAATAAATTCGGGTTATATCCGGCAGCTGTAGGGAAAGCAGCTGAGCGGCCATCTTGGCTACGGCGTTCGGGAGAAGCGCGCGCAATTTGAGATTCCAATTTCAAACAAAAACATTCAATAAAGAATAAATCGTCATAATTGTATTTTTTATTTTAATTAATAAAGTCTATGGATAATTAAAATACTCTGGAAATTATAGTTTTTAGTTTTTTAATTATTTTAAATATAAATTAACAATAAAAATTTAACTATGGGCCCACGTAAATCTCTAGCATCCCAAACTTTTTTAGGTTCCGTAATTTTCACATAATACACTAAATAATATCAACTAGAATAATACTTATCAACTAGAACTGTTTACATGCAGCACGCACGACGCACGACACGACGCTATAGTAATATATATAGATATAGCTATATACCACCCATCGGCGCGCATGCTCGAAAGACGAACCTGTCCTTCTCGCATATGTTATTCACTGCCGAATCCAAAATAGTATCTGTATTAATATTTATTGAATTGTTAATGTTTATATTATTAAAAGTGTACTGCATTTATATACATTATAAATACATTTAAGATTTTTAAGTATAAATATATGCATAAAAGTTATCATCAAATTTTCGATTCAATTTGACTAGTATGGTAGACGATGGAGCCTCCTTAAAACCTGTATGTTATATATAAGGAAAACTATTATGATTAGTATCATAAAGTAAACATATCTAAATATTATTAAGAATTATTTGAATGAGTCAGACAATTGTCTTACTAAAATCATAATCCAGACTGTGTGTATTATGAGATACAGTAAGATAATAGTTTATAAATTCTTTATAAAGTTCAATAGAATAATTTAACATGTATTAATAAACTTGTGAATTTCTTGTAAGTCTCTCTTTAACGGGAGGTTGGAGCGAACTTTACTATTCTGACCTCCACCTCGCACCATATTTTTTGTTATACGTCTAAAATTTACATAGTATCATCAAAATCGAGGATGATAATGATTTGTTATTGTGTAAAGAACAGTGAACAACAGCGTTCCCGAGTAAAGAAATCTTATATATAATCATATATAAGAACTTATATACAATTGTATACACGGAGAGAATTTTCTAATAAAAATTATGACGAAATTCGCAGTAAAAATTACCGAGAATGACTATAAAGCTGGGACACTCTAACTTTCCGGCAGTTTTTATTGATATTTACGATAAATTTTACCGTACTGAACGGTAAAATTTGCCTGCCGCAGAGTAAAAGTTCCTTGTATGAATCTTAGGGAAAACCAAAATTTGTGGTTGAATTTGTATGAAATATTTTTTAAAAATCTGGATTTTCTTCCAATTGTTGTAGCAGTATTATCATTAATACTTAAATAAGTACATTTATACACATTTATCTTTGAGTTAACCTAAAACGTGTACACGCTCAGTTGTTTCCTTTATCAGCTGTCTTCTCTTTCTCAAATAAGTCAAATTTTACCATTTAGTGCGGTATAATTTATAGTCTGTGCGGTAGAATTTGTAGTCAATGAGGTCATTTTTATAGTAAAATATCAGTAAAAAGTGCCAGAAAGTAAAAGTGTCCCAGGTTTATAGTTATTTACGGTAATTTTTACCCTGAATTTCGTTATAATTTTTATTAGAAAATTCTCTCTGTGTATAGAATAACGTTATATATACTTGTATATAAATTTTAAATTAAATAAATTAATAATATAATAATTAATTTATGCAAATTTACCATAAAAAATAGTTTGTATTGAAGATTAGCAATGTTTTGTGCATTTCTTATTACAAAAAATTATTACTAAGAAAAAAATGCCCCTCGTGCTATTTGAACCAAAAAACCTTTGAGTTATGAAGCCATTACCTTAACCACTACTCCAACAGCTCTTATTGTAAAAGTAGTATCCGAAGTGTACTATAAGGTATATTGTTAGACAACTCATATATATTCGTATATACTTGTATACCATTATATATAAATGGACTTAGAAATTTTTTATTGTTGTACAGTAAAAGTTCAGGCACTGTTGAAAGACGGGACTGAGCGTAACGCACTTAGTATTGGTGGTTATGGTGGTTGATGACGAGGTCCAGGTAGTGCATTTCATAGGTTTTGATGTCTAGCTATATATAATAATTTTAAGTTGCAAAATATTTAAACATTTTAGTTTAAGGGACCTATAAGTATTTTTCAATTATAAATCATGAAACTGCAACACGAATTTTAACTTAATTATCACATTTTTTAAATTTAATTTAAATGCAGTTGTAAAAAAAATAAAATAAAAATAAATAAAATAAATTAGTAAAATAAAATATAAAAATAATAATAATTTTTTAATTATATAAAATATGTGTTTATGGACTGTTATAGTGATTGTCATATTTTTAAACTCTTGATTAAAGAGCGATTTTTTATAGAATCATTGTTACATATAAGACTGCACTTAAATATAACCTGCACCTGATCCATATTTACACATAATTTTTGAGCAATCAAATAAAGGTCCAATTCTGATTCTAATTCTAATCATAATACAGAAGTAAAAGTGTGTAATTTTCCAAAATACCACGTCACTGGTCTCTGTACTGTCACGACCGCAATTACGGATCACTTAAGAGAATTCTGCCCTTTATCACCTCGGTTAAATAAAAAATATCTACAAAACCTGAGTCATCGCATAGTTTCTTAGTAAGAAAACTATTGATATTCAGTTAGATATCATTGAAAATAATTGAAAACTATTATTTAATTGTTAAATAGAGGTTTAATGAAAAAAGTACATAGATTTTGCCTCATATATTTTTTTGTTCTTTTTCTTCGTTATTTTCTTTTTTAAGCTTTAATTTTTGCAGTCTAAGATTGTTACGTTCTTCTTTCTCCTGTTCAGTCTTTTTCTTATCTGCTTCAACCTTAGCGTAATACGCTCTCCATTCTTCGCTAGTCGCCACAGCTGGTATCTTTTCCTTTCTTCGTTTTTTTTTTTAGATTTTTCTAGAGGTTCTCCTGGCCAGAAAAGACAACGCTTGAAAGGAGATGGTACTCTTTTATCACTATCTAAAATGTTTGTATAAACTGATTAAAAATTTTTTATTCTATGTCAGACTATTTTTTTTACCTGTGTTACACTCAGTAGGTGTTAGTATTTGTCCATCTCCAAGATTACTATTAGGGTTCTCATTTTCATCTGAGCCTTTCGCATTTGATACCAAAGACTCGTCATCGATTAATGGAGTACGATTGACTTCTGTAGGCGTTTGCTTCTTTTCTAAACATCGTTAAACAATGAGGTATCTGTTACATAGTAAAATTACAAATACGATAAAATATAGGATTTTATTTACCTTACTTGTCTAACTGTGTATATTTTGAACAGGGTTTCTATGCTTTTACTTAAATGATTGTCATAACAAACTTCAAAGCAAAATGTACCAAATTACTCGATTTCTCGTTCTACAAAAATTTATTTTTCTATTATTTTTTCTTTCTTTTTCTTAGCAACGTATTATTTGAATAATATATGATATTAAAAAAAATTCTTAATCAGGTAATATAACAAGTAAACTACGATATACATACATCACGCCATTCCCGCTTTAAAATTAGAAGAATTTATGGTTATTATATTATTTTACTTTATAGAGCGTTTTTTTGGTATTAATTTTTTTTTAATTTTTATTATCACTTTTCAATGTTGTATATATAACTACAAGCACTGGAAAGTGATAAAAAAATTTTAAAAAAATATCAGAGAAACGCTCTATAAAGTAGTAAGAGTTTTTTTGGTATTATCTTTTTTTTAAATTTTTATTATCACTTTTCAGTGTTTTTTTATATATATATATATATAGATATATATATATATATATATATATATATATAACATACTTAAACGAGTAAGTAAAACACACTATAACACATGCATCCTTTTCGTAGGTTTTTGGACTTGAAAAGCGAGTCTAAAGTGCTTGTTTTCTGACCAACGGGCAAAAAAAATACTTTAAGAAATCAAAATACACTATTCTTAGAAAATGTCGATATGGATGTGTATGTGTGTGTGTAGGTGTGTGCATGTGTGTGTATGTGTGAGTGTCAGTGTGTGTGCGTGCGTGCGTGCAGGTGGGTGGGTAGTTGTAGGTGCGTGCGGGCGAGCGCGTGTGTGTGTATGTGTGAGTATGTTTTTGGTGTGTGTGTGTGTCACTCTATATCTTGAGTTAGACACGGTAAAAATTACGCAGTGGGTTGATGAATTAAAGAATCTTGATCAAATTAAAATACCAAGATGCATGCTAGGAATAATTGACGAGTCCAGTAATATTAGCTTGCACACATTTTGTGATGCGTCTAAACTAGCGTATGCTACAGTAATTTTTATTAGAATTCAGAGGGGATTAGATGTGCAGATTTACTTTGTGCAAGCTAAAACTCGCGTCGCGCCCGCAGGTAACAATGAGACCAGTTCGCGCGCAAGTATACCGCGACTTTAATTATTAGCCTCGACAATTGGGGCCAGATTGACCGCGCAAATATTGCAAGCATTAACTTTAAAAGGAGTAAAAACTTATTATTGGACAGATTCGTCAACAGTAGTCGCGTGGATTAATAGAAGAAACAATTGGAGTCTTTTGGTTGCTAATAGAAGAAAAGAGATTAGAGAACTATCGGGGAATAAACAGTGGAGGCATACACCTGGACACCTTAACCCGGCTGATTTGCCGTCGAGAGGTTGTACGGTCAATCAGCTGTTAGCCTCAAAATGGTGGGAGGGACCGGAGTGACTAAGGCAGGCTCGGATAGCTGGCCTGCGCACGATTTGAGCGTTAATGAAGATGAAATTGAGATAGAAGTAAAAAAGTCAATAGTAACGCAAGGAACAACATTACTTTGTAGGGAAACTAATGATTGTAATGAAATAAATAATGATTGGATTAATCGTCACTCGAGTTATTCAAAAATTGTTTGGGTTTAAGGGTGGGTTAAAAGGTTTCTGTTTAATTGTACTAATAAGAATGAAAGAAAACAGGGGTTTTTAGCAGCAAGTGAACTTGGGGACGCAGAAACCACATTAATTAAAATAATTCAAAAAAATCATTATAAAGATCTTAATGTTTAATTCTTAATCTTTTGCCATTGGTAGATGAGCAGGGAATAATAAGAACAAAGACAAGAGTCTTGTATAGCGAAGACACATTTAATTTTCGATGCCCAATTATCCTACCGAATAATGATCATATTGTTACATTAATAATCAGAGAAAAACATAACGAGCTCAAGCATGCGGGTGTGTAAGGTACAATAAATCGATTGGGAGAAAAATTTTGGATCATGGGAGGTCGGAAACTAATTAAAGGGGTGATTCATAAATATGTCCACTGTCGCAGGTATGACTCAAAAGAAATTATAGCGCATTCAGCGCCGTTGCCACTCAATCGGGTAAGGGACGCGGCGATATTTTAAATATTAGGTGTAGATTTCGCGGGGCCCATTTTCCTCAAGGAAAATCAAATGGCCTGGATTTGCATTTTTACCTGCGCGACATATAGAGCAGTACATTTCGAATTAGTGAATTCTCTATCTGTCGCTTCCTTTTTAATGGCTTTGAGGCGACACATAGCGAGACGAGGCGGGCCGAGCGTTATATATAGTGATAATGGCTCTAATTTCGTAGAGCAAAATAAGCAATTAAATAGTTTAGATTATCAGAAAATCGCAAAGACGCTCGCGATTCAACAAATAGATTGGAGGTTTAACCCTCCATCGACACCTTGGTGGGGAGGGTTCTGGGAGCATCTCATTGGTATATTGAAAAGATTGCTGAGGCGTACTCTTAAAAAATCGTGTTTTAATTACGAGGAAATGTTAACGACATTGGTAGACTGCGAAGCCGTAATAAACTCTCGTCCGATCACTTTTACTTCAGAATGTTATGAAGAAATAATACCTTTGACTCAATCTATGTTTTTGCAAGAAGTGAAAGAAATCGGCGTTTTAGACCTAGATAAAGTAGAAAAACAAATTTAAACAAGCGTTTCGCGTATCATAAAAAATTAAGGCAAGATTTGCGGAAAAGATTTAGAAACAAATATCTAGGCACGATAACCCACCAGAAATGGAAAGGTAGACTTTTTAAAGAAATCAAAGTAGGTGACTTGGTACTAGTAGGCAGCGATAATACAAAGCGCTTGGACTGGCCATTAGCAAAAATCAAGTACATTTTCACAGGAAAAGATGGTCACAGGCGTGTCGTGCGATTAACAACAGCGTCCGGAGAAATAACTAGACCTATTCAGCGTATTTATACGCTTGAACTGAATTGCGATGATTTACACATTAATAAAGGCCATTTTGTAATAAAGAAATTAGACAGAAGCCAAGCATCCAAATGCCACGTTAAATAAAAAATTAAAGATAAAAATGACGATGATAAGTATTTTAAAATGATGAAAACTAGAAATGGAAGAGTTTCGAAAAGACCTGACAGATTAGTTTATTCTTAAAAAAAAATGAAAACCTAGATAATTTTATTATCTTTGAGATTATTCTTTCTTTTCTTTTTTTCAGTTTCTTTTTTATCTGTGCTATTGGTGCTTCAATTTAATCTCTTTATATATAAAAAAAAATGTAATAAGTGACTTAGACGTTAGCTACATCATTTTCAAGGTAGGAGGATGTCGTGTTAAAATAAGAACAATTGTAAAACTGAGATATTATTCGGGGGATAATACAGTTTACTGTCCATACGTGAGACAGGACGGATAATTAGGGATAGGTATGAAAGGTACAGTAGTCATAAAAGGGTGCCTTGACGAAGGAGCCACCGCTTCTCGTCCCAGATAATGTTGTAAGCCGGAGTGCGATGACTCGGCAGTCGTGAATGAGCATCGAACCGAGCCGTGTCTCTTGTTGTGAACCGGTCGATGTCTCCTTATGTATACTTTAATAAATAAATAGTAAATAAGCTTCATTTCGAGTATTTGTTCACAAGTTTATTTTTCCCCTTGTCACTTATTAATAAAACAATAATAATTATAATAATAATTTTTTTTTCGAGGGGGGTAGGAAATACCATCTAAGGGTGACCCGACTTCTGCTGAGTCCACACAGCCGGATAGTGTAGGGTTGGTTGGGGATGTATCTGCCGTGTGTATAAAATAGGACGAAAGATAAAATAAACAAAAACGCGGAAAAACTACACAGCCGTTGTATCGCAAACCGACCCACTAAAACGTACCTCCCTTTCTTCTTTTGGCGGAACCCACCCTGGTACCATTTATGACATTACCTCACGGTCGTGCCATTCTAGTATCATGTCGACAACAGCTGCTGCCTTAATCCGAAACAAATTTAATATTTATAATTTTAAATCCTCTGAGAGGCCGTCAGATCTAACGTCTCACTTATACGCGTATTCGAACCGGCACATTTCATCTCCGTACGAAAAGGAGAAGTTTCAAGGTCCCTACCCGCGACATTCATAGAATGAGAGAAACTGTGCATCTCCCGGTTAAGAAAGCGTCCCATCTTCTCCCAGTGGTTCATTCATACCTTCGTTGGTTGCACTGTCTGGGTACCGTTTCTTTGTTGTAGGACCATATCGGCGAATTTTGCCGTGGCAGCCAACTTATTCTCAGCAGTCAGCATTTCGTCTACGATGATCTCAGGCGTGAATTGTCCGACCGAGTCGAGAAGAGATGTTCTTTCTTTGTTCCACTTTTCGCAGATGAAAAATGTGTGACATGCATCGTCGCAATCAGCAGGACAGAAGATGCAACTCGGGCTCTGAACCTTCCCCATACGATTAAGGTAGGAGCAGAAGTACCCACTCAGGAATTGGGTCAGGTAATAATTTACCTCCCCATGGCTTCTGTTAATCCAAGGGGCCAGCTGGTCTATCAACCTTGCTGTCCATTTACCATTGGTTTGGTTGTCCAATATCATTGCCACGATTCCATGGTGCGTTACCGTTCCTCTCTATGGACTGTTGTTCTGTCCTCTCCTATTTTCTTCCGTTCGTAGATTCACTTGCGCTCCGTCTCGTGTAGGTCGATCGGGATGATTCCCGCAATAACGAGCACTGCGGGTCCCGAGATCGCGCGATAGGCGCTGATGACTCTGAGCGCTTTTATACGCTGAACGAAAGTAAGTCGAATCCGCTACGAGGCTAAATCCGTTTGCCAGTGAAGGCCACGATTTCTGTCTTGGCGGCTGCCAATTCGAGGGGTGGTGGGGTGAATAGGGGGAGGGGGTGGTCCGTTTAGGGTGGAATTTACTTCTTATTTTTAGTAGACACTGTAGGAATTTTTTCGAATTTTTTTACTCAAATCTAATTTGGATCAAAAACAGGCCTTAGAGACCCCTCACCTTTTGAATCCCCCTATTACTGAGATTGTCGTCTGCACCTACCCTGTTAGGAATGTGTCAACCAGCATCTCAAGCCGCAGAACACCATCGTACGATATGGTCCATAAGTCTGATCCAATTACCGATCCTTGTGCAGCTTCAGCTGTAATTTCCTTTCTTCGTTGTTCCTCCATGGTATCATAGGATAGCCACCTGTCTTTTAGATAGTCTTTTACCACGCGCATAATGTACGGTGGCACTTTAAACGTATTCTTCATTGCGTCGATCATATCTTTCTATCTGGCAGAGTTGAAGGCATTTTGCGCATCTAGGGTTGCAACCAGTATCACTGTCTTTGGGTTCTTCTTCGTCTGTTCTTCTTCGAAGGTTCTCTTGACCTCTAGTACTGCATCAACAGTTGATCTTCCTTTCCTAAAGGTGTATTATCTATTTGAGAGATCACCGTCTAACTTTACTGCATTTTGTAGCTGAGATCTAAGAAGCTTCTCTAGTAGTTTTTCAGTTGAATCTAACATGCATAGCGGTCTGTTGCCCTATGCCGAGTTGAGGTGTCATTTTCCCTTGCTGATCAGTTCTAGCCATTTCACCTTCCATTTCTTCATGAAAAACACCTGCCTTAAGACAGCTGTTGTACATATTTAAAAGTAGCTGTGGGCATACTCTTGCTGCTATCTTCAAGACCTCAGCCGGGATTCTGTCTGGTCCTGATACCTTGTTCTTCTTCATGAAGTCGGCAATGATTCTCAATTCTGCTTCTGTGAAGAGTGGTATTTCCTCCAGATTCTGTTCTTCGTTGTATTCGTTTCGTTTCTCGTGATCTGGAAAAGCATGCTAACAATGTTTTCCATCATCTCTTCATCGCGAAGTGTAGGTGTGCTAAACCGCCCTGGCTTGCGAAGTACTATTTTATATACTCGGCCCCATGGATCGTTCTCCACCTCAATACACAGGTCTAGCCATTGTTGGGTCTTACTTCGTTTGATGGTATCTCTCAATCATTTCTTCGCTTCTTTGTACTATGCATTCTTACGACTGACCTCTTCATATCTATTCCTATCAACTCGTTCTGCTCGTTTGCGCAGACGGAGACACTCCTTTCTTAAGTTAGCAATATCTTCTGTCCACCAATAAATAGGTCGTCTCTCGTTACCTGCTGGTCGCTTTCATAGCATCGATGCTTCACAAGCCCTGCGTAGAAGCTGCATACAACTTTTACATGGGTCTTAGCTGCTTCCAAATTTTATCAATTAAGTGTATTGAGAATTAGCAATATATATTTTTAAATTTCTTTTGTAATTTATTTAGAATTATATATATATATATATATATATGTGTGTGTATGTGTGAGTGTGTGTGTATACCCTTGCAACGATGCTGTGGCGGGTGGTAGAGCCACATCTCGGGCGATTGGCGAAGCAGCGTTAGGCGCGACTAGTATTTGGATGGGTGACCGCCAAGGAACCCCGTGACTGATGCAATTTTGTCCGATCGCTTAGGTGATGTTTCGCACTCAATAAAGTGAACGAGACGTATAAAATGATCGGATTCGGTGTATAACCCACAGATGCGACAAACATACAAATCGAACATCCCAGAGCGGGTTACATTCTGATACAAGTTTTCCCCACTCCACGGGCATAACCCTGCGGAAATGCGAGATGCGAGCAGAGTGGTCAATTTAAGCGCCTACTAACTGTTATATCGGCATAGATCATTTCTTACACATAAGAATTATACACGTAATTATTGTACACAATTTAGCATTGGTAAAATTATATATAGATATATTTGACCAATGCTAAATTGTGTACAATAATTACGTGTATAATTCTTATTTTTTTTCTTTAATTTTTTTTAACTGATTGAGTCTCTTATTTTTCAACATGAATATGAATTTTATGAAAAAATTAAAACATACAAACGATTTACAGAATTTTTTTCTATGCTACGTAATGTTAATTATTTAATCATTATAACTTTATTTAGCTTTAGAGTTATGATGTATGTGAGATCTTAAAATATTCATTTGATTATAAACTATAATCCAACCCAATAAAGAAAAATCGACTTTTTGAGTGATTTTCGGTATAGAACCACCTTAAGACAACGGTCGCTCAAGAGCGTGGTTCGAATCTCCGTCAGTCCGAATTTTTCGGGGACATTTTAAGAAAATGTTTTTCCTGATTTTTTAGTGGTGGGGTTTGGATCTGTAACCCGCTATCTGGCCAATGGCAGTAATGCCCGCATATGTAATTAAAAAACTAAAAAAAATTAATAGTACATTATGCATCAAGGGAGTAAAGTGGGCAATGTACGCACTGTGTGACGTTGCCGACCTCGCTTCGCTCGGTCGGCATTTCACACAGTGCATGCTTGCCTACTGTACTCCAGAGGTGCGTATACTACTTTTCACCACACCCCCGTAAAGAAATGACTGTACGCATCTCAGCAGGCCGTACAGTACCCCGTGCTCTGCCTAGAAGTAAAGTGACTTGTGTACGCGCGACGCGCTGTTTTACCGCTCGAGACGCAGTCGAGAGCGGAAAAAGGCGCATCGCGCATGCGCAAGTCACTTTATTCCCTAGGCAGTCCATGCGGTACTGTACGGCCTGCTGAGAGGGCGTACAGTCAGCACTTTACGCGCAGTGTGGTGAAAAATACTTTTTCTTTGTTGCAATACTTTATATAAATTTTTTCGGTATTAGCTCTTTACTTACCTTTTTTTGGGGTTTTCCTATTTATATGATACTTTAAATAAATATAAAATAATTTAAATCAGTAATGTTAATTATGTTTCTATAATAAAATAATGTATGCAGAATTCTGTACAAAACTTTTGCGGCGGGGCCTGTGCATATTTAAAGGCAGAACTTGCCAAGTGATAGTGCCGTGAGGTTCAGACAGTATCAGTGCCGGAAGAGAAACAGTGTCGTGATTATCAGTGCCGGGAGGCTCTACTGTAATTGAAAAATGAATTAATAGTATATATTATGCACCTAGGGACTAAAGTGAGCCATTAATGGTTTGGTGCCCGAGCGGAGTGAGGGCGTCACACACGCTGGCAATCGCTGGCTCACTTTATTCACGCGTGCAATATACGCTTTTTAACGTACCTACCAAAAATTTCATACTCGTTCACCGCCGAAGAGAGATAATAGTGCTACATATTAATTTCCTAATCTCACGCTAGTTACCCATGCCACGCGTTGTTTGTGCCCGAGTCGAAGGCGATGGCACATGCATGTCGCGGCGGGGACTAGAGTGGGGGTAGGAATTTAAGGTAGCGCTTTTTTCTCGGCTCGGCGGGGAAAAGTATGCACTTTATGGCTGGGCGTGTTAAAAAATTACATATACGGGCATTACTGTCCTTACATTATCATTAAACGTCCCTGAAAAATTCAGACTGACAAGGATTCAAACTCCGGTCCCGCGAGGTGCCTTTAAGAGGCAAGCGTCTTACCAGTACAGCAATTGACTGTGCCTAATATTTTAGTTTAGCTTAGTTTAGCGTAAATTTTAAACTAAATTTGAAAATGAACTCTAAAATTGCTACTTTTTTATTTGTTACAGTAAAAAAAGCGCAGTATACAGGCGTGCAAGGTACGTATATGCAATATTTGCGGAAGAGAAAGAATGTCGACAAAATCTTATCGGTTGCAGTAGTTTGGCAATAGTTTGTAAGAATGTAAATGGGCAATTTCATCAACTTATTAGGACTAGTAAATAGGTAAAACGAAATGTAAATGAAGAGTACTTATAGAAAAATAATGAACAATGGAGTAAAAATGACTCATATATGATCATTCAAGATCATATATAATGGTTCATATATGGTTATACTGATCATATATAATGGTTCATATATGGTCATACTGATCATACATGTATTATGGCCACGTATGAACGTATCTAATTGTATCTGAACTTATATGCTCATACATACATTTTTTGTCCTTACAATATTTATTTGACCCTGGTAAAAAATTAATGAATTCGACTGATCTATTGGCTAATTATTAGCCAGTTCCATGTGGGTAAAATTAAAGTAGAAACCTTGGGAAGGATTAGGTAATAACTCGCTTACACTTATAAGGTTATGTATACAAAAGTGAAAGACGAATAAATCTTATTTTTATTACATAAAGAAGTCTGCTGCATATAGTATAAACGCGGAAATTAAAAGATGATAATTGAAAGTTTGAACGAATTAACTTAAAATCCGACACGAGAAATATTCTGCATACACTCACACATTTGAATGAGAGTCTATTTTTAATTAAACAATTAAATTTATTTCAAAATGGCATTTATGTTTTTATCCATATCAGAGACATCGACAAAGAAAACATTGCATGCAAATTCCTATATTATAAATCATTTTGAAGGTTCAGAGAAGTTATTCGATCTAAAAGTCGAACAATGTCGTAAAAGCATAAAAGAAAAATGTATAGGCACCTTTAAGAGTCATTAAATTGTTCCTGAATTAATTTAATTTGATAAATAACTTTTTCTCATGGCACGGCACATCTTCAAGACTTCCCGCAACGCAAGCCTTAGTCTTGACAAGAGTCATAGCCGGATAAGATAAGGTAAATATCCCAATTTCTACTCACGTCCCGATTTCTACTCAATTCTTATATTTCCAGTTATTATAGATTTATTATAGAAACTATTTGCCTATTCATTGATAGGAGTAAACCTAACTATTAAAAAGAGAACTGTAACATTAAATCAATTTGTAATAAAAATATTGCAAAATATGATAAAAATATGATTAGAAGACGATGCATTTTGCATGACCCTATTTATACTCACGATAAATATCAATGTAGTAGTATATTTTTAACATATAAGAAAATACTGCTCATACAGTCTATTGCTCGTGTATTCATTAATATATTTATCCATTATAAGACAGTAAATCTTTAATATACAAATTATTACAGGCAGGTGAGTAAAAATAGGTACATTCAATTTTCTTTCATTTATTAACTTTTATAATTATTGAGTCTTCTGAAAATACTCTTTGACATTTTTTAAATATAATTCAAAACATTTTTTAACAGGTTAACCATTTTTTATTTTAATAGATTCCAGAATAAGTCGTTTTAACATTTTCATAAGAGTAAGCATCCTTAAATGAGTAGAAATTGGAACATTCACCTTATAAGATTTTCGTTAAAGTAGTTTTGGCGGAAATTTTGCACAAATATTAAGCATGACTAAACCTACATAAAAAATTCACCATTTAAGACCCCTTTATAGGTTATCTACGGACTATAATGTATTTTTCAGTTTTTTTTTAAATCTGATAAGTATGGTACAAGAATACATAAAATATGATTCTTCGAAATGTTTGACCAGCAATTGGATTCTTTGAAAAATCATTCTCTGCTCAATCGAAAGATGTCGCTTTGAGAATTTTTTCACACATTTGCGTAACTACAAAAAACGTACAAAAAAATTCCAACTCCTGAGACAGGGAAGAAGGCACATTAAAGTCAAAAAAACATATTCATAGGCCGTTTTTGAGGTTATATTGTACTTTGTTATTTTTTTAAATATAAAAAATATCTCAATTTCATGAATACCATTTTTTAAGAGTCAAATAATTACTTTTAAGCACTATTGAATGTGTGGAAATCAAGGGGCTTGATAGTGCCCGATGACAAGTATAACCAAGGTACGATACGACGCCGAAGGGCGCACCGTTGCTCTTATATACGTCTCATTCTGCCTTTTTAACCTCTTCAATATTTTCAAATATCAATATCTGAAAACTGATTAATAAATGTGTAGTCTATTGGCACTTTGTTTTATTATCGGTTTTTTATTTTTATTTTCAGTTTTATGGGTCTTTTATTACCATAGAAATAATATCATCGATTTAGTGATAATGCATTTGAATCAGTTTAAAATTACCTATCTTTTCCGATCCGAAAGATTTTATAAGCTATTTCCCATTTTTTGTTATACGCGGAAACGTCATGTTTTCTTTTAAACTATCATATCTCGGAAATATATCATGGAAATATATTCAAAAAAATTAAGATGATCAGTAACAACAAGTATAATATTCAGTAAAATTTTTGACCCATTTTATTTTTCTTTTGATGAGAAAAAGAACATTTTGTAAAAAAAAAAATATTTTCTATGTCGAACGATATCTTGAGTAAAACGGCATTATTCTTTTTGAAAATTTTTAGTAAAGTAGATTTTAACTATCACTTGACTAAGTTCTTTGCCCAAATGATAAGGACTTTTATTTTTCAAGATTTTTTAGGTTATTTGGAACGGTCACCTTTTGCCCACTGGGGTTCATTTTTTTTCATTTCTTCATGAGGATTCGGATATAAAAAGAAATTTTAAGATTCATTCACTCGTTTTTGTTTTAGAACAATTTTTCAGTTTTATGTTATTCTTAAATCAATGATGTAAATTAATTTAGTGTGTAGAAATAATGTGATTGCTTCAGTGTAAATGTATTTGAATGAGAATAAAATTATCTATCATTCCCGATACGAAATTTATTTATTAAGTTATTTTCGTTCCTTTGCTATACACGAAATGTCACTTTTTTTAAACAGCGATATTTTAGAAACATATGATGGAAAATCTTTATAATTAAATTAAGAAGATGGAAAAGGTTTCCACTAAATCTTGGCAGTCTTGGCTGAGCTCTTTGACCAGAATATGAAATCCTTCATTTTTCAAGATATTTGAGGTTGTACCTTTTTATTAATTTTTTATTTAACGGCGGTAGGCGAAATAAAAGAGAGATAACTAAGGTAACTTATATTAATTTAGTTTGAGGAAGCTAAGTGCCAATGAATTGCCAGTGGTTTTTTATAAGCTAGTTCTCTTTTTCTGTTATACACGGAAATATTCATGTATATATATATATATATATATATATATATATATATATATATATATATATATATATATATATATATATATATATATATATATATATATATATATATATATTATTTATTTATTTTTTTTTTTTTCTACTCGCGCTACCCCGAATTAAAAAAAGAAGAGCAAGATACGAGCATTTTGGCTAAGATACGGTGTTATTTTCCGTGCGCCCCGATTGCAAGTATACATTTCAGTTTCGATCGAGCTATGAGCGCACGACGACCCCCCCCCCCGTTTCTGTCTCCCACGTAGCCATCGCCCGTCGCTGCCAGATCACTTTTTTTCGACACAGCTTTTACAATTTAAACTTCATTTTACAGTAACCATAGTAAGTTATGCATAACATATAAGTCTTTAACTGCAATTACTGACATCAAACGTGACGATATCTTGTTTATTTACAGAGCAATGGCTTGTTATAAAAAAAAACGTATCTCGTCTCCTAATGCTCGTAAAAGAACGTATTTTTTTAATTTAGATAAAAATTGCAATTTTTCAATGGGCTACGTTAAATTTTGATCGGACTTAAGTGTTGTTTCCGAGAGAATTGTTAATTAGACGTTTTATAAACATTAGCATCCAGAAACGCTCCTAATTAAGTATTGGTGGTTTTCAAAAAAATTTATTGAAATATAACTCTTCTAGATCGCACTTAAGCAAGGGAAATCATATAGTTCAATTTTTTACATTTTATCAGTACCGTGAACATAAAAGAATTTCGAAATATTGGTCCCAAATAAAGAAAACTATAAGAGGTTTTTGCTTGGAATTTGGTATGCACTTCCGGGCTGTTGACTTTCTTTTCCTAAAATGCATGTTGACTTTCTTTTCCTAAAATGCATGCCAAATAGTGATTTTTGCAAAAATTATTAACAATTTACGATTTTAACGAATTCCGTGATTTTTCTCAACTTACGAGTAAACTAATGGACTTAGAAGGAGTGCATCCAGTGACTTTTTTGTAGATAATTTAATAACGAACAACTGTTATTAACAAGTCTTTCCGCTATAATCAGTACTTTACAAGATACGCAGCGAAATATGAAAATTCTGAAATCCAACTTTAATTGTATATTGTTAATTTGCTTTACAAATTTGGTGGTTTCCAGTATTAAATTATTGTTTTACACACATATCCGAACCATTTAAGACCTTAACCTTACTTGTTGGAATTTTTTACCAAAATTCAGTCTTTCGGACCTAATTTGACTGGCCTATCTACCTTGTTTCCGTTCGGCAGAAACACGTGATCATCGGCATGAGGTCGCTCCCGAAGCTAACTAGAACGATTGACCTGAAATTAAAAGTTTTGAGAAAGCGCGAGAGGGAGAATTCAGCTGGTGCAAATTTCTACTGCCAGAATGTAGATACGCTAGGAAAAACTTACAGTTTGTTGGCGGAGCGAGTCTTGTCGTTGAATTTGGTGCCTAGAGGCAGTAGATAAGCTATGTAAGTGTGTGTGTATGTGTATGTAAATATGTGTGTATATGTGTGTGTATGTGTGTGTATGTGTGTGTATATGTGTGTGTTGGAGTCCATCTCACTGACCGATAACCTCAGTTGTCTGCCATCCGTGCGCGGGTCTGTCTAGACTTGGACAGCTAAGAGAGGCCCGGCCGCTCCTGCCGGTACAGTTCCCCCCACTCCTCCGCTGAGAGCAAGCAAGGATCGTGAGAATCCAGTCGAACGAATAGACGAGGACTAGTATTGTTGTTGTGAAGATCTCGTTGATGGAAATTCCACTTGATCGTCCACAGTACATGTATAGTCCTGAAAGAATAATGTGTAGATTATTCATGCTTACCTTTAAACAGGAAGGGTGAAGGCCTCGACTAACGCCTCACTTGTGAGGTTCTTCGCTTAGCATAACCTCTTCATAGACTTCCTCTTTATGGTTTCTTATAAACGGGACCCCCCAAGTGAGCACACTTGACATATTTTTTTCACGAAACAAAAAGTCAGAGGATTGACCGAGATTTGAACCCGGATCGCCAGCGTGGAAGTCTGAGCCCTAATCCATTAAGCCACGGGCGGGGGATGGGAGGTCTGTCTTTCTCTCTATGTCTGAACGTTGGCACGTGCACATGTCTGTGCACACGTATGAGTGTTTACATAAGAGGAATCCTAACCACAAAACATTTTGTCGATGGTCAAGAAACTCGATGGTAACCATACAATCTACCTTACCGCAATTGGTATTATTAATCAACAAAGGGAGGTAAATTCAATTTTTTCATATTATTGACCATTTATTAATAGAGAATACATTGGCACCTACAGAACGCGCTGAGAAATTGTGGTAAATTGAAATTACTGACACCTACAGAAGACGCCGCCAAATGGCGGTAAATTAACAAATCTTTTGATATTGAAGTTAAAAATTCAAGTTTGGATTTACCGACTGATAACATCAGTTATTCGATGACAATATGAGAATATGGTAGAAAGTTTTTTTCAATCAATGAGTACATCAGTATATGTACCCTTCATCACGTAATTCATTGGTTATAAAGTTAATCTCATCAGTATGAATTCCATATGGATTTTTAGTCACAATTTCTCGGAGACGATCGGCTAATACGTTAGGATCATCCCAATCATCTAATCCGTATTTTCGATCTCTCTTTTTTTCGCCAATTCTCATATGAATCATCGATATATGATTGTCCTTGAAATCTAGAACCAAAATTCGGATGTGATATTAGTGAACTAGTAGCAGTCATATGATTACTATCATAAGTGCATGGAATAGATTTATCTGCAGTGGCTCGTGGAGAATTGTTATCCAGAGATTCTTCGGTTGTCAGAGATTTTTCATCTTTCTCCTCGCTACTCTCAACGGAAGTTTCGCAATTTTTATTAATAAAGAGAATCTTCTCTTTTGGAGTATCTTGGGACTTAACAGGTGAGGATTCATTCTGCAGTTTACGCCTTTTCAACTTAATCATATCAAGATTACGATCATCCTTCTGTATATCATCTGACAATACTGTATTACTACGTTGAAATCCATTCCTACTCTTGTATGGCGGAACGGGGTCAGTCGCAGATTGTTTCTTCTTCTCGAAATGATAACTATCTTAATCAACAGACAATATGGAACATTAGAGTAATAAACCTATCGAATTTATTACTTTTTAAACTACGAATCGACTCATCTGCGTGCTGATATTTTTAATGAGCACTCGCAGCTTTAACTTTACTATGATAGTTTGTAATATCTGCAGAACTGGTAAGATTTGCATTTGGGACTTTTTTGAATAGTAATTCAGCCAACCCTTCAGTTATAGGATATCTTACATCGTTTCCTTTGACATGAACATATTCAAACACAATAGATAAATTACCAAACAGCAGCTTATTTCCTTGCTTATAAACTCTATACACAGTATCAAGATATCTTTTACAATTTTGATTTAGATTCCAAAGATACTTATGAATGAGAGCAAGCAGAGTCTTCTCATTGTTGAATTAAATATCTCGAACTGAATTGTCAATACCTTGAGTTCTATCGTCAATGTTCTCAGACATCATATGCTTGATTGCTTTATCGGTAGCGAGATTTTCAAAAAGATCAATGATTGATCTCAAAGAATTCGCTTCTACACTTGCAATACTCTGTCTTAGAGATTTACATTTACTCATGATAAGCTCTCGCGATTTACGAAGAATATCTCCTTCTAGGTTATCCACGTTGTCGCAATAGTATCGCACAGTAGAATGATGTTTATTTTAAAAGCGCTCTATTTGTAAAAAATCAACATTTTAGCATAAATACTATATGACATAAAAATGTAACTCTATGACATAAAAATGTCACTATATGACATAAATTTGTCACTCTATTACATATATTGGTCACTCTATGACATAAATTGGTCACTCTATGACATAAATTGGTCACTTTATGACATAAGATTGTCCCTCTATGAAATAAAAATGTCATTCGATGACATAAGAATGGCACACGATGATATAAGTTTGTCACTCCAAGACATAAAAATGTCACTGTATAACATAAAAATGTCATACTATGACATAAATTGGTAACTCTATGACATAAATTGGACACTCCATGACATAAATTGTCATGGAGTGACACTTTTATGTCATAGAGTGACACTTTTAAGTCATAGAGTGACATTTATATGTCATAACGTGACATTTTTTATGTCGTAGAGTGACTAACTTATGTAATAGAGTGACACTTTTAAGTAATAGAGTGACATTTATATGTCATAGCGTGACATTTGTTATGTCGTAGAGTGACTAACTTATGTCATACAGTGACATTTTTATGCCATAGCGTGGAATTTTTTATGTCGTAGAGTGACTAACTTATGTCATAGTGTGACACTTTTAAGTAATAGAGTGACATTTATATGTCATAGCGTGACATTTATATGTCATAGCGTGACATTTGTTATGTCGTAGAGTGACTAACTTATGTCATAGAGTGACATTTTTATGTCATAGCGTGACATTTTTATGTTATAGCGTGGCATTTTTATGTCGTAGAAAGACTAATTTATGTCATAGAGTGACTTTTTATGTTATAGAATGACCAATTTATGTCATAGAGTGATAAATTTATATCACAGAATGATATTTTAATGTCATAGAGGGACATTTTTATATTATAGAGAGACATTTTTATGTAATGGAGTGACATTTTTATGTCGTAGAGTGACAAATTTATGTTATAAAGTGACATTTTAATGTTATAGTATGACATTTTTATGTTGTAAACAGACTAATTTATGTCATAGAGAGACTTTTTATGTCATAGAGAGACTTTTTATGTTATAGAGTGGCCAATTTATATCATAGATTGACAAATTTATTGTCATAGAGTGACATTTTTATCGCAAGGAGTAGTTATGCTAGCATGTTGATTTTACTACAAATTGAGCGCTGGCTTTTGAAATAAACATCATTCCACTTTAAGCTGCTAATGTGGCAACATGGAAAACCTACGAGAAGGTGGTCTTCGTAAATCGCGAGAGGGTATCATGAGTAAATGTAAATCTCTGAGACAGAGTATTGCAAGTGTAGAAGCAAATTCTTTGGGATCAATCATTCATCTGTTTGAAAATCTCGCTACCGATAGAGGAATCAAGCGTATGATGTCTGAGAAACCTAACGATAAAATTCAAGGTATTGACAATTCAGTTCGAGATATTTCATTCAACAATGAGAAGACTCTGCTTGCTCTCATTCATAAGTATCTTTAGAAGCTAAATCAAAATTGTAAAAGATACCATGATACCGTGTATAGAGTTTACACGCAAGGAAATAAGCTTATTTTGGGTAATTAATCTATTGCGTTTGAATATTTTCATGTCAAGAAACTCAAATTGTTGAACTTGCCTGGTAAATTTGAGTGCGCTCTTACAAAATGTTATGTTAATATTTTTGAAACTTACTGTTGACTAATATGCTACATATATCGTACTGAAAAATACTAAATTACGCTAGTTTAATTGGAAGAATACTTACGAATATTTTATCAATAAAACTCTAGCTAAGGTATTCTAAGTGACTCAAAAAAGTTCTAAAAATTTTTTTTTGATTATAGTAGTAGGTTTGCTAGACTTGAAAATATATATATTCTTTTTCTATCATACAAGTGTTGTATGATAGAATTCTATCATTGTATAATTTATAAGATACGTAAGATGTTAGATCTGGGGACCGACTAATAACTTTTTGAATAACTTCCGTAAAACTCTTATAAGAAAAATTACAACGTGTGAATTCTCTGTTATATAATTAAATTCAACTATAAGTTCCATAGTTAATTGAATTATTATAGAAATTGAAATTCATCTCAATTGTGAACCGTAATTTTGACTCTATTTACTTTTGTTTCTTAATATCCTTTTTTTTTAAGAACATAAACAAACATAGTTCGTCTAAAAAGTGCCTTATAGTCTTCTTTAATTTTTAAGCTAGGTATTATTAATAAAACAATTTACTTTAATCTACTTTTTTATATATCAAACTTTGAAACTGAACATAATGAAGCTCTAATAAAGTATATGTATCAGTAATGAAATACCGAGTACTTTGAAATAAGTAAAATTATATATTACATATAAAAAAACGAAAATTAGTAAATTACTCTATTTTAATTGGAAGAATACTTAAAAATATTTGATTAATAAAACTCTAGCTAAGTTATTTTAATAGTGATTCAAATAAAATCCAGCAACATTTTCTTTCAATTAGAGACATAATTATGCTAGAGTTAACAAATATATATTATCTTTCTACTATACGAGTATAACTAATTACTCACCCATTTTTAACTTCTATCTTAGTATAGTTTAGAAGATACGTTGAATGTTGCAGTTGGTTACTACTCAAAAACAATATTCTCATAAGTGACTCTTTCGAAGATAAATAACTCAATCACTATAATTCAATTAAATAAGTAAACAGGTAACTGGATATTAGTGATAATAGGTAACTGAATATTACTCTTAATTGCTTTAAGAGTAAAGAAGGATATGTCACTTATTAGTTTATCTACATTTATTTGTTATACTTTAGATTTTAGTTACAGAAATATAAAAGTTATAATATATTATAATCAAAATTAAGAATCACGATTGAAATGAATTCGAATGTCTTTCACAACATGATTCTAAGGTCACTTTTAAGGGCTAAAAAATTATTCTAATAAACATTGTGAAGTTTTTTTTTTCAAGTCTATTGTAATGTTTGAATAAAGTTCAAACAATATCAACTCTCAATAATCTTGTTACTTACTGTTTATTGTGTATAAAAATTTGTATCCGTTTGCTGTTTATTTTGTTATTGCTCAGGCACCCTGAATATCGCCGGACCATTCCCTGACGTTAGACTGTAGCTTTACAAAGTCCTGACCTGCGCGCCATTACATACCTCAAAGAACTTGTCAGGCACGCTGATAAGGGCCACATTATTTGCTCAGGCATTCTGAACTCAATTTCTACTCAGGTTGCGATCCGGGTTCAAATCTCGGTCAATCGTCAATAGAATTGTTAACTTTAAACTCTAAACCCAACTACCCCAAGTTGAGCATTTTGAAATTAAAATTTTTTAATAATTTAACCGTAAACCCAAAATCCTAAACCCTAAAATCAATTCCCTAAGCGGGGCATTATGCATTTAACAAATTTAAATAATACGCAAAAAATTCTATACTTTAAACCCTAAATCCATCTACTCCGTGCTGAGCATTTTGCAAATAAATCATTTTTAAAATAAAACCTAAGCCCTAAACACAAAACTCAAAAAACCCAAGCTGGGTCATTTGCAGTACACAAATTGAAATAATAGAAATGTTAACGCCGAGTAATTTGCAATTAAATAATTTTCATTATGAAATCGTAAACCCTAAACCCAACTACCCCGAGCAGAGCATTATGCAATAAAAACATTATAATAATAAAATCGTAAGCCCTAAATTCTAAACCCAAATAACCCAAGCTGGGCAATTGACACTAAACAAATTTATATAACAGAATTGTTACCTTTAAACCCTAAACCCTAAACCCAATTAACCCAAGCAGAGTAATCAAAAATTTTCATAATATAATCGTAAACCCTAAACCCAACTACGCCAAGCTGAGCATTTTGCGATTAAAAAATTTGAATAATTAAAACATAAACCCTAAATCCTAAACCCAAGTTCCCCAAGCGGAGTATTTTGCAATTAAAAATTTTTAATAATACACAAAAAATTCTAAACCCTAAACCGTAAACCCAACTACCCCGAGCTGAGCATTTTGCAAATAAATAATTTTAATAATAAAACCTAAGTCCTTAACTCAAAACTCAAACAACCCAAGCTGGGCAATTTGCAATAAACAAATTTAAGTAATAGAATTTTGAACACAGACCTTAAACCCTAAATCCAAATAACCGAAGCTGACCCATTTATAATAATAATAATTTAAATAAATTTAAATATGTAAATACATAGATAGTAATAAATAATAATATGTAATATACAGGTATATTTGACGCTCATTCGTGAAGTAAAATTCACTCAATTTAAAGTTTAAGGTTAACAATTATATTATTTAAATTTGTTTCACAACAATTGCACGGCTTGAGTTATTTTGGTTTAGAGTTTAGGGCTTATGAGTTTATTATTATAATGTTTTTATTGCAAAATTGTTTAATGGAAAATTTCTCGGCTTGGGTTAATTGGGTTTAAGGTTAAAAATTCTATTTTTTAAATTTATTTACTACGCATTGCTCAATTTGGGTTTAGAGTTCATGGCTTACAATTTTCTTATTAAAATTATGTATTTGCAAAATGCTTAGCTCGGGGTAGTTGAGTTTAGGGTTTAGGATTTAGAATTTATGGTTTAATTATTAACAAATTTTTAATTGCAAAATGCTCAGTTCGAGGTAGTTGGGTTTAGGGTTTACGATTTTATTATGAAAACTTTTTATTGCAATATGTTCTGCTCGGGGTAGTTGAGTTCAGGGTTTAGGGCTTACGATTTTATTATTATAGTGTGTACTTCGAGTAATTTTGAAAAATGATCTTCCCAAATACGACCTAGATTAATAAGTTTTAATATTTGAAGCGTTAGGGAAAATATTTCACTGCCATTTTATGGGATTTACTATATTACATTACATTGCCCTTGGATTGACATAATATTCTTTTTTTGCCAATTGAATTATCGAAATTAGAAAGAAGTAGTGGCAAAAGTTATTGTTTTAAGTGTCTCGAATGTTTTTTTTGTCTTATCGAGGATTGAATTGTGTCTCTGACTACAGGGACCGTGCAAACTCCTTATAGAAAAATGGCTAGCAGCTCTCAGTTGTCCCTATCCCAAGTATCAACTCAAGTATCGTTTTCGACTATGGTACAACAAGAAAAAGTTTACGCACGCGAGCAAGCAGTTATTTTTGATTCGTTAGAAGGCCATACAGTTGAAGAACACGCAGTTGTCTTTGTTCAGATAATCAAGCCTAAAGACAGTCTCTACGATTCATGAATTTCCCACGGACGAATTTAGTTCTATTTGAGCAGTCAATCGCTTGTTGACAAGCTAGTCGACGAAAAGGCAAAGATAAACATTGGCAGCAAAACTCTAGAAATCATACCACTTGTGTCAAAGGCTAAGAGAATTATTATATCTAATGTACAGCCTTGTATTCCAAGTTTTCTCATTGAACAGGAACTTAAAAAAGTTGGTCTCACACCCGTTTCACAAATTATTTCGATGAAAGCAGGTATCAATCTTCCAGAAATGAGCCATATTCTAAATTCTAGAAAACAAATGTTTGTTAACACTGAAGACGTTTCGAAAATTCCTAATAATATGCAGATTACACTTAAAAATGTTTCATATTGGATCTATTTTTCGGGTGAGAAAATGACCTGTTTCCACTGCAAGGAAGAAGGTCATCTCGCAAAATATTGCATAAACGTAGAATCCTCGTTCTCACATCAATCAGAAGAAAACCACGTGATCCCATCAAGGAACATAATAAACTCTACTCCTAGTCAACAACAAACTGAAAATATTCAAATAAGTCCAGGACCGGTTACACTTCTAACTCTACTACAAACGCAGGTTGACAGCGGCGGAATCAAACGTCCTCTAGCGTTCGCAACGTCTACGACATCAACTACAGGAGAAGCAACAAGCCCTGCTGTAAAAAGCGGTAAAAGAGAAGTTATTAAGGTTGTTAAAAAGACAAAACAGTCAGAAAACAAAACAGATTTTGCACATGCACTCGAACCGGCAAAAGAATGTTTAAATTCTAATGAAAATAAATACCCGTTAAAGTACGATAAGTTAGTAGAATTTTTGGAAAATTCATATGGTAAAAATAAAACGGGCATTGTTGACCTCGCGCGATCCTATTCCACGAATTTAGAAACCTTGCACGAAATGCTTACAGACACTTATGGATATATCAACGATCGTAATCTCAAAGGCAGAATCACGCGAATCAAGAAAATAATAAGTACCCCAGACAGCGATTTATCGGAAAATGCAAGTGAGGTGTCCGATTTCTTGGACGATACTGCTTTACAAACCTCTTAATTATTTTTATTTTATTTTATATTAGTTCAATTATTATTTCTATTCAAATGTGTTCCAATAAAAACACAATCGATCCTAATATTAATGTGTCGAAAGATCTGCATATTTTATTTTGGAATGCCCGCAGTATTAATCGTCGTAAACACGAACTCCCATGTTGACAAGAAATAAATTTTTCATAGCGGTTTTGTACAATACAAAAAATATCGATCATATGGTAAAGGAGGTGGAATTTTGATACTAGTACGTAAGAATATAGCATACGATAAACTCACTCAAATTAAAAGTCCACACAAAACTGTAGAGTTATATGGAATGAAATATGATTATTGAAAATGCAAATCAAAATTGCCCAACCATTTTAGTAGGCGACTTCAATGCGCACAATCAAATTTGGAATTGCGTTGATTCAGATGTGAATGGTGAAAGGCTAAATAACAGCATTTATGAATATGGTTTATTTCTTCATAATTATGATACAATCACTAAATCTGATTTCTATAGAGATTATCATTCGAACATCGATTTATTATTATTTACAACAAATTTTGCAAATAAAATTAACGTACTAGTTCAAGACGAAACCTTCTGGTATGATCATTACCCAGTTCTATGCATAGTAAGCGTTGAAAAATATCGATACGTAAAAAAATCATTTAAACTCAAATCTGTAAAAACAAACTGGGAACGATTTAATAAAGAATTAGAATCCGAATATGTTAATTTCTTAACATCAGAATACGATAACTCTTCTCCGAGTAATAAATATGATTACTTCATTAATTCTGTCACTTCTGCAATCATAGCTAGTACACCTAAAAAAAGAAATGTCAATATGAATGTACATAGAAATCCAATTCCGTGGTGGGATTACGAATGTAATAAAGTTAAGAGAATTAGAAGAGCAGCATTAAGAAAATGGTGTTATAGTAAACAATTAGTAGATCTTATAGCTTATAAAAAATCTGTAGCTGAAGCCACTAGATTGTTTAAAAATAAAAAGAAAAATACTTTTAAGAAATTCGCAGCGACTATAAATTTTCACACTGACTCTTCATATGTTTGGCATTACTCCAAAATTTTTAAAAATAAATGTAACCTACAAAACAATGGTTTAATAGAAAGTGCAATGAATAAAATAAGCCCACCCTGGGCATGTTCAGATCCAAATTGGATATCCGAATGCAATGAAAATGATTTTTTTAGTAGTCCGTTCGATTTTGTAGAACTTAATATAGCTTTAAGTGCAGCTAATGATAGCTCAGCTCCAGGAATAGATGGAATTGATTTTGAGATTGTCAAAAAGATGCCGATTAAATTTAAGCTTCTATTACTTGATATATTCAATGAGATGTATAAGTCGAATGTATATCCAGAGGGCTGGAAAAAGCCATTCTTACACTTCATTAATAAACCAAACAATTCAGGGGTTAGACCAATCGCACTCACGTCATGTTTATGCAAAATATTTGAAGCACTTATAAAAAACAGATTACTTTGGCGGTGTGAACATTTAAATCTATTACCCATCAGCCAATCGGGCTTTTACAAAGGTAAATCATGTATTGACAATTTAGCAAATCTTGCACTTCAAGCTGATCATACACTCTCAGAGCACAAAGATCTTCTTGCTGTTTTCCTAGACGTATATGGCGCTTATGGTAACGTCATCTATGATATATTTCTGCAAATACTCGTCTCCTTGGGTTGTTCTGCTAATATTATAGGATTTGTGAAATTTTTAGTACATCAAAGAATTTTTTACACGAATACTCTAGGAGCTGAGTTCAGAATTATAGGTTAAGGTTTGCCACAAGGAGGTGTACTGTCACCCTTGCTCTACCTTATTTATGTAAGGGAAAAAGCTATTAACAAGTTAAAACATAACTTAAGAAAGCTTGGATTAGAATAAGCTCTTCATAAAACTGTCTGAATGCATTTTAATAATAAAAATATAGAACCAGGCGAAATTGAAATAAAAATTGATGAATACGTAATCAGATCAAGCGAAACAGCGCGATTTCTTGGCCTTACTTTCGATTATAAACTTACATTTATACCACACATCAACGAGATTAAAAAAGGATGTTCAAGAGCAATCAACATTATAAAGTATTTATGCGGTACTTGGTGGGGATCAGATCCGAATACCCTTATGATTTTATATAAGAGTTATGTTAGATCCATTATGGAGTATGGTAGTTTTATTTACTTTCCTAAATAAGTTAAGTACAAAGGTATTATAGAGAAAATACAGTTCGCTGCAATTCGAGTCGCACTAGGCTACCACATAAGTACCCCTACAAATGTATTAATTGCAGAATCAAAATTACCATTTATAGAAGAACGAGCTAAGTTTCTTTGCAAAAGCTATCTAATCAAAATATATTCCAATGGAAACTCATCTACATACGATATTATTAAAAAAATGTTTTCAAATAAGCATAGGAAAAAAATCTTGTCTCATAAAAATCCTAGAATGTTAAAATATTGTATTATACAAACTTTTGATAACAAAATTAGATCAATTATTTCTTATGTTAATACAGATTTAGATTTCGGTTTTAAGCTTAAAGAGTCAGAGGATATTAACGGAGTAATCGATTCCTTCTTAGAACAGAATGGCGCAATAGCTATATATATGGTCGCTAGCAAAGGAGAAAACACATTCTCTGGCACAGCTTGTATCTGTCCTGCATTAAACGTAGGAAAGAAAAGAACGATATAAAAACAAGCTTCCGTGTATACAGCTGAATGTATCGCGCTTTGCGACGCCATTAAAATTGTAGAATCATTCGAATCAGAATCTATATACATTCCATTTTTGGACTACTTTAGTATATTTAAAGAAATTTCAAAATTAGAAACAAATCGAACCATAACAAAACAAAGCGCAAATAAGGGAAAACGCTACTTTGAATTGCTTTATAACACTTCCGCAAAACCTTGGTTTGCCAATAAAAATATACTTCGACCATTGACTGTTACAATAAATAGAAGCAGAGCCAATCATTACAACTTAGCAGCTTTGTTAGCCAGAAAAGGTATTATCAGCGATTCTAAATGCGACTGTAACATAGAAGATCAGGATCTAGATCATGTAATTTAGCAATGCACACTATCACGATAATGAACGAAATAATTTAATTCAAAATTTACTCAAGATAAAATTACAACTTCCACTTCAAATAGAAAATTTGATTGCTCTCCCTAATATAAAGGCTTGTAACTACATTTTGGAATTTTTAAATCAATGTAATAAAAATGTATAAAGTAAATTTGCGATGCGAAACTATGTAATTGTATAAATATATTCATATATATAATATAAAAATAATACAATTGTACATCATATGTAAGCCTCAATAGAGGTTTGAAATGATTAAAAAAAAAAATAAAAAAAATTGAATATATCGCAGTTCAGATTAATATACGGGAAATATTTATATTAAATATTATAAACATTTATATGTATAAATAGAATAAATATTGTATACATTAGCCACCTTCATTACCTCTCTTTATTGTTATAGTGATATTTTTCTACTCGTGGAATAGTTTTTTGAATACTTGCAATTCCGGAAAAAACGGAAAGGATCGGACGATTTCAACATAGCATAAATAATGAGTAAATCACTATATATATTATAATATAACTTACACTTATGTTATATAAATGATCAAGTATACCAAAATACAAATTACATTTTCGGCGACCTCTAGAAAGGTTCGTAATATTCAAAAAACCTTTCCGTATCTTGAATTGTAAAAAATGTAGCCTTCATAAATTGTAAAGTGGTCAATTATATTCATACTGACCGACCTCCGGCTAGGGGGGTGCACCGCAGGTGAGAAAACTCTACAGGAGACCTGGAGGATTCCCTACAGGATTTCCTGCATGGTTTTCTTATTGTCCCATTATTTTCTAGAATGAGAAATTGTTTATAATATTGCTGAAAACGATAAAATAATTGAAAAATGTGCCTATTTAAGGTGTTACCATCCAGATGATAACATCAAAACTCAGGGATTGAGCCTTAGATCCAAAATTAAAAATAATTTGCTTATTTAACAATTTGATAAATAAGCATTAAGAAGCTTAGTCCCTGAGTTTTGATGTTATCATCTGGATGGTAACACCTAAAGTAGGTACATGTTTCACTTATTTTATTGTTTTCAACAATTTTATAAACAATTTCCCATTCTAGAAAATTTCCTGCAAGAAATCCTGGAGAAATGTTTGCAGGAATTCCTGCAGGATAACAGTACGAAAACCATGCAGGAAATCCTGAAGGGAATCCTCCAGATCTCCTGCAGGATTCCCTGCACGGGTTCTATCTCTAGCGCACCCAGAAACCCTATACGGGTTCTAGCGCACCCAGAAACCCTATACGGGTTCTGGTTGCGCCGGAACCCGTATAGCTTATCTACTAGAGACAATACCGACACTAATAACTTATATAAGAAAAGATTTAACTTAAGAAAGATAAGTCACATAAGCCAAGAATAATAATTCAATGCAACCCAAATAAAAAATACAAGGAGTGAATTTACAGCGAAATGATTTGAATGATCGCGACGTGGGTGATACGATGGATGGCGCGTTCCGCAGGTCCAGGTCCACAGGTGGTCTCCGTGAGGCAGCCAGGAAATCAGTGAGCTGTCCTCCTTCTCCTACGTCTCTTCGAGGCTCCGACCGCTACACGGCGGCAGCTGATTGGCCTCGGACTTGGCTGCGCCGTCGTCATCGAAGAGTCATTGCGCATTGCATCTTGGTCTCCTTCTGTCCCACTACTCCGTACGAGCCACTGTAAGGTACATTGACTAGTAATTTCGTGAGCCATGATTCCGCGAGGGAATTTCAAATAGTTTAATCTCGTTGACGAAATTAAGAGCTTTAGAACTGTAAACGTGCAAGCACGACTGTTTGTGTGTTTTTCTTTTGTTTTAAAGGGAACACAAAAGGATTCAGGGGAATTATATGTGAGGAGATAATTTAGAAAGTTAGAGAGAGAGAACAACTTAACTCGGCTTTGCTCAGGCAATTCTTCATGTAGATGACGACCAGTAGCGTAGGCGGGCCTGCGTAGTGAAAGGCGCTTGGAGTTAACTAAGTTAGGTTTGGCTTAATTCGTATTATATATATAACATTTTCAATTTTCATCGATCGAAAGAAGATTAGCTATTCATATAACAAACTTATTACGAGTCTGCGAGTTTTACCTCGCTTCTTTTCATTAGAAAAATCTTCATAGTCAGCATTCTGCAGTAGTCTAACGTATTCTGCCTGATTTAAACTATTGTAAATCCCTCTTTTTTTCCGATGTTTCGACAATCAATAGCCTTACGTAAGAATTTGTTTAGCCCCCCCCCCCCCCTACACATAAGTATTCGTAAAGTTTTAGTACATAACCTCCCCCCCCTGCGATCCTAACGTAATTTATATACGGCCCCATACACGAAAACGTCATTTTTTGTTTAAATGGTGATATCTCGGAAACATATTATGGAAAATGTTTAAAATAAATTGAGCTAAAAGAAGTAGCTTTCCACTATCTCTTGGCTAAGCTCTTTCCCAAGACTGCAAGGTCTATTATCTTTCAAGATATTTGAGGTTATATATTTTTTAATTTTATTGCTTATATCTAGAAGATGTCGCGGTCATTTTCTATTAAACAATTTTTAATTGTTATTTTGATAAACATACGAAATCAGAAATAAATTAAAAATTCCTCAATTCGTTTTTATTTTATAACGATTTTTCTATTTTAATATTTTGAAATCGATAATGCAATCTATGTTCACAAGCTTATAATTTTTAGTAATTTATCTTTTGACAACAATCGATGATAAGAAAACACCCTTTTGAGCTATTAATATCTACTAATATAATTTTCATTAATACTATTCACTTTTTCGTCTGTTTAATATTGAAAATAATTTAGGTTATTCGTTACTACTATTATATGTATATAAAGAAAAGATTTTGTAAATTAAAAGTTTTTTTGGGAGTCATCTGTATCTATCTATGAATGGTCTTATCAAGTCCTGAATTTTTACTAAAATTGATCCTCGTGCATACAAAATTAAAATTTTCTTTAAAATTTGCGAATACAAGGTCTGTCCCAAAAGTATCCGACCTCCGTTCATATCTTCGCGCGGAGAGACTCAGGCGACCTCTGGAGGGTACGAACGTCACCAGCAACTCCTAACCTTCTCGTCAGTAGCCTGAGATACCGATGAAACGCCTTAGTTCCCGCGCAGCGTGTATTTGTTTACAACGACTTTTTTGCGTTCGTCGCAATTTGCTTATTGCTAAAAATGGCAGAACGAACCGAACAGCTAATTTGCATAAAATTTTGCTTTAATGTCGGTAAAAGTTGTGCGGAAACTATTGAAATGTTGCAAAAGGCCTTTAAAGATGAGTGTATGGGCAAAACACAAATAAAAGAGTGGTATAGGCGGTTCAATAGTGGCCGCACATCTGTTGACAGTGATCCTCGTTCATCAAGTCAAAGTTGATTGTTTTTTTCGATTATGAGGGCGTTGTGCACCACGAATATGCCCCTACAGGCCAGACAATCAATAAAGAGTACTACGTTGAAGTTTTGAAAAGATTACGTAATGCAATCAGGAGAAAACGACCGCAACTTTGGGAAACCGGTGACTGGCTTCTTCATCACGACAATGCTCCAGCGCACGCATCAAACCTTGTGCAGCAGTATTTATTGAAACACAGTGTTGCGCAGCTCCGCCAGCCTCCATACAGTCCTGATATTGTTCCCTGCGACTTTTGGCTGTTTCCTCGATTGAAAATGCCGCTTAAAGGACATCGATTCGACAATAAACAGACTGTTGAAACTAATGCGATGAATGCACTAAAGGCGATTCCGAAGTCTGACTTTCAAGAGTGCTTTAATAAGTGGAAACATCGATATGAGCATCTTGTTCAATCAAATGGGGACTACTTTGAAGGATGCCACCCCCCGGATGACGAAGAATAAATCAAGCGCCGAGAAATCGAGGTAGGTCGGATACTTTTGGGACAGACCTCGTATATTCTTTGAGGCATTAACAAAAATTCCTCGCTTTTTAATTAATTGACACTTTAAAGTTTATTTATAATACAATGTTTAATAATATAACGGTAATTGTATAGCAAGTTTGATACAAAATCACATATATATTTTTCAGAGCTATATAGTAAGTAATCAAGTGAAATTAAAAGCGAATATTACTTATTTCTTCCTATAAGAATACTATAGAATTTTCTTAGAATTGCATGACAATGTGGTGCGTGAATGCTATTTTGAATGTAGCCCATTTTTACTCTAAATTAACACATTATGCTGAATAACTTTGAATATAAAGGTTAAAAAATTCTGAAAATTGCTACGCAAATTCATATAATCATACCCAATATTCCATGTAAGCCCCAGATTTTTAAAATTGAATACAGAGATTTTAGAAATTTCACCAGTGAGCCACCTTAATAAGAAAGAAATCTAGCAATATAAAATAATGTATGAGAATAAAGAAAGATGTAACGTATCAAGCAGATCCTTTTATTTTCTTTACTTATACTTACATGAGCATCATAACGTCGTACTAACTTGTTTTCTAATATAAAGTTTCATTTTTTTGCCTTCTGTATGTTCAGCTTCAAAAAAACATCATCTTCAGAAAAATTCGTTATATAGAATGTAGTTCTTTGCTCACCTCTAACGTACCTAAGCCATTTCACATTTTTCTAAATAATTTTTTGTTTATCTTCATTCAAAATTGTAAAAGTCAACTTGTGTCATTTCAATTACTACTGAAGGATTTTTTACTTTAGCTTTATGAACAAGATCGTACCAATCATCAGGATGGTGGATTTCATTGCCAAATCTCTCCTTGACTCCTTCAACAACTGAATGGTCGAAGTCACACTCCATATGAGTGTGATCTGATTCCAGAAATTTGTGATCAATTATTTCGAAACTATTGCTTTCAAAATCTGAGAACATTCCAGCAACAATTTTATGTTTGTTCTTTCCGGTGCAACCGGAATAAAAAATGGCACGTCTTACGGAAGGACTGAGATGTTGCAAGAGTTTATACAAACACGATGACACTTCGTTGCCTCATCTCCTAGTACTAGCTTCATGTCACATATAGCACTTTGTATCATGTATAATGGACTGTTAAATTGAACACCCTAAACGGGGGTTTATAAAGTGCTACTCAAGTTTCCAAAAGAGGGGTTTGCAAACATTGTTCAAGGTCAAATGTGAAAATAGCGCAAGGTTATATCTGTGCTGCATATTGGTCACACTTGTGGCTCGTACCTAATTGTAGACTCTTAAATTGTAATTTTGTTTTTGCAAAAACTTCACGATAAATCTTCTGACTTAGTGGATCTGATATTTCTTCTTTATAAAGCCTGTATATTGTAGAAACGTTTGATCCTGATGATAAGTACATTCTGCTGGTATGGTGCCGAGAATAATGGTTTTCGTAAGCCGGAAATCGTTGAATATAATCTTCAATTTCTTTAATTTTTTGCAGGTGAACTTTTATTTTTTGGCGCTTGCCTCTTCGATCTGATGATGTTGAATTATTTATTTTGTCCCAACATTTGCCGACAACATTTTTCACAAATGATTCTGTTTCGTCCAATGCTTTCAAAAAACATTCCTTACAGACAATAATATCATTTGTTTGAGTATTCAGATGATATTTGACAGTAAACTTCCGTAGTTTAGCCTAATTTTTACTGGTTGCACGTTTTCTAGGGTGCAAGGTGATGCAAACGATAATAATATCATAATAATATTGAACGTATTTCATATGTGCTTTCAGTCCAATAGTTTGAGTAAACAAGATTTCGATCTTCATTGACCTGGTTGCAATAATCTTTCCTGATTTTGTGACATACTCTTGGCCAGTAGATCTTTTAAGTATTTTTCCTTGCGAGTATCTTTGTGAATTGTCTGACATTGGGAAGTAGATGGAATAAGAATAAGAAAAGCGTCACGTGCTAACTCTGGTAGAAAATTTTTTTGATAAATTTTGATAATTATTAATAAAATTTGAAATTTTCTGATAATATCTGAAAAAAGTAGAAAACTAATCATATTTTTTAATAATTTAATCATAGCAGCAGTTATCGATATTTATTAGTAATTATCATATATAAAATTTCATAATTTTTTATAAAAAATTTATTCGATAATTATAAATAAATATAAATAATTTTTAGTAATTTGTAATAAAACTTGTCATTTTTTCATAATTTTTAACTAATATTAACAATTAGTAATAATTATTATTTAATATTAATAATTACAAATTAATTATTTTTAAAATAAATAAAAATTATCAATAATTATTAGAGAATATTTGCAAATATTAACATTTTAAATTATTAACGATTATTTCACATTATCAAGAGATATCAAATTTTATCATAACTATTATATAACTGTAATTAAAATGTTCTTCGATAATTAATGATAATTAATGATAAGTAATGATAAGTAATGATAAATTTAAATAAATATTGTATAAAACTAATAACTATCAGCAGTTATTTATTAAGCATTTTATCATTAATAATTGGCAAATATCAATGATAATCAAAATTTATTAAGAATGATCAATATATAATTAATATTTATATAATTATTAAATATTATTTTTTATAAAAATACGTGATAATTAGTGATAAATATGAATATTAATATCAATTGATTTTTTCGTATCAACTGTTATTAGTAATTAATAATTAATAATAAATGAAAATAAATATTGTTAAGTGTTTTATTTATATGATATAATGTTACATATTTTGTTTAAATAATAAACTACATTTTTGGTGTCCATACTAGATTTGTTTTCATTTATTTATTAGTTAGTTCAATCTTTTTAAAAGGTAATTATACAAATTTAATACTCGAATACTTTGTATAAAAGTACAAAAACAGAATATTATTATAAATAATAATAATATATAATCCAAGTATTGAAGCTACCATTTAACTTAAATAAATAAATTTAAATAGTTTTTCATTTAAATAATTATAGAAATGTCTAAACATAATATTAATTTTTAGTATTAAATAGCCTTTTTTAAATTTTTATAACAACGTTAAATTAAAGAAACGAAACTCAGTTTATTTTTAATAATACTTGAATGTACCATTTGTAACCTAAAATAAGTAAAAATATTTACGATTTTAATACAAGTTTAAATTAAATTTTTTTTAAATAAGTCATTTAAATATTATAAATAAAAAAATGTAATGGATAACTAAAGCTCTACTAATTCTTCTTCTGTAGGTTCTTCTTCTGCTAAATTTGGAAATTCATTCACAATTTTCATGTGACTTTGCGAATGGCTCTGTGAGCGTAGTTATTTATTTGAGATATGTATTTACCGCTGACTGCTTCTGGATATTTCCAAAAATCCAAGTAGTGAATGAAGTGCTTTCTAACAGCATTTTTTTTGTGGTGTCAATTGCAACTCATCACCTGTTCTTTTTGATTTATTGACACATCTTTCAGAAAGTTTTTCATATCCCCAAGTTGCGTAACACATGTGTATGTAAAATTTAGAAGGTTCTTGTTGTGCATATGATTCATTCAAAGAACTTTATCGTACCTTAATACCACTTTTAACACATATAACTGGAGAGATACCTAATCGTGCTCTTTTCTTTTCATGCTCATCTGAAACCCTATATTCTGCTTCTAAAAATTAATTGAAAACGTCAAGAACTAACAATTGAAAATAAATAGTATAAATATATATTAATTATTATATTATATGATATAAATAATATTAAATATATCAAAATAATAAAAAATTTAACCTTTTTGTTCTTTTAAATTATTAAAATCATCAATTAATTTATTGTATTTTTCCTGTAATACGAGGGTAGTTCAATAAGTCTTTAGAATGACCAACAGATGGCGCGCGAATCGCTCCAAATCATCTGTTTTCAGTCAGCACCACTCCCGACTAGATATATGGTGCAGTCACAGTCCACATCTTCTGAGTTTATGTGTTTTTATAACCAATTGAAAAAAAAAATTGCTTGTTAAGAATAATAGAAAAAAACGAGTTCAGAGCGGTAATTAAACATTTTCATTTAAAGGGTTTAACTCCATATGAGATAAAAAATGAATTGGACTCAGTTCATGGCACATCTGCCCCTGCCTTAGTAACGGTTTATAACGGGGTAAATGAATTTAAGCGTGGTCGTACATCAATAAGTGACGAACCACGTTCAGGAAGGCCCGTAGAAGCAACTACTCCCGAAATCATCAATAAAATCCACGATATGGTGTTGAAGGATAGAAGATTAAAAGTGCGTGAGTTAGCTGAGGCCACAAGGATATCTATAGGTGCAGTTGTTTCAATTCTACATGAAAAATTAGGCATGAAAAAGCTATCGGCAAGATGGGTGCCGCGTTTGCTCTCAGCTGAGAATAAACGCAATAGAGTGGTCGCCTCTGAGGCTCTTTTGGCGCGCATAAGTCGGAATCCTGAGGAATTTTTTCGTCGATTTGTGACTGTGGATGAAACATGGATACACCACTACACTCCTGAGACAAAGGAACAATCCAAACAGTGGATTTCCACAGGCGAACCAGCTCCAAAGAAGGCAAAGACCGTAAAGTCAGCTGGTAAGGTTATGGCTACAGTTTTTTGGGATGCACGTGGAATTATACTTATTGACTACTTGGAAAAGGGTAAAACAATTACTGGTGAGTATTATGCATCATTATTAGAGCAGCTGAAAGAAGAAATTAAAAAAAAACGACCACATTTGGCGAGAAAAAAATTCTCTTTCATCACGACAACGCCCGAGTTCACACATGCTTCGTTTCAATGGCTAAAATTGAAGAACTAAAATTCGAATTGGTCGAACACCCACCGTATTCACCAGATTTAGCCCCCAGTGACTTTTTCTTATTTCCAAACTTGAAAAAATGGCTCGGTGGACAGAGATTTACGGACAACGAAGACGTCATTGCCTCTGTAAGTGCTTATTTTGAGGAACTTCCGAAAACGCACTTTTCTGAAGGATTAAAAAAACTTAAAAAGCGATTGACCAAGTGTATAGAGCTCCAAGGAGATTATGTTGAAAAATAAAAAAAAATTTACCCAAAAAAAATTGTTTTTATACTTTATTCTAAAAACTTATTGAACTACCCTCGTAGATGTAATGCTCTATCCTGAGACCTGTTCTTCTTTCTTTCTTGCGATAGTGCTTCCTCAAGTGCATTTAATTTAGTAATATTATTGGTAGAATCATTTTTATCGTGATTCTTGGCATATGAAGAACCAGGATTTTCTTTATTTGCATTACGTTTTGCAGATTTTTCAGCTACATTCTAAAATCATATACATAAATATTGTTTTTCGTATACAAGAAAAAAACAAAAAAAAAGAATGAATGATATGTTACCTGATTATGAATATCATCATCACTGCTGAGAATATCATCGTTTTCATTACCCTCATATGAAGTACCAGATCCTTCATAATTTACTTTACGTTTTGCAGGATTTTTAGATGAATTCTAAAATCATATTAAAACTATGTATAAATATTATTTTTCGTATACAAAACATAATTAAATTAATTATATCTTACCTGATTAGGAATATCATCATCACTACTGAAAGCATCTTCGAAATTATCATTGTTTTCATTCGGATCAAATGAAGTACCAGATACTTCATAAGTTGCTTTGCGTTTTGCAGGTTTTTAGCTGCATTCTAAAATTATATTAAAACCATATATAAATATTGCTTTTCATATACAAAACAAAGTAAATCAATAATATCTTACCTGATTAGGGATAACATCATCATAAGTAAGAGCACCTTTATCTTCAAGATTATCGTTTTCAATACCGACACATGAAGTACCAGCATTACTTACTTTGCTTTTTCTTTTATCAGATGGAGTATTAAGAACATTAGTATCATCACATGAAGATATCATAGGATTCCTCTTGTTTAACTCATTTTGATATTCTTGCAGAATTTTCTGTGATCTTGTTGTAGCGCTCAATTTTTTAAACTTTCGGTTGGTCTATTTGAGAAGTATAAATAAAAAGAACTGATTAGTTATCAACAAATGAGTTTGTTAAATTAAAATAAATAATATAAAATGGTGACTAACCTTATTTTTATTTGGCTTCAGATACTTAATTTTTTTGGGTGTCTAATTCTTCATCCGAGATAACCACTGCAGAATGATTAAGTTTTGGAACTTTAACTCACCCTCTCAATGAACTTTTTCAGTTCTTTTTTGGTATCTGAAATGAAATTATGATTTTACAGTTAAATTTTTAATTTTGAGAGTAAATAAATTTGTTTATAAATCAAAAAATGTTAAGTGTTCATATTCAAAATCCATATCCCCGGTGAAAAAATATATATATGTATGTATTTATATTATTTAATAGAAAAACTTTATTAATATTTTATCATACTATTATACTTCATAAATACTTCTTATATTTTCAATAGGTGATTCATTTCATTACTTGTTACCAGAACTAATTTGTATGAGGTTTTAGAGAGAACTTGTAAGTTAGAGTATATACTTCAACGTTTTATTAAATATATCGACAATTGGCTGTGAATAATTATTAATGAATTTATAACATATTTTATATATGTACCCCATTAGCCAGGCTTGCCGTGGCAAAATCGCGGCAATAGTTGCTGTGCAATGTTTGTTAACAAGTTGCTTCCAACTTGCTCTCAAGAAATGACGAATATCAAGGATTGATGTCAATGTGCCGTAAAAATGACTGCAAATGCTTGCCACCAAATTGCTCCAATATACGGACGCAGATTTACTTACATTTTACGTATAACTGTTGCTGCAAGTTTTGTACATCAATTTGCTTCCAACTTGTTAACAATATTATTAAAATATTATATTATTTTATTTTCAATATTATTCACATAATATTCAATAAAAGTACTCATATATGCGACAGTGCGAGAGAGATGGGGAGGAAATTAATAACAGCATATTGATGGAAATTTGTGTAATATAAAAATCGAGAAATATGATAATAATATGATGTCAATTTCCCATGATACGCCTGCACATCATGAGCAATAGTTGCTGTAATTTTGCCTTCACTTTGCCCTCATAATTTACTTCAATATCTTGATACAAAATTTCCAGCATATACGGACGCAGTTTTACGTCAAATTTAAGGAAATCGATAGCAAAACGTGTATGTCAAATTGCTAACAATTTGCAATACATCTGGCTAATGGGGTATGTATATATAACATGCATGTTTCATCGAGTGTTTCATACTAACTTACAAGTTACGTCTTGACTCTAAAACCACATACAAATTATTTTATCAAACTTTTATTTATGACAGGAATCAGTCCAAATTATTTTCAACTTCTTGTTCACCCCCTCGTGCAACTTTCTAAATGCAATTAAAAAATTTGCAAACATTGCTTATAATATTTAGATAAAACTTGGCTCTGTTAGCGTAGCTGGTCTAATGCATATATACCTGAATATGCCCTCGAATACGAATGTTTCAAATTAAATATTATAAAGTTTTAAATATATATTTATATTGTTTCAGTTGCATACATGTATAATGTTGAAAGTTGCACGAGGGGGTGAACAAGAAGTTAAAACAAATTTTGAATGATTCCAGTCAAAAATAAAAAAGTTTGATGAAATTATTTGTATGAGGTTTTAGAGTGAACTTGTACGTTAGAGTATATACTTTAATGTTTTATTAAATAATATATATTAAAAAATATTCCATAAAATATTAATATTCTAAATACTATTGATATAACTTACTTGCAATTGCTAATACTTGGCAAACTACTTTTTTTCCATCTAGATAACAATAAAACGGTGTAGCTGAAAATTCCTTTTTTTGGATACCAATCTCATCATACTCAAATTTTATAAGATTGTTGGAATCGATGGTATAATAATTATTACTAGATTTAACATAAATGTATACGTACATTTTTAATAATACTATAAATAACACAGAAAAGGAAATTGTATTTAGCGCACAACAAATCCTTACTACACACTACACATAAAGAAATTTTCTTAACAAAGAACTGATGCAAGATGCAACACGTATATTATAGTGCGTGCACAAGAAAAATTTGAACATAAACATACTGCATAAAAATTAAATATAATCTTTTTCTGAACATTTTAAAAACTATTCGTTTGCAAATTGTTTATATAATCAATTGAAAACTATCTTTTTATTATCAAACTTATAAATTTCCAAAAAAAGCAATGTACATGCTCGTACAGTATTTTGACGAACTGTCTACGCTCTCGGCTTCCGTATAGAAGGGACATTCTACATAGCCGCATGAGGTCGTCAGACGTTCACATTCGTGTGTAGTAGGTATAGGTGCGCGGTTGCGAGTGCTATAATCAATGCACACAAGCGTGAGGGTATTCGCGATCGCACGCGGTTATGTAGAATGTCTCGAAATTTTCTAAAGTTCTTCGCGCACAAAAATTGTATGGCTTGGTGTATTAATTGCCCGAGATTACCCTGTTAAAAAAATGAGATTAAAGTCAATAGAAAAAAAATCTATTGCATTTGATGCTAAATATTAATTCTGGAAAGTGCAATAGAAATATATACAATCTTTAGAATTCAATTCAAATCTTTTAGATCTATGTTTATAAAAATATATTGAAAGGAATACACTTTCTTTGATTGTCTATTGATTTGAATAGGTATTTAGTCAATTCAATGTAATTGGTATCAATTGATTTTTATCATTTTATAGTATTAATCGAATTTAATATAACAAAATAGAATTAAGATTTAGCATTATAATATAATACATGACAATTGATGCATGTCAATTAAGTTTAATAGACATTTAACTAATTAAATGTAATTATTTTTTATTCATGTCTATAGATCGAATTTTGTATCTAATATCTAATTATTTTGTATAATTTACATATATCGCAAGCTATTTACATATATCGATACCTAATAACGCATGATCGCAATCACAGTTCTAATTGGATTTAAAGATTTGAAACTCTCTTATATAGCAATCGTACGGAAATCTCGCCACTTGCGAGCTAACTTTACGAGACGCCTCCTAGCGGTAAAATATATAAACTAGCGCATTTTTTAAATGCAAGAACGATACACATAAAATATAATAAGCCTTTGCAAGTACTTTTTTTTATCAATGATAGGTTATAAATAAATAGTAACTTAGTTTTTTATCTTATTATTTATTATTAAACAAATATTATATCCATGTTTTTCGAATATAATACAAACCATCTGATAACATTGTCATATGAGAAGAGCGAGCACGTGTTTTCGCGACGACAGGAAATTTTGTCGCGCCAACAGCTATAAATTAGGACGGTCATTGGACGTGGTAATTAGCGGTCCCGGTGATTCCTTCTTTGTTTCCATACTATTTGCTAACTTACCTGCATATATTTACAACAAACTTGCTTAAATTATACTATACATACTACCAAAAAGTATATCCAGAGTTTTTACTATACTACATAGCATTTTTAATACTGCTGTATATCATAAACTCATAAATATATAGTAAATTTTCATAGAAACATAGTAAATTTCCTACATCTGTCGAGTTTGCCCCCGGCTTAGGAAAAAGTATAGTAATTTTTACTCAAACATTTCTCTCCCTGTATTTGTTATTTAATGCTATGAAAAATTTAGAATTAAAATGTAGGATAAAAAACTATATAATTCTTTTCTATTGATTTTAATAGGAAAGAATGCCAATTTTTAGTTGACAGAGTATTCTTGTAGATTGAGGTATATAGTATCTTTGTAAACTTTTAGAATTTTCACGATATCTTCAAAATGAAAGAAGTTGTAGTTAACTCTTTAAAAAACGTTGTCACGTCACTCCGGTCGGCACCTTTGATATTTTAACGGTGTGACGTCACTCATAGGATTTTTAATACACTATAACTTTTGCAAATTAAGTTTACTTTTTTAATTTCAAAACGATATACACAAAAGATATACGTCGGCTTAGATTCTCTATTAAATGCACAATTAGTGCCGATCAAAAAATAAATTTTGTATTCTTTCCTATCGTCTTGTATGGGGCTTATGAGTTTTCACGATCAATATGAGGCCAATTGAATAAAGGTGGTTTCATAGAAAATACGTATATTATCAAAAAGTAATGGTACAGTTATAAGTAATAATTTAAATAATTTAAATAAAATAAATAAATATTACACATGTAATTTGTACGATTTGTCGAAAATAGCATGAAACAATTTGTTTATGCTTACGATAAATTAATTCCGTTTGGAGTGAGATTAACCTAATTAATACCTAATATTACTTTCTTAAACATCAACTGAGAGAACCTTTTATAAAAGTATTATTTATAGTAGATTAAGGTAATGATTCATTGTATAGACGATAAGAGCAAAAAGTTGAAAGTGTACCATTTTTTATTAATGTTAATTATTCGAATTCATGAAAACTTTCACAGTTTAAATGCCAAATTGGGGACATCTTGAATTTTAAATTTAAAATTAATTTATTGTTCTAATAAATTAACATTTGAATTATTTGTAAAAAAACCACTGACAATTGATTAGCATGTAGCTTCCTATAATTTCATAAACTGTTCCATGATAATTCGTACATGTACAGAATTGAATAAAAAGTTTGTTTATCAAGTTCATTTGCGGCTTGTACGGATAAAGTGCATTTAAATCTATTCATTTTTTATACTCATAGAAATTGACTAAAGTCAATTAATAAAAAAGATATTCGCAAACTACACAATTCAATAATAAGTATGTTTATCAAAGTTAATTTAAGTTGATTCCCGCCTAATATGAATAAACTGCATTAAATTATATTGATTTCCTATACTTATAGGAATTGATTAAAATCAATTAATGAGAAAGGTATTTGCAACCTACAGAATTCAATAGAATGTGTGTTTATTAAAGTTTATTGAAGTTGATTCGCGGCTTATACGAATAAACTGTATTTAAATCTATTGATTTCCCAATCTCATAGGAATTGATTCAAGTCAATTCATAAATAAAGTTTTCACAACCTACAAAATTCAATAAAATTTTCATTTATTAAACGTGATTAAAGTTAATTCAGGACTTATACGAATAAGCTGTATTAAAATTTATTCACGTTTGGAATTCATAAAAATGAATTAATGTGGATAGAAGTTTTATAGTCAATTTATACATTGAATGAGATAAATTCAAATAGTATTGGAATATATTAACATTCATTGAACTGTATTATCTAAATTGTAATTAAATACAATACGAAAAAAATGAACTATTCTGTTATAGAAGTCGATTTAAATACATAGAAATCAATACTAAATATAGGGATTGAACTAAATTGCAATTAAAGTTTATTAATCACAATTCATTTTCAATTGACTTGTTTTCTGGTAGTCAATTCAATCAATTAAAATAAATTTAATTCAATAAAATTTGAATTTTTTTTAATTGACTTCAATCGCATATTTTTAGCAGGGTACTCGCAAACTATTTCATAGGCTTTCCAGGATTTTCATCTCAAATAGGACATTACGATACAAGTGTCTTAAACGATGTATTCTGGCACGGCGTGAAGTTAGCGCCACGAGCGCGCTTCACGCGCGAGTGCGCTAAACGCCGTGCCAGACCAGAATACATCGTTTAAAACACGCGTATCGTATACTATTTTGTAGCACGTGTGTCTTAAATGCGACAATAACAGTAGGTACTTGAAATGAGTTCTATTAAAAAAATTCACGTTCGTTAAAAAAAAAGTTAAAAACTCAATAAAAAATTAAAATATTAGTATATTATTGCATGTAATATAATATGAGTAAACTAAATAATCGTCGTATTTACGTAATATTAAAAATATATTTTATTTTAAAAACTTGCTCTGTTTCTGGACAGTGTACAGTGTACCGTAAAAAGTAGAGACGGTATTATATTACCAACGTTACAGCTGTTTCCGACAATCATTTTTTCGCATAGTGCGGTCAGTGTATGGTACCGGCGTACCGGGTATATGCTGGCGATCTCTCTCAATTCATGTCTCAACTTGTCCTACTACTTATCGATATTTTCATTGTTAGATCTACCGGGAATTCGTTCTACGTCTCATTCGAATTTAAAAGTGTTTAAGTACGCATTTAAGACACGCAGTGCTATCAAAAAATTAAATAAAGAAAAAACCAAAGTACTCTTTTATAGAAATTAATACACATTAGGGGTCGTAACGATGAGTTGGGTGTTAATAGAGTCATGGGACATTTCTATAAGACAGCACTTTGGTTTTTTCTTTTTTCAATATTTTCTCTTGGGATGAAAACACGAAACTCCAATGTGAAAATTATGTCATGGACCAAAAGTATGAGTGCAGTCGAGAAAATGAAATATATCGAACCATTACGGTTTCGTTTTTTCGTTGACGGTTTCGTCTTTTCTCTATGTCATGGGACCGCGCCCTATGACATGGAATGGAACGGACGAAAAGGGATCGACCGTGGTTTCGCGCTCTGGTAGTAAAAAAAATGTATAGCCAGTACGAAGAAGAAGAAGCAAGTATTTTGGTGAAATTACTCTTATGAGTCTCATATATATCAGTCAATGTATTTTTTTTTAATTGTATAAATTGTTGTATGTTTTTTGCTTAATTTTGATATACACGGGTTTTTCTAAGAGATCTCTTTTTTTAAATCATTTTTATATACAATATTAAGCTTTCAATTGTCATGTCTAAACGGGGTTACAAAAATTGGTTAGATCCAAAGTGTACTTAGAAAATTCCAGTTTCCACAAGATACTATAAAAATAAAAAAAAAAGTAAACTATTAACTAATGTGAGTAAACCAATATACGTATGTATACATAATTGTAACTTTAAGTAAGATATATGATAAATAATTTTTTAGTTTGCTTTTATGTATATTATTTAATTTTTTGAAATAATATAATATTTAGATTTTAATAAATTATCCTGATAGATATTATTTTATTTAATATTTTGAACGTACATTTTAAAACGTGTTTATTTACAAAACCAAATTTGCTTTTTTCTTAGTTAATAGTTACCGATGCAATTGACAGTGAAAGTAGCAACAGCGATGACTACTACATACGAGGTCTGTCCCAAAAGTATCCGACCTACGTTCATATCTTCGCGCGGAGAGACTCAGGCGACCTCTGGAGGGTACGAACGTCACCAGCAACTCCTAACCTTCTCGGCAGTAGCCTGAGATACCGATGAAATGCCTTACTTCCCGCACAGCGTGTATTTGTTTACAACGACTTTTTTGCGTTCGACGCAATTTGCTTATTGCTAAAAATGGCAGAACGAACCGAACAGCGAATTTGCATAAAATTTTGCTTTAATCTCGGTAAAAGTTGTGCGGAAACTATTGAAATATTGCAAAAGGCCTTTAAAGATGAGTGTATGGGCAAAACACAAATAAAAGAGTGGTATAGGCGGTTCAAAAGTGGCCGTCAAAGTCGAAGCAACATCAAGTCAATGTTGATTGTTTTTTCTATTATGAGGGCGTTGTGCACCACGAATATGCCCCTACAGGCCAGACAATCAATAAAGAGTACTACGTTGAAGTTTTGAAAAGATTACGTAATGCAATCAGGAGAAAACGACCGCAACTTTGGGATTCCGGTAACTGGCTTCTTCATCACGACAATGCTCCAGCGCACGCATCAAACCTTGTGCAGCAGTATTTATTGAAGCACAGTGTTGCGCAGCTCCGCCAGCCTCCATACAGTCCTGATATACGAGGGTAGTTCAATAAGTCTTTAGAATAAAGTATAAAAACAATTTTTTTTGGGTAAATTTTTTTTTATTTTTCAACATAATCTCCTTGGAGCTCTATACACTTGGTCAATCGCTTTTTAAGTTTTTTTAATCCTTCAGAAAAGTGCGTTTTCGGAAGTTCCTCAAAATAAGCACTTACAGAGGCAATGACGTCTTCGTTGTCCGTAAATCTCTGTCCACCGAGCCATTTTTTCAAGTTTGGAAATAAGAAAAAGTCACTGGGGGCTAAATCTGGTGAATACGGTGGGTGTTCGACCAATTCGAATTTTAGTTCTTCAATTTTAGCCATTGAAACGAAGCATGTGTGAACTCGGGCGTTGTCGTGATGAAAGAGAATTTTTTTTCTCGCCAAATGTGGTCGTTTTTTTTTAATTTCTTCTTTCAGCTGCTCTAATAATGATGCATAATACTCACCAGTAATTGTTTTACCCTTTTCCAAGTAGTCAATAAGTATAATTCCACGTGCATCCCAAAAAACTGTAGCCATAACCTTACCAGCTGACTTTACGGTCTTTGCCTTCTTTGGAGCTGGTTCGCCTGTGGAAATCCACTGTTTGGATTGTTCCTTTGTCTCAGGAGTGTAGTGGTGTATCCATGTTTCATCCACAGTCACAAATCGACGAAAAAATTCCTCAGGATTCCGACTTATGCGCGCCAAAAGAGCCTCAGAGGCGACCACTCTATTGCGTTTATTCTCAGCTGAGAGCAAACGCGGCACCCATCTTGCCGATAGCTTTTTCAAGCCTAATTTTTCATGTAGAATTGAAACAACTGCACCTATAGATATCCTTGTGGCCTCAGCTAACTCACGCACTTTTAATCTTCTATCCTTCAACACCATATCGTGGATTTTATTGATGATTTCGGGAGTAGTTGCTTCTACGGGCCTTCCTGAACGTGGTTCGTCACTTATTGATGTACGACCACGCTTAAATTCATTTACCCAGTTATAAACCGTTACTAAGGCAGGGGCAGATGTGCCATGAACTGAGTCCAATTCATTTTTTATCTCATATGGAGTTAAACCCTTTAAATGAAAATGTTTAATTACCGCTCTGAACTCGTTTTTTTCCATTTTTCTTAACAAGCAATTTTTTTTTAATTGGTTATAAAAACACGTAAACTCAGAAGATGTGGACTGTGACTGCACCATATATCTAGTCGGAAGTGGTGCTGACTGAAAACAGATGATTTGGAGCGATTCGCGCGCCATCTGTTGGTCATTCTAAAGACTTATTGAACTACCCTCGTAGCTCCCTGCGACTTTTGGCTGTTTCCTCGATTGAAAATACCGCTTAAAGGACATCGATTCGACAATAAACAGACTGTTGAAACTAATGCGACGAATGCACTAAAGGCGATTCCGAAGTCTGACTTTCAAGAGTGCTTTAATAAGTGGAAACATCGATATGAGCGTCTTGTTCAATCAAATGGGGACTACTTTGAAGGATGCCACGCCCCGGATGACGAAGAATAAATCAAGCGCCGAGAAATCGAGGTAGGTCGGATACTTTTGGGACATACCTCGTACATAGTGCTAATGCATTCAATCTTAATGATGATGTCCTTGATGATAATACAACAAGCCAAGATCAACAAGTTGATGATTTATTACAATTAGATAATGTTAATATTAACGAAAATGACGATTGGATCAATGCTTTTTTACCAAAATCAGATTTAGAAGAAGACGAAATACAGTTTAAACAAAAAATAAATGCATCAAAAAAGTTAAATAGCTCTGTAAATTATCTTAATGAAAGAGTACGTGCCAAAACAAACACTAGTAATGGTGAAATTATACTTATGTGTATGATATTTGCAGTGCAACATGCATTGACTTGGAGTGGAATGCTAGCCTTATTCAATTTAATTAATAAGTTGTTTGATAGAGATATAATACACCAAACTAAATACAAGTTATTCAATTTTTTCCTGAACAGAAAGATTGGTTTAATTATCATGTGTATTGTCCAAGATGCAATTATTATATTGATAATCGTTCAAAATTATCTAGCAATGTAACTTGTATATCATGCCAACTGGCAGAAATTGATTCAAAGACAGGACCTTTTCTTTTAACACTCAATATTAAAGACCAATTGAAAGGATTGTTTGAAAATCCTCTCATTCAACCTTATTTAAAATACAGAAGTAATCGAAAGAAAAAACATGCGAATATTATTGAAGATATTTAGATGGTCTTATACACAAACGCTTATCTCAACCTGGTAATTATATTTTTATTTATATTGAAATTAATAGTTATATGTATTTAACTTTTAAATTATTTATTTTTAGGACAAATTTTGTTTGAAAAATTTAACTTTTCGTACACTTTTAAAACTGATGGATGTCAAGCTGTAGATTCAAGTCCTCTGAGTATATGGCCAATTTATTTAAAAATAAACGAGTTGCCACCACATATTCGCAATGAACACATTATTTTAGTAGGATTGTGGACCAATATGGAGAAGCCAACGATGAACACCTTTTTACATCCTTTGGTAAACGAATTAAACTCTCTATCTTCTGAAGGAGTTGATTGGAAAATGAATGGTTCAATAATAAATTCAAAATTGATTTCTCTATACTGTTGCGTAGACTCAGTATGCAGATGTAGTATGTTAAATATGAAACAATTCAATGGGAAATTTGGCTGTACTTTTTGCTACCATCCAACGGAAAATATTGACGGTACACCAAAATACCCAGTGAACAATTTTTTTCCATGTCGAACACATGATGAAATTGTAAGAGATATGATTGCAACGTGTAAAATAGATGAAACCACTGGTAGCACTGTACTTCAAGAAGTACATGGAATAAAAGGTGCATCAGAACTTATAATTTAAAATTTCTTAATTTATCTGATGGAATGACGCCAGACTCTATGCATTGCATTTATCTTGGTGTAATAAAACAGCTTACAGAAATAATATTAAGTACCTGCGGACATCCATATTAAGTTGGATCACCAACTAATTTTACGATTATTGACAAACGTCTTCAATCTATAAAGGCACCTAAATGCATAACAAGAACTCCAAGATCAATATCGTTATGTTGTAAATGGAAGGCTTCTGAGTGACGTTCCTAGTTACTTTATTATTGTTTAATATGTTTAGATGGACTTCTTCCACAAATATATTTGAAGCATTTATCTAAACTAGTTTCTGGGATAGAAATTTTACTACAAGATTCAATATTCGAAGAAGATTTAAATTTTGCTAACAAATTATTAATTGAATTTGTTATTGATTTTGAAAAGTTGTATGGTAGAGAACAAATGACATATAACGTCCACTTAGTATTGCATATTACTAAAAGCGTTCGAAATTTAGGACCATTGTATGTGCACGATGCATTTTGTTTTGAAAATCAAAATAGATTGTTGTTGAATCTAAAAAAAAGCCCCACACGAATAGCAGTTCAAATAGCTAGCAGATACGTTTTCTATAGATCAATACCTAAATTTGCAACATATTTTACTGTTGGATCAAGAGTTTTGGAATTCGCAGATAGTTTTGAAAATAAATTAAAACACTTTATAAATGTGGATTTAGCAGTTCTCATTGGTTCAGAAAAAGATTATGTTTTAAATGACGATGAATATAATTTAATCAAATTTACTGTTCCTGTTTAAAGTACAACAAATTAATCTATAACAACCGCAGATATACGACAAATGAATACTGTAAAAATTTAAAAATTGATGATTCTGTAATAGAAAAAAATGATCGAAAGTATGGTGTAATAAGTAATATTTGTTTAATACAAAACGATGACGAAAAAAATATAATAATATTTTTTCATCCTGTATAAATTATTGACAATAAAGTTTTCAAGTTAGAAAACATGAAACATATTAAAAAATGTGTCATTGATTTCAAAAAATTAAATTTTTGTTTTCATTATGATTTGAAAAATCATTGTATTATAAGTAAAAGTAAACATATATATTTAAGTCCCATAATTGTAGAATCTACTGGAGATTAAATAATATTATTTAATTAATTAATATGTAATTACAACTACTTTTAATTTAATAATAATCATTTGTAACAAGGATAATTACACAGGGTTTTATTTATTCATTCATTCTTATACACGTACGTTCTTAATTATCTATTTCAAACAACGTTGTTTGAAATGGATAATTACTGATAAATATATATATATATATATATATAATCCAAATTAACGAGAATTATTAATAACTATTAATTAATATTGAAAGATACTTCTTATTTAGGATCGATAGTATCTGGTTCGGTTAATTTTATTAGCAAATTTCTATTAAATATCAATAACTAACTGATATATAGTGTCAAACGTGAATTATATCAATAATCATCAAATATTTTTAAAATCAAACATATTTTTTTTACATTTAGTTATATATGATTATTGTTGATAATTTCTGATAAATATTAATAAAATTTAAAAATTATTAATAAACTTTAATAATAGCGAACTTATTTAGTACATGTAAATTATATTAGATAATTTTTAATTACTGTAGATATTTATTGATAAAAATTCCAAATTCAGCGAGTAATTATTAAATATTATTATAATTTATCAGATTTTTTCAAAAATATCTTTTTCAAGGGAAAACACGTATAGAGGCACGTGCAAAATTATGTACAGAATAACGTTTAAAAACATGTGTCAAATCACGTAGCGTAGCACATATAAAAGCACGGGCCAAATCATGTGCAGGAGCATTTAAAAAAGCACGTGATGAAATGAACCCATTTAATGACGTGTTTTGCACATGCTTCAGCATGTGTTCCAGAATATGCTTCAGAACGAGAGGATAAAATTATAAAATGTAAAAAAAAGTTGCCCTGACCGGGGCTCGAACTAGCGATCTTACAGTCAGTAGGCGCTTACCTTGACCTCTCTGCTAATCAGACTCTTGAATTTCGTTAACGTATAAGCAATATATAGGCCATGATGTAAACAGTATATTGTTGTTATATGATACATGAAAAATTGATTTTGATAAGACAATAACAACAAGCAACATTTTTTATAATTTAGCAAACAAGGGGATATGAAATACCAACCCGATTTCTTTGTGGTCGTACTTTGTGATTGTAACTTTAAAATAGTTATAATGTTCAATAAACAAATATTTCCATTATTGCCATTCAAGAACCATACTTTCTTCTTTCAGACATACTTTCGGCCATCTGTTATTCTCCATCTTTGACATTTCTAACAAGTAGCTCCCCGCCCTTTTTATTGATTCTAAGCCCAGGCTGCCCCTTCCCGCTTCCATTTTCCAAACATAGTCCATCGTGTTTCTATTTACTCCCAGGGCCATTTTCACATAACTACGTCGTATTCTTTCTATGTCCTCCCATCTTTCCCACCCCCAAATTTCTATACCGTACGTACCTCCCGCTTTTGCTATAGAATCCATTAGATATAGTCTCCCTCTTAGATTATTTAGTTTCGCCCTTTTCCATATTCCCCATACTGTATTTCTAGCTCTCATCACTTTTGCCTTCATCCTCTTAACGTGAGTCCCATATGTATTTTTTTAATTAAACCAGAACAACAGGTACTTATATTCTTTAACTATCTCTTGTTCCTCCCCCTCATTTCCATCTCTTTGTCCTCTTTCTTTCCGCCCCCCTTTTTTGCAAATCAATACCTTCATTTTTTGGGTATTTACTCTCATCCCGTTTTTATTGCTATACCTCTCTAAATCATTAAATATTTCCTGTAGCTCCTCCTCCGTATCCGATATCATTGCCACGTCATCCGCGAACTTTAAACCGTAAATTTTAACCCCCCAATTATTGAACCCCCCTCTTTTTCCTTTTCCCATTGTTCCTCCAAATCTTCTAAATTCAAATTAGACAGCGGTGGGCTCAATGGACATCCTTGCTTTAGCCCTTTCTTCGTTTCAAACCTCTGAGTTATCCCTTCCTCGGTAATAATGTCATTCTTCGTTTTTCTATATATTGCTTCAACCATTTTTAAAAATCTCCCCTCAATCCCCCACTTTTTCATTTTTACAATTAAAATTTTCCTACCCACCGTGTCATATGCGGTCCTGAAATCTATGAATCCCACATACAATTTCTCCCTTTGATTTTTTGTGTTATTATTTATTAGACTATTTAGTACAAAGATATGGCCCCTAGTTCCTCTCCCCTTTCTAAAACCCACTTGACTTTCCCCAATTATATTGTTTTCTTACATCCAATTCTTCAATCTCTCTGCCATTATACTTGCTATCAACTTATATGCCACATTCGGGAGAGCTACCCCCCTGTAGTTCTTAACATTGCTATCACCCCCCCTCCCTTTCTTTGTATCGGGAAAATTCTCGCTATTTCTCACCCCCTCGCTGTCTTTCCTTCACTAATACCTCGTTTAAAATTCCTGCTAGCTATCTCGTCCATCTTACTGGTAAATTTTTAAAAAATTCTGCTATCAGACCATTCTTCCCTGTTGCCTTATTCTTTTTCATCTTCCCTATGGCCCTCATCATCTCCTCCTCACTAATATTCCTGCTTAAACCCTCTAAATCTTTTTACCCATATTCTGGATCCTTATCTTTCTCTCCCCCTGTATCCTCTTTAGTTCCCCTTTACAATATATATATATATTGTATAATGGCGCAATAGGCTTAAATATTATTAGCTTCTTTTGGAATGACAATTTGTCCACTTTTATCGTACCACTAAAATTTACTTAGAATATCTTCAGTGCTCACTTTATTTATTCTATTTTTCTAAATTATTGACTAATATAGACAATATTCTAAGTTTAATTCTGATTTTCGATAATAGTTCCTATATGGATACTAAATTATTTTTAATCTTTTTACGTAAGGCAAACTTTTTTATCCTAGTAATGATAATGTGTTGTAACTTAGTAACAATAATGTTTTACTCTGAGAATAGAAATTGACAATATTCATATTCACAGCTCCATCATTATGAATATATTCAATGACAAGTTATTGTATTATGTTCTAAACAATATTTTGGTGGTACACATAAATATGATGCGCTATGAACATGTTGACTTTTTAAAATGAAGACTTAAACATATGTTTTGCAGATTTTGAAAATTGCAATATTTGAAAGTATCAGGATGATTACTCACATTAACTATTATCGTATATTATCTGAATTAGTTGTAAAATATTATAACAAATTTGTTGGAGTATTACAACGACATGCACACAAATGCAAGTTTCCATCTACGAGGAAGGGAAAGGGACATTTATGATTTTCCAAGAGGCTCGAACTTTATTGCCTTGCCCCTTCCACTCAAGGAGTCCCGAAGGACGCACTTTTACGAGTGCGGGAGGTCAGTCCGGAAGTAGCCGACACGACAGACAGTCGCATCTTTGAAAGACAGTTCACATCAAGTTATACTCAGTGTTTTATATTCAAGTGTGTGTTTTATATTAATTAACTAAAGACATTTCATTATTATATAAAAGACATTTAAGTGTATAATCACGTACTGCGTTACGTGCTACTTTTATTCTGTATTATTCACTGCATTTATTCATTGTATTATTAATAAAGTTCAATCTAATAATACTCATATTTATGAATAAATAACAATAAAATTGATTAAAACTTAAGAAAAACTGGAGTAATCCTAAATAATTTCAGCACCAACAATATTCTAAGTTAATTTTTCAGATGTTTGATGGTACAGTTGACGGATTTTAACATCTCTTAAATATTATATTCTTATCTGTTATTCAAACAAACAAAATCTATAAAAATTGATTTCAATCTGAATTCTAAAAAATAAATTTAATCAAAATTTGTATTTCGACACTTTACAATGTTTTGATATTATTTTAAACTTCATACAAAATTTGCACAATCTATTTTATTTATTCATATATTTTATTATGAAAAAAAGATATAAAATTAGATATTTAAATTGTTACGCTAAGACAGTTTAGTAAATAGAACATTGTATAATATATTATTTGTTATACTATTGTTTAATAACTGTACTTACAATTCAAAATAACACTCCGTGCGTGAAATTCGGTTTCGTGCACGCTACGTCAAATAAACATATGCTAAATCGAGCTTCGCACACGTCTTTTTCAAAAATACGGTGCGATAAATATGCGAGAATGTCAAGGTCAATGTCAAGGTAAAATTGGCTGATATGATCATATATGAAATGTTATATAACTTTTCATATATGGCCATATATAGCATTTCATATATGACTATATATAACGTTTCATATATGACCATATATAACGTTTCAGATATGACCATATATAACGTTTCATATATGATCATATATGATTGTAAACGAGTTATGGCAACACATGAACATATCTGATCATATATGAACATATATGCTCATGTACATTTTTTGTCATTAAAATATTTATTCGGGAGAATTTTTCATTATATGACTTAAAAAACTGCACTGAACGAATATAAAGTTACTTTTTATATTTGATGTTGATTACGAGTGATTGGAGTCTGGTCAGTCATGTTGTCATGTCTCTTCAAGTGACGAGAAACGACTGATGTAAAAGTGTCACCAAGCCTACTATTAATATATCTTTACAGCATAGAAGTGGAAGTGGAAAGTGTAAATATTATGAAACGGTATCACATAACAATAAATACTGATATTCCAAGAAGACTGACAAATTTTGCGTCAGATGGAGAGTTGAGTTTAATTAACAATGTTTTAGCAAGGGTATCATATTTCACAATAATAGTAGAAAAATAATCGAGAAACTTCTCGAAACTTGATACGAATGGAGAAATGTTGCATCAGACGGAGGGTATTGTGTTACAATAATGATATTTTAGAGCTGCAGTTTTCTAAACAGCTGACAATTCAGCCACCATTGCCAATTAAATTTCTGTCTAAATTTTTTTCTATAGTTTACAAAGCGTCTAGCTATGCTATCATTTTTCTTCAAGTTGGTAGAAAAAGTATCTAGAAACTTCTGGAAACCTAATCCAGTGCTCATGTAATACAAGAACATTATATAAAATTAGCCACCTACATCGGACCATTCACTCTGCAGTTGCGTTACATACCAATGAAATTGTTTACAATTCTTTTGTAAACGATCTATATGATCCGGAGTAAATGGCGGCAATCCAAAACTATCAAAATACAAAGTATTCCAAGATTTATCAACGTATATAGCGATCCCGTGCATTTCAGGTCTATCGTGACTATCAGTGATTATTACAAACGCTGTCAATTCCTTCCACCGCTGCGGTACTTGTTCTGATGGGAACACACATGCAGTATGCGATTGGATTCCCGAAGGATTCTTCAAGATTTGTAAACTGTCCATGAGAGAATTCAATCAAGTTTTTACAATTTTCAGAATTTTGCGTACACAACCAATATTTCAAACGATATACGTTATTTAATGCACAATGATATTTTTGATAGAAAGGTTTTACAGAGTTATGAATGCAGTACGCATCAGACGATAAATTATTAAACTCGGGCAATATAAATCGTACTCCAAATAATTTCTCGAGTTATAATTTTGTGCAATATTAACCACTTCTCGTTACCTCTTACGTATATTTTTCGTACATTTTTGGTAATATCTCGCAGAGACTAATAAAGTACTTACAAATACACTTTACCGTCAAAATAGTCGAAACCATGATTACTTTGAGATAACCAGTTATTTTGTTTCCGAATTTTTGCACTGAAATTGTGTATAGGGATTGTTGATGTCACTGACCTATGACCACTAAAATCTCCGTTTAAAATAACCACGGCAACTTCCTTCGGTACAGTGGTATATATAATACCCTTGAAACACTGAATATCTATGATTAAGTCCATTGTCTTTTATAACTTGTGACTGCGATCAAAATCTGAAACTGATTGACACGTGAAAAATAACGCTGATCTTATGTATATGGGTGGTTCCATGTCAAATGAGCATGTCCTAAAATGAAACTGTCGAAAACTCTACAAAAATGTTGGTATGTGTACCTAGAGTATGTAAAACAAATTTCAGACCCTAAGGTGTTATATGTCAAGGGCCATTTAAAGGTTAAACAAAAAATTTAATTTTTGAGATTTTGTCAAAATTATTTGATTTTTAACTCAAGTACTAGACGTTTGAGAAAAAGTGTAGGAACATTTTTGGTGGAAAACGGTAAATGGTCGGGAGGGGAAGAAGCTACTTCTCAGGGACGCAAATTCAAGTAATATCCGACGACGAAATACACGTGGAAAGGCGGTGACGCGATGCTCGACACGCACGCGGCGCAAGCTTTACAAAAAATTACCTATATAAATATATATGTATATATGGGTATGCACTAAGCACAATAATAATCTGTGCAACTTACTCTTTTATTCGAATCTGGTGTGGCCTCCTTCGACGATACAAGTTGGTCGGCATACACGGTAAACGGTTTATATATATAGCTATATTCGCGAGCGGAACGAGCGGTTTTGGTATTCGCACGGAGCTGATACATACAGGAAAACAAAGCGTCTGTGTATGTGGCTCAGTACGAAGTGGACTCGTTGTCCCTTCGTTCCCGCGACGCTACCCTCGGGTTCTGGTAGTGCGGATCGAGCCCGCCTGTCTGCTCGCGGTAATGTCACGCTATGTGGCATGCAGTCGACGGCTTGCAGACGGTGTTGGAGAGGACGAGGAAGGACGAGTAGCCAGGACGAGGAAGTGCGACGAGGGATGCAGCAGGAGGGGTATCTGGGCAACGGTGCCGACGAAGGGGCAAGAAGACGAGAGCTGCAAGGCCCAGGACGGCGTATTTGCAGCAGGAGCAGTGGGCACGGTTAACCTCGAAGAGGTTATGTTTACATACAGCTTCCTACTGCATTCATCCACTGCCACTATTATCAGGTGAGATTAGTGTTTAGTTTATCACTGTAATCTCCCCTTACTAATGCTGTGTTGTTTCTAGGTGTCTGGCGAGTGCTTCGGAGGCTGTTAATGCTGCTGTTATGGAGGAGCGGGCTACGAGTTGAGCTACGTTGCTGTACCTGAGAGACTACCCTGCCTCTGCAAACCCTCCAAACCAGGTAAGAGAGTTCCAATTTGATGTGCATGTCTGCTGTAGACTAACTCTTCTTTATGTTTCCTAGGGTGTATGCTGCAGGCCTCCTTCATGTCTAGAGAAGCAGCCGCTCCGCCCAAGGTGGATCTATTCATGCCTTTCAAGGCATAAAATCAGGTGGGTATCATTCTAATACCATTTTACTTATTTTCTTGGTTACTAATCTCTTGTGTGTTTCCTTTGGTTGGTTCGAAGGGACAGGAGTAAGGAGAGGAAACGCCAGGACATGCTCAGCACACCCAAGCCGAGACTAGCTAGCTCCCACCTATCTTCAGCTGCTTCAGGGTATGAGAGCTCGCTTGCTCTGTGTCGTCCAGGGGTATAGTGTATGTGTACGTGTATAGTGAGTGAGATGGATATATAATGTGCTGTCGTTCACATTGTATAACGCACACTAAATGTGGTGTTACAATATATATATATATATATATATATATATATATATATATATATATATATATATATATATATATATATATATATATATATATATATAATAGCGACATCTATATGTCACAATTTAATCGGTTAAAATCTACGATAGCTTGACGTGACGCATCTATTTCCAAAATATTGTATTCTGCGTTTACGATGCAATTCACTGTCTCAATCAAAAGATTATTGAATCTCACGTCTATTCTAAGACTTCCGTATTTAATCAAGTTCCAGTGAATGCAATCTTTAGCCAACAAGTCGGGTGTTAAATTATAGGCGAATAGACAATAACCGTTAGGATATGCTTGACGCGTGATTCGATTACCCTAATTAAGAAAATGTATACCTGACCCCGAAAATAAGGTGTGATAAGCATCAACGTACAACTTATTTGTTGGGGTAAAATCGGGTTGTAAAGGTTTCGAGGGTATTTGTAGACCGTCAACGTATAAGCATAGAAAATTGATATCAAAATTTTCAAAGTTAAAAGGATTAAGTTCTCGATCATCGTTAAAAGCTTTATTATTAACAAAACCAATAATAATTCTTTTTGGCTTATTATAACGTTATCCAAAGTTTCACCATGAATACCACTATGCATGGTAATAATCTTGACTTCTACTCTCGTAAGAGGATATTCAGCAGTTGTCTTTGAAAGTGCTTTAGCGTGTGAAAGTAATACATCCCGACTAACTTGTACACGCTCAGGTATAAATGATTTATATATTATTATATATAATTATTTATAAAATCATATATAGTTATATATAATTGTATATAATTTTATATAAAATCGTAGATAATTATATATAAAAGATGTTTACTCAGGCGTGTGACTAAAAGATTAGCTTCCTCAATTAGCTTTCTCCTCTTTTTTCTTACTCTTTTCCTTATTCTGCCTTTGCGGAGTAGGACAGGTCCACCAAGCAATTGCAACTGAAGAGGATCGACGTGGCGGGGCATTTTATATCCTTACCCTTCCATCAGCTTATCTAGTTTTTCATCTGCCTTTCTCTTCAGAGTTCCACCACATTACCTCATGCGGTTGCGGATTATGTTTAAACTCATTTTTCTCAAAACTTAATTTTCATAACTTACTTTGCAAGCCTGCGCAACAGTTTTCGTGAATCAGACAAAATTATTGTACGTTCTTTTTAACATATTTTGAACAAATTTAAAGAGAATTTTTTTTAATATTATCTAAAATATTATTTTTAAAAATGTAAGTTAATATTAAAATACTGCTTATATCGCAAACAATAAATTGTTCATATAGAATATAACCTCAGAATAGTTCAAAAATATTATTTAAAAATATTGCTCTTTAAATGCCTTAATTTAAGCATGAAATGTCCATAAAAAAATGTATACCAATCCATTGTACCCTCTTGCGCACAGTGATAATCAAACATATGTCTGTTTTTACAGGTTTTTTCAAAATGGCTACTTCGAAGGGTGGTGAATTTGAAAAAAACCAGTCTAAAATGTCATCTTTTTCTATATTATAACATGTTCTGTAGAAAAAATATTTTTCTTCTTACATTAAAGGATTTTAGTGTTTGCTGTATCTTCTTTCCTTAAAATGAAGTATCACCGTCAATGTTCCATAATCGAATGGTATTGGATGACCACGCTACGCTTTTTGCATGCCTTGCATCACTTGCGGGCTGCAGGCCGCAGATCGTGTGGTGGGCTAGTTCTTCTTCTTCTCTACGTCAGGCGTCTTTTTTTAGTTTAAACTCTTTCTTTTTACTGGTAAAGCGCAGGCTCCTTCACCAGGGACGTCACTGCTGCTACGGTTGCGAGCAGAGTAGTTGTTATCATTACCACCACCACGACTACCTCCAGCATTACCACCTCTACCATCAAGATTGTTCACAGAGCGTGGGCGTGGCGTAAGAGCGTAAGGAATGCCCTCTGTCGACGATTCACTTGGCGAGGATTGAAAAATATTTCGTCTATCATTACAGGTCCGTTAGCACTCCCAAGCAACGTTACCACTGGTACGCAAGTGACGCAGGAGTTGTTCTGCCTTATTTATGTACTTTTGAGGAACATTCTGCAGGATATCGACGTCAATTCGCTTCTCTATTGCCTCTTCATCTTCATTCTCCTGCACTGCCTCTTTTTCATCCTGTTCTTGATTAACTGGAGCGGCGATATTGTGATCATTGAGTATTATTCTTTTTACTGAACTATCGGCGCTATTAAAGTGAAGATAATGTTGCAAGACTTGACGATACAGCGACCACTATTCTCGCTCATCTTTACACATCGAAGAATTTAATATTTTGTTCATCTCTGCGTCGAGTCTGCTCATAACTATATTGGGAGTTTGCACAGACTTTAGTGAACCGTTTGCGAGCGTACTCTGTAGATGTTCCACGTTCTCCTGTGGTAGGAGAACCATTTTTCTCGCGTGTTTCAATTATTTTTAAATTTATTTACTTACTAGAGTAGCCAAAATGGTACCTAGGAGTGATGCTAGTAAAACAGGTAAGAATGTCCTCGCTGTACGATAAGTTATCTCTTTTTAGACAAGCATAGCCTATGTGCTACCAATTTTCATAGAGTTATTGAATGTTTAAGTAGACTAGACTTTGGTCATTTCTCGAGTGGTACGTTACCAATCGATACATTCAGAGCACGCTCGCAAATATGTCGAACCAATTTCGTATCCGCTCTATGTAAAAGAACCTTATGCTGTTTCTCGTTGAAATGATACAATGCTCATAAAACTTTGGCCTCTTTGTGGCCAACTGGATATCGTGATTTTGGAGCTATTACAAGGACGCGATTGATACTTGGTTAAAAGTATCGCTACCACTATTATTTTTTCGTTGAATGTAAACGTAATGTAACTCGTTGTCCGGAAAATGCAAGTGCGAAATCGACAATTACTGGATGTGTCGTGCGTCAAGTCCAGCAAAAGATAGTCATAAGGTTTTGCGGTGACGACTCAGTAAGCTTCTTGCAAAACTTTTGGATCTTCCGGACACACATGACGAAAGAAATGCCGTATCTGATACATGTCGCGTAAATTTTTAAATACCACCATTTCCTTGATGAAAGGTATTTTGGGTGATGAATAACACTCATAGGTTATGGATATGGCTAGATTTTGAAAATATATTGACGATTGCATCTCCAAAGGACGAGTCAAGCATCATATCTGCTATAATCACAAGTTTTGGTCTTAAATCACCAACGTAGTTAGTGTTCTGTGGTAAAACTTCGCGAAATTCAACATTTTCGTCGAAATCTCCGTACTCTCACTGTCATTCTGAATAATAAATGAATAATGTTCGTTCGATTCGAATGTCGCACATACAATTGATGGTTTTTAAAAAAAAATTCACAAACATTCTTTTCTCGCAGCCATTAGGCCCGCACAGCATTGATGTAAATTGATGTTTCCAGTGCGCATCCGTGGATCATATTGACTCCACATACACGATTGAACAGATGAAATCCCATCCTCATATGGTTCCACCTCTGCCAAGAGTCTCGCGACGGCGGTGGGCCCCCCGCGCGCGACAGCTCACGAGTATGTGAGCGCTCTGGTGGGGCTCGCGCGAGTACTAATTAACCTGTCGGCATTACCGCCAACAGCGAACTCGTTTACACCTTCGTCAAGCATCGCGCCACGCCCAATCAGCTTGTTGGTGGCTCCACGTTCGCTAATGAGATTCCACACCCCGGCTATAGCGACTAATCTTCTCATTAACTCCCACATCGAGGATTTGTTGTGTATACTAACGCCATCTGTATCCTAGATTTCCAAATTATTTTGTGGAATTGCATCAGTCGCTGTCAGGCTGCTCTTGTAACCGTATGCATAACTCTTGTCCGCCGTCATAAATCTCCTCTTTCCGTACACCGGTTTTCACGTCTTTGTCTCGTTTTGTATTAGTACTTCATGAAAAACTGCTCGACGAATAGTAGAATTAGATAACACTATATCGGCATGCGATGATATGATGAACTCGCGAATCGTATCAAAATTTATCTTTTGGCTGTTCGTATCGTTTAAACATATACCTTTTACCTTGCATACGTCATCCTCGCCAGCGTCCGGATTCTTGTATTTGTATGTATACAACTTTGGACCGTCTGATAGAAACGATGTGATGTGCGTACCGATACCCTTGTCGGCTAACTCATCCTTCAGAGTACCAAGTGTCGTACCGATTGGTAAATCGTAATCACTGCTCTCGTCTTTTCTAACGTAGGTTGGAGATGGCTTCACAGCTTCAGTTTTGTAGCACCTGTTTACGTACAGCGTTTCGTCGTTGACAGTCAAAATCCCATTAACGTCTACTTCAGTACTGCTAAGTAATCCCATAAGTCTTTCAGGTTCTCTAACTATCTCCGTTTGTAACAAGTTTTCGCGTTCATCAAATTTACCCCACAAGCAATTTAGACACAATTTAGCTACCGATTTTAGACCAGCGTTAAAATATATCGCATCCTTGTCCAATCTTATATCTACAGCTGCTTCGAGTTCATTTACATAATGCTCTTTCTCCTCAGCCGTGATACACTCCAGTGAATATCCGTATACGTACTGCCAACCTGATAGACATCTTACACAACGAACCCTAATTTGATAGCCATCTTGATTTCCTTAGATACCCACGTACCTCGTACAGCTCGATCGTTTGGATCCTCGCGTGGGCAATCATCTTGTAACATTCGCTTGTAGCATGTGCGACACAGTGAAAATAACAGATTCCCGTGCATCTTCACTTGTAGTACGTGCCGATACAAGCTTAGAGGTGAAAATACATCACACACGAGCAAACCATTTATTCGAGATATATCATTGTTTGGATCCATAAGTAGACGACAATCCTCATGACGTAAGCATATCCTAGGATCACCAACGTGGTACTTACCGCGCTTACAAATGTACGGATATAGAGAACACACGTCCACGTACTTGATGTTATCGTTCCGTTGATAATCAAACACTTTAAGGCAGGTTTGCGGTGGATTTGCCCTATTTATTCAATAATTTTTATTTCATACAAAAAATAATCTTTATTGTTCAAACTTTTTACATATTAAAATACACATTTTGAAAATATAAAAATTTTTTTTTTTACGGATTTTTCTTGACAAAATGGCCGCCTCAAAATTTTTCTTTTGTTTGACTGTCGACACGATATCTCACCAACGGATCATCTGAAATCAAAAAACTAAAAAGATTCTTAAAACTTATAGTTTTGGCTATTGCATAGTCTAGGATATTTCATTTTTACCGGAAAAAAACAAAATGGCGGACTTTTGAATTTTTTGGCTCTTTTTTTGCAACATAAATTGTTTATAACTTTTTGAAAAATTTATTGATCGTTATAATCCTAGATCATACAAAAAGAACATATGTCAGGAGTAAGCTGTTCAAATTTCAACTGAATCGGTGCAGTAGTTTTTTTTAAATCGTGTCGATAGAGTTGAAAAGCGTTGTTTCGAGAAAAACGCGTTCAAAGTTTTTTTTATGAAAATTTGAGAAAAAAAGGGTCTTACACTCAATCAGCGATGCCAGCTCCATATATAACTCCTCCAGCTTCCTCGTAAGCATCATTTTCTCGTATTCTAGCGTTTCTGCGGGCCACCCTGCTTTCTTTTGAAGCCTGAGAAGCAACCCGTTCGGCTTTCCGCACGCGCGTTGCATTGACTTTCTCAGCGTATTTTTGATCCTCACTGCCTATTGTTACGCCCATAACACTCATTATTTTTAATACTGTACTGAAGCCTTCATTAAAAGTGCATGCTGCTGTATAAGCTGCTATTTCAACGATTTTTCCCACAAAAAGTGTGTTTTGGAGCCATGGCCCAAACACAAGAATTAAAACTTTCATTATTGTTCTGAGTGTTTGCGCCAGTGCATCTTTCTAATAAATCTTAACTAGTGAGGTCTTCATAATTTGGTTTAAGTACTGCTTGAGTATCGTTGTCAAAATCTGGGGGATGCTTAAAAGTACTCCGTTTATTCTGTGCTGCTGCTAAACGATACTTACACCAAGAATCGTCTGGGCAGTATTGGTGCTGTGGATTGTCGTCGGTCGAGCTTTTATGGTAGAATGTGGCCCAAATAGCTTTTTTCATTTCTTCGGGTGAGTTAGGATGATTCAGAACAGCAATGCCATAAAAAGCGGATAATTCGGACATAACTTTACCAGTTAAAGCCAAAGTTTTCGGAGTATCGGCTTTTTTTTTGGATGTCGATTTTTTCGCGCCTGATTTTTTCGCGCCTGATTTTTTCAAGGCAGCTTCTTCTATAGCTTTTTTAGCTTTTTTTAACTGAGTTAACTGCTTCTTAGCCTCTTTGGCTCTCCGAAACATCCTTTTTTTCACGTGTAAAACGCATTCTTTCTTCTTTACAATTACTTCGTCTCCATAAGGTTTTTCATCGATTACATTTTTGAAGGTTTTGGTGTCCCTGTCACCTATATAATATTCATAAATAGCTTTATAAAGTTCAATGGATCTTTTGAACATGTCCAGAATTCCATTCGATTCCATCATTCCAGAACTACCTTCATGATTAGCTGTGCAATCTTGTTCATGATTTTCAAACCAAGCTTCAAATTCAGGAGTATTATGGTCACCATCGTAGGTTTCTCACGCTCTGCAAAACTGCTATTTACGAAGGGGGATAGGAGCAGGACTAGGATTAAAGATGGAGAGGGGGGCAGCGGCAGCGCAACGCCCGCCGCTGCAGGAGCAGCCGAGCGCGCGCTCAAACGCGGTAGGTGCTGACTCTTTTCTGCCTGTTCCCGGCCGTAGGAACTAATTGTATGAGTTTTAAAATATTTCTAGATAGTATTGCTATCGAATAATGAAATAAAAAAAAAAAGATTTTTCCAAAAAAATCCATCGCAAACCTGCCTTAACTGTTTTACCTGCGCTGCCCCCAAAAAATGCATCTCTAGGATCCAGCGGTTTTCGCTTGTCAAGATTGACGTTTTCTTTAACGAACTGTTGCATTTGTTCTTTCGAGAGAAATCGTTATTAAACTCATACTCCCATTTATCAGTCAACTCGTAAGTACTAGACTGTATCTTGTCGCTGATGGTGAGCGTTCTGTCGTACCTATCATCCATCGATTAACCACTTGTCAAAGCTGCGTCTCTATTTAATTGGTAACAGCGAGGGCATCCATGCCAAAAACACCCATGAAATTGCAGTACTATACATTTATGATTTGTGGTGGACTATACCCGTCTACGACGATACCTCCGGGTAAATTTTTTTCACATAGACCAGCATATTCGAATAGACGATTAAGAACAGGCTTCTTTACCCATTAATAAATTTTTAATAATTAATAAATTTTTCGGAAAACATGCATAAACACTGAAGCAACAGTTGTACACTCGACAAACCGCTCCACACAAAATTTCATGAATGATCTTCGAAAATACAATCGAGGTAATCGTAAAATGGACACATCTTTCTTACAGTATTTTTCCATTTCTACTTGAAATGTGAACGTATAACCACTGGCTAAGTGTTCATTGTACCGTTGTAAAAATCGGGTTCTTTGCGTGGTTTGCATGGTATCAGGTAAATACTTGTGTAAAGGTGGTAGTGGGCCTTCGTATGCTTGATTTTCAGGTCTATTAAATAAGTAAGGAAAAGTACATTTTATGACTTCTTTTAGACCATGCAATTTCGATAAGTGAGATAAAAGCATATGAAAATAATTTAAACTGTCTATGAATTTTATATTCATAAACTCCAGTAAGATTATTTTCGATTCGTTCAAAATCACAGACGGTGCAACACGCTCACTTTTATTTTCAGCAATATATTTAAATATAAATTGAGCGTCGAATCCTGGCGAATTATGAGCTATGCATATAATTGTTTTGAAGTTTTTTTGCTGATCCAGAGCTAGATCAACCAACTGTTTAAACGGATTAATTTGGAACACGTATTCGCGAATACCGCATTGTCTGCAGTAAATTGAAATATCGTCAATCTCGAGACATTGAGTGCACACTTGTTGTTTGACGCCAAGTTGGATACGTGAAAAGTAAACCGTAAAAGGTTTAGTATATACCAACAAGAGTCAGATTACGGTCGGAATATCTTTTTTCTTGTTGACTGTCTC
>OX424574.1:75758826-76038826 GCA_949152435.1 Gastracanthus pulcherrimus
AAACAAAGCCGTCATCGCTGGCCGAGTCCAGCATACTACTCAAATCAGCGTCACCTTCAGGGAGATGGATACCCCCGCAAAGTGCGAGTTCAGCTCACCCGGTGAGAAGCCATGCAACCCCTCTCCCCGTGCGCTTGGAAGGAGCCCCAAGCCCTTTAGTTCTTTCCAAATATCCTTCTTATTTTCTAGAGCTTCAAAAATTTTATTCTGCATGTAAGTCTCCCGCGCGGCTTTCATGCATTGTTCTGCTTCGGCTGCGAGAGATTGGTGCTCCTGCCAGAGATTACCGTTTTTTGTGCGTTTAAGTCGTCTGCGTACAACGTCACGTTTTTTTATTATGTGAGCCAGATCAGCGTCAACCCATGAAGGATTTGTTTTATTTTTTTTTGTGTAAATTGCTTCAGTGGGGCAAGCTAATCTATTGCTATAATATGCCCCCATGAGATTGGCGCTATCAAAATAAATTGTCCATGTCGTTGTTGTCCAAGCAATCAAACGCCGCCGAGTCACAGTTACTCAGGTGAGATAAAAGATCTTCCTGTTTTATTGTTTTAAAATCTCTATAACTAAATAGGTCGCTGATGGGGCTATTGTTTAATTTAAAATCTATCTCAACATCTATAAGTGTATGATTACTGGCAAAGGACGCCGCCTGATTGCTGGCATTCAGCACCACGTCGTTGTCATCTATCATAATGACATCAATCCATGTGCGAGACCCCTCGAGATGATGAGTCGCACCCTGCTCTATTATATTTAGATTTAAATCATCGGCTAATCGCGTAACGAATTTTGCATCAGCCAAAGTCTTCAACAGGTTCGTATTCAGAGCACTCTTACAGTGCACATCCCAACGCCCCCCAACAGTGTCTGCTGATAGTCATTCATTTGCAACAGCCTCCTTTTGATTACTTGTTTGAATGACAGACGTATCTTTTCCAATTATAGTTACGTTTCCTGTTACTTGGTTTGTATTTGGTGCAACTCGTGAAGTTTCGTACGATGCTAAAATTGCTTCGAGGTCTGTCGCTGTTAAAAATTCGAGGGAGACATCGTCATCACGCATCTTGCGCTTGTTGCTTACCTCGGCTGATGTCACAGAAAATGGCTCATCTGACCGTAGCCGGCGGGTATTTATTACGTCTGTTTTCTGTATTGATGGGAGGACACGACACAGTATAGCGATCGACACGCTTGGTGCTATCACCTTCAAAAATATTCGAAATTATTAAATCTTTATTGTCACTTGTATTATTATAAATATGTGTTGTCCTCCCACCTACCATTTTAACCCGCGTGCTTCGTGCAGATGACGTCGAAGCCGTATTTTGCAGTGTATCATTGCTTTCGTCATTAATATTATCAGTATTATATATATTATTGTTATTATTTACATTATTACTAATTACGCTATTTTTCTTATACCATTTCTAATACTGTGCGGTGAAAGACTTGTGTTTTCCTTACTAGTAGGCAGGTCAATTCGGTAATTTTCAATTTTACTTATAAATTCTTGATTTTTTATTGAATAATTTTCATAGTTTTCTCTATTTTATTTATTGCAGTTTCATGATTGTTGTTTGTAGTCTCGTGGGCAATAATTTTTCCTATATCCATTAATATTTCAGAGTTGTCGCTTTCAATTTTATTAATTTTTTCAATTATTATTTTAAAATCATGATCGTATCTCTTTGTTTCACTATTGTTTTCAACTATATTTTTCATTTCAAAATTTAACTGCTCTATACTATCTACTCTGTCTATTATTGCATTATAATTAACTTCAATCTTATTCAACAAATTGTTCTTTATATTATGCCACGTTTCGTGTAGCTGTTTGTTTTTAATTTTTAAATCATTAACTTCTTGACAAAGCACTTTCTTTTCATTTAACATCTCCTGCAGCTGGGAGTGTTGTTTTAACATCTTATCCTCTATTTTCTGCATTTTGGACCCATTTGACAATGCTAGACTGTGTATTGCTGGTAACGAATCTAGCCTTTTAATAATTGCATCCAATCTGCTTTCAAGAGAGGTCGAATGTTTAGTAAGTACATTGTCAATGTTTCTAGATGTCGAATTGGCGTACTCAACCAGGTAGGAGACTGACATCCTCTTTTTAAAGGTAGTAGAATCTAACATACGTATAACCGAAGCATTAACATCATTTAAGCTGCTGAAGTTACTTGGTTTAAATGAATGCGATGCGTCGTCACCATGGGTGGTCTCGACGCTCCTGGCCATGGCGTCGCTCGGGGATTCCCCGCTGTGCTCTGCTCCCATGTTGGATGTAAGTGGGCTCAGTGACGTCACAGGAGACAGAGAGGCCACTCGAAGCTGGCTGCTGGTGGGCGTTGCCCTAGCAACGGAGAGAGTAACGAGTTGGAAGGCGCGGCTTTGCTTGCTAGATTGGCTCGCGCAACTGTTGCTGTCCTCTTATTGGCTGGATTAGAAACGGCTAACTCTTTCTCTATTGCACTCATACTAATATTCGTTGCGCGCGGAGCTGCCGACTCGAGCAACGACTTCTTCGACTGTATACAGTCCTGGACGCTACATCTTTGGATTGGAGCTGTAGCGTACCTCGTAGCGTACGTTTAAGTACTGCAAGAGGCTTGCACGCTGGATGACATGTGATATTGCAGATGCAGCACTTACGTAGTGAGTTGCTGCTCCTGGGGACCTCCCTGCAGATGGCGCAACTGTCGGCCATGGTGGCAGTGGCAACGTAGATATTCGTTCTGCGAGGGAAAAGTGTCGTTAGGCGGCACCTAGGTAATAGGTGGCGCTGCATCGAAGTGTCTTGATATGAGTGCCACTTCTGTGTTAGATTTACTCCATCCGCAGCTCCCGCCGCTCTGCCATTCTTATTGCACCTAATCTCAAGAACTGGCCAATTGTTGTTGCCACTTTGATGATGAAAAGCTGTGCAGGTTGATCAGTAACAGCTGTAATTATTTCTTGCAGCGGTAACTTGCATATAGCTGTATGCAAGTGCTACAACAAACCAGCCCACAGACACAGGAGACGGCAGGGCGAGGTCTAAAAGGCAGGAGCCAAAGCCACGAGCAGTCGAGCTGCGAGTCCCCACGCATTCAGAGAGAGAGAGAGAGAAAGAGAGAGAGAGATTGGTTTTCAACCAATATTCATTGTTATGACATTATAAATTACTAATAGCTAATCTTAGATGAAATCAAAATTTAATATATATTATTGTGTTCATTTTTATTATCAGTTACGGCAAGGACTAGCACGATATTTTTAATATATTCAATCATCCGTTTTCTGCAATGAAGCTCACTTTGTGAAATACTTGTGCGGGCTGCGCGTAAGTGTAGGCTCGTCTAGATATATACTATTGCCAATACTTCTGGGGACGTCACAAGTGAAATAACCTAATACACCTGGTGTGATCAGCTGTAATTATTGAACAAATATATAGAAATATAAAGTATAGACCGCTCGTCCTTATGGACGGAGATGTCTTCTGTTTAGAGAGAGAGAGAGAGAGAGAGAGAGAGAGAGAGAGAGAGAGAGAGAGAGAGAGAGAGAGAGAGAGAGAGAGAGAGAGAGATACATTTTATTTATCACTTATGACAAAAATTATAACTGTATGTACATTCTGTTTAAAATAAGTTATCACATTATTAGTCCTTACATTTTGTACAATGTAGTCAGTAAATCACAGCATAGCATGTCGTCAACTTAATAATATAAAAATAAATAGATAACAAGTAATATATACACATACACATTTATATTGCACATATATGTATCACGTCAAAGTATAAAACACACATTCATTCATACAATCATTCACACCAATAAATTACACTCACACTTTACACTTAACACGTAGAATAACTTAGGACTACACGGAACATGGACGCAAGTACAATCATTTTTATGGAATACTGTCGCCGTGTAATTGTTTAAGGTGCCCACCTAACGCCGTTTTGAATTTGTATATTGATGGTAGACACCTTAAACTGCTGGGGAACGAGTTCCAGAGGCGTGCACCCTGGGCCCTATAGGAATAAAGGCCCTTATTAGTGCGCGACCCCGGAACTGACAGCTCTTTTATACCCCCTCTACCTGAAGTCCTAGCCTGATTTTTCTCGAAGAGAGCAGTAAGATACGTTGGCTGCCGCATAACGACCGTTTTATAAAGCAGCAGCCCCATAAAATACTCTCTCCTCGCTTTCATATCTACCCAGTCCAGGCTCTTCCTGTAGGGGGTGATATGCTCATCCCACCTAGCACCACATATGTACCTCACACATGAAATTTGTAGACGTTGCAGTCGTGTTTGAAGCTCACCTGACACATCAAGATAAACCACTGAGCAGTAATCTAGGTGAGGTAATACCAATGCACATGCCAAATGCTTACGGATCAGTGGTGCATGAACGGAAGAATTTGAGGCTATAAAGGGCCCTATTTCCTACCTTCCTGCTAACCGCATCTATTTGCGGCTTCCACGTAAGTCCTCCATCTATTACGACACCGAGGTTAGTGACGATGTCAACAAAGGGCACGAATATACCGTCCTGCATCTCAATACCTTGCAAGTCTAGGCTTTGGATCTGCTTGATGTTATGATCCGACCCAAATATAATTGCCTGTGTCTTGCTGACATTGAGTCGCAGATCAGCTGCCGAAGCCCATTTCGACACCGCACGCGCTACGGTCGACATGCGACTGATACCCTCCCGAAGATTCCGCAAGGTCACCTGTGTGTAGTTTTGCAAGTCGTCAGCGTATAGTATGTGTTCGACGTCATGTAGGTCAACCGCATCTTTTAAGTCGTTGATATATAAGCTGAAAAGCAGGAGCTCCAGGACCGAGCCCTGTGGCACGCCAAAATTGGTTGTTAGCCAATCTGATTCCCCGTTAATGTTAGTGCCAACCTTTTGTCTACGACCTGTAATATATGACTTAAGCCACAAGAGGACGCTCCTGGAAAAACCCATGCGCAACATCCTGCGCAGTAACTTTGAATGTGAAATTGTGTCGAATGCTTTGCTTAAGTCAAATAGTAATAACATGGTCAACAATTTCTTCTTGCTGTTAAGTCCCGTTCTGACGTCTTCAGTTAGTTTCAGTAATGCTGTCTAAGTGCTGTGATGTTGTCGAAAACCTGTTTGCACCGGGTCAAGAATGTTTTTTGTCTTTAAAAAATCGGTAATTTGGTCATGAACAATTTTCTCCAGGACCTTGGAAAGGAAACTCAATAATGCAATTGGACGAAAATCTGAAACCGAAGGAACAGGTTTTTTCTTCAACGGCACCAGGTGAGCCCCCTTCCAAGTCCCCGGGAAAATGCCATTTGACAAGGAGGAGTTAAAAATCTTCGCAATATGGTGACCCACTAGCGGAAGAGCCTTGGCCACCACACTTTGTGGAATACCATCTTCACCTCTAGCCTGTGACGAGAAATGGGCAACAGCCAGGACTACGTCGGAGAAAGTCACGTCTCTGAAAACAAAGCCGTCATCACTGGCTGAGGCCAAGATGCTGTCAAGTTCTTCGTCACTTTCGCTATGGGAAACCGAAACCCCTTCAAAGTGGGTGTTTAGCTCATCCGGTGAGAAACCATGAAGCTCCTCTCTTGTTTTTGGCAGGAGTCCCAAGCCCTTGAGTTCTTTCCATATATCTTTCTTAGTGTCAAGGGCTTCAAAAATACGGTTCCGTATGAAAATCTTCCGCGCGTTTTTTGTGCGTTGTTCGGCATCGAACGCCAGAGTTTGACACTCCTGCCATAACGTACTGTCCTTGGTCCATGCGTAACGTCTTCGTACTGCATCTCGTTTCTTGTATAGATACGCGAGATCTGCGTCAACCCATGGGGGATTTGCTTTTTTCCTCAGTACGAATTCTTTTAACGGCGCTACCGGATCAATTGCAGCCATGAGGTTGCCGCTTAAGCATTCGAGTTGACAGTCAATATCTGTACCTGAGCCATCAAGCGGTGACCAATCGCAATCAGCAAGGTGAGAGAGGAGGTTGTCTTGTTGTATCGATTTAAAATCCCGATAGCTAAATGAGTTAGCTACAGGGGGAACAACAGTTTCAACCCCAATCTCAACCTCTATGATATTGTGATGACTGGGAAAAGACGCCGCTTGATTACTACTACTAAGCACTTCGTCATTGTCATCAGTCATTATTATATCTATCCATGTGTGAGAATCTTTGAGGTGATGAGTCGCACCATGATCTACTATATAAAAATTTAAATCATCAGCAAGTCGTCTTACAAATTTAGCATCATCTGACGTCTTGAGTAAATTCGCATTCAGATCGCCCATGATTATTTTATGACTGTAAGCCTGAGTGTGCGCGGAGAGTTTATCAATAGCATCAGAACCCTGAAGAAATGGAATATGAGGTGGTCCGTAGATAAGTGCAACAAATACGGGGGGTAGGCTGCCCTGTTGTACACTGCACATAATATATTCTGGAATTTGTGGCTTTCCCTCCTGAGTAGTCGGCGAACTGCACAGGAGGTTGGCCTTAAAGGTGTTATGGATATACAGAACTAAACCGCCCCCGAATTTGTTACGATCTAGTCTGATGGTAGAATAGCCATCGATCTGAATACGATCACTCTCAACGTCAGGGCAGAGGTGCGACTCTGCAACTCCAAAGAGATGGTAGGCGGGACCAGTGGAAAGATGTTGTCTAAGGATCGTAACGTGTCACAACAGTGAGGTCACATTGACGAAACCTGCTCTCAGTCCCCAACAGTGCACTCTCCCAATAGTGCCTCTGGCTAGTCAATCTGCAGTGGCAGTCTCGCTTTGTTTAGAGGATGTAATAATAACAGCCGCTGTACTTTTATTCACAATACTGCTCGTGTGTTTCGACTCTGAGACATTAGAATTTATCCCGTAGAAAGACAAGATAGCTTGGAGATCAGCCGCAGAGGAAAACTCGTGTGAGACGTCGCCATCCCTTCTCTTGACCAGGAAACGACCCCCTCTATGCCATACATATTTAAAATGTAGCCTCATGGCAAGGGCATTTAGGCTTCTGAATTGTAAGAAAGAGTCTCGATCTAGGTGCTCGTTAATAAAAATTTTAGCATTTATTATTGAATCTTTCGTTTCCTGATCAAGGTGACAAGTCGAGGTGTCAACATCTCTCGTATGGAAACTGGTGATTGACTTCTTCGCACGCATAATTTCCCCTACTAATGCACTATTGGAAAGAGTAACAACCCACGGCGACTGTCTACTCCCACTTTTCTCGGAAGTCGGTAATGTAGGTTGCTGCTCATTCGTTCGAAGCAGGTGAGCGCTTATTATGTCCTCCTTTGGAAACAATGGAAGGACCCTGCGCAGCACGGTGTGTGTAACATCTATGCGTTTTGTCTCATTACCATCGAAAATACTAGAAATAATTATTTCTTTACTTGTATTGGAGCTAGTTCCGCGCCTGTTCCCCCCATCGACCGATTTCACCCGCGTGCTACGTTGGAATGATGCAGCTCTATTTCCTTCAGTATTTACGCTATTATTTTTAATATTTTTATTACTTTCAATGTAAATGCTGTTAGCACTAGTAACATTATTATTATTATTACTTACATTAAAATTATTATTATAATCGTTTATATTATTATTTCTAATAGAAGTCAACGAGAAACTGTTTTCTTCGTTTCTAGGGAGTATACCAAGTCTACAATTTTCTAATGTGTTTGATATTTCTGCGTTTTTTTTGTTCAATATTCTCAATTTTACCTGATATTTCGTCATGATCACTATTAATTTTATTTGCAAGATTATCTATGGATTGTAAAAGAGTGTTTTGAAGAGTATGATTGTCATTCTTTAGGTTACATATCTCCTGATAGTGCGCTTGCTCTCCGTCCTTCAATTTCTCCAGCTGGGAGTGTTGTTGGGATAGCGTTTCTTCTATTTTTTGCAATCTGGATTCAATTGAAAGCGTTAAACTGTGTATTGCTGGTAGTAGGCTTAACGCACTAATAATTGCATCCAATTTGCCTTCAAGAGAAGTATTATGCCTGGCAAGCGCACTATTAATATTTTTTGAAGTTGAGTTGGCATACTCTACTAGAAACGAGACCGTTGTTCTCTTTTTCATAGAGGTTGCATCCAACATTAGCAATGCCGACATATTTTTCGTGTTGACGCTGTTGTTCTGCGTTCCAAAACGACTGCGATACATCCTGTCCTATCGTTGAAGTCTCCGCCCCCTTGGCCATAGCTGCGCTCGGGGATTCCTCCGTATGCCTGGTTACCATGCTGGAATTGGGCGGGCTGTGTGACGTCACGGGAGACGAAGAGGCCAACCGGAGCTTACTTTTGATGGAAACGGGTCGTAGCCATGGTAACGGAGACAGCGGGGAGTTGATGGACGCTGCCTTACGTATTGTATTGGCCCGTAGTGTAGCCGTCGGCCTCTGATTGGCTGGAGTGAACGAGACTAGCGTCTTCTCTTTCCCACTCACGCCAGCGCTGTTCTTCGCGAGGGGGGCTGCCGGCTCGAGCGAACACTTTCTCGACTCTATGCACTCCTGACACGCTACAGCTTTAGGTTGGAGCTGAAGCGCGACCCGCTGCGCACGGGGAAGTGCAACGAGGAATTTGCATTCCGGGTGACAAGTGATGTTACATATGCAACACTTACGTAGTGCCGTGCTCCTGGGGATCTCACCGCAGATGGCGCACTTGTCGACCATGATGGTAGTGGTGACTGAGTAGAGCTGCTCTGCAGATGAGGATGGCGATGTTATTGCCTGGAGATAGCAGATGTTGCCTCGGTGCAATGTTGGTTGCTCGTCGAGTCGGCAGATGGCGTGCTGGTAAAGAGGGTGCGCCCATGCATGCACTGCTCCAGCTGCAAGGAAAGTCTGTGTGCTCTCGATGACCCGTGGCTCCTGCCAGCTCCTGCCAGTTCTGCCGCTCTCTCAGCTCCTAACCTCGAAACAGGCTGCAGTGTTTCCGAGGATGAAATACTATGCAAGACCACCAGTGCGAATCACAAATCTTGAGGCCGGCTCCAGGGGAAAAGTTACCATGGGAGGGGGGTGTTCCACGGTATATTCGGTATCTTAGGGCTCTTGTGAAGCCGATGGTGGTGATTAAAGACCGTGGTTCACCGTTCCAGGTTCCTGAATTCTTATCCAAAAACTTGTGATAGACCCTAATTAGGACAGTCCAAAGTCCAATTTCCGGGTTTCTTATCACTAAGTCCTGTGACTAAAGGTCCAATAGTCCTAGGGTATGGGATATCGCTAGGCCTAATTGTCCCCACCGAAAGTTTGGGTCAATTGCTTTATATACAAAATTACCCAAATGTATATGCAAAGTCACGGTTTTTCCAGGGAGGATTTCACCTAGAAAGAAGCCGGTTTTTCGCTAAAATTTGTGATGAACTCACTCCCTCCGCTCCGGGGAACCCTTCTCTCTACTTTTCCCTCAGTGGTGCGTGAATTGGGGCGGTACTGAGTAGATGAAATTTCGATGCGGCCTCTATGCTGTTAACATGTAGAATTTTCTAACACCTATAACTTTATCACCTCACTACACAAAACCTGTTCTATTATTCTTGTCCGACCACAGCACTTTACTTTTCACTTATAACTGCACTTTAACGCTAAAATTCGCTGTCAAAGTGCTTTTTAATGTTAAAACTCAGGAGCTGTCATGTAGTACATGTAAACTGGGTGAAGGCCGAGAGAGAGATAGAGAGAGAGAGAGAGAGAGAGAGAGAGAGAGAGAGAGAGAGAGAGAGAATCCAAGTTGCAGAAAATAGAAGAAACGCTGTCTCTTCAACACTCCCAGCTGGAGGAGTTGAAGAGCGAAAAGGAAGCTCTCTGTCAAGAAGTATGCAACCTAAAAAATCATACTCTTACCCTTCAACGCACTATCACACAAACAATTGATAATTTTATAAATAAAAGTATTAATAATCATGACACAATATTAAGAAAAATAGAGAACATTGAGCACAGAAATCCAGAAACATATCATACTCCCTAGAAATGAAGTAAATACTTTCTCGTCGACCACTATTAATAATAACACTAATACCAATAATATTAAAATAGTAGTTTACTTTATCCGAATGACAAACGCACTAATACCAATAAAAATAGTAATAAAAATAGTAATATAGAAATAGCGAAAACATCGACGAAGTAAGTGGAGCTGCACCACTCCGACGTAGCACGCGGATGAAATCGGTCGATGGGGGAGCCATGTGCGGCAGCAGCATCAATACATGTAAAGATGTAATTATTTCAAATATTTATGTTGGTGACGATTCTAATAGGATTGATGTTGCACACATTGTGCTCCGCAGGGTCCTCCGACTGATTCGGAAAGAGGAGATCATAAGCTTCCGTCAGCTACGATCGGATGAGCGACAGCCCCAGTTACCAATTTCCGCAAAAGATGGGAGTAGACGGTTGCCATGGGTTGTTACCGTCTCCATTAGTACATTAGTAGGGGAAATTATGCGTGCGAAGAAGTTCATTACAAGCTTCCATAAAAGCGAAAATCTTCATCAATGAGCACCTAGACAGAGATTCTTTTTCAAAATTCAGAAGCCTAAAGGTCCTTGCGATGAGGCTTAATTTTAAATCTGTATGGCATAGAGGTGGCTGTTTCCTGGTCAAGAGACGTGATGTCTCTCATGAATTTTCCTCAACAGCTGATGTTAAAGCGATATTATCTTCCTACGGGATAAACTCAAGCGAATCGGAGGTCAAAAAATTGTGTAATACAGCAAATAGGAGTTCAGCAGTTGTCACTTTGTTATGAACAAACCAAGGCTTCCGCTGCTGAATGACTAGCCAAGGGTACTATTGGGGGGTGCATGGTAGGAGATTGAGAGCAGGTTTTATCAATGTGAGCTCTCTTTTAAGACACATTGAGATCCTCAGACAATATCTTTCCACTGGTCCCGCCTACCATCTTTTCGGAGTTGCTGAGTCGCACCTCTGCCCTGACGTTGAGAGTGATCGTATTCAGATCAATGGCCATTCTTGCATTAGACTCGATCGTAACAAATAGGGGGAGTATGAAAGAGCTATCAGTTTTGGGGTCGCGCACTGATAAGGGCCTATATTCTTTTAGAGTCCAAGGTGCTCGCTTCTGGAACTTGTTCCCCTGCAGTGTAAGGTATCTGCCATCACTATGCAAGTTTAAAACGGCGTTAGGTAGGCACCTTAAAGAATTACACGTCGACAAGGCTCCATAAGTGATTAAAAACTTGTCATTGTATTTCGTTAAATTTTTGTGTAGTCTTAATTTATTTTAAGTGTTAAGTGTGAAGTGTGAGTGTAATTATTAGCGTGAATTATTGTATGAACGAAGGAAGAATGTAATGCGTTTTATTTTCCGACGCGATAGATATATATGCAATATAAATGTGTATGTGTATATATTACTGTTATCTATTTATTTGTATATTATTAAGTTGTCGAAACAATATGCGATAGCACTGACTACATTACGATATGTTAGACTATAAATTGACGACCTGTGATAGCGATCCAAACTTTTAAACTGTAAGGACTGATAATGTGGTAACAAGTTTTAACCAAATGTACATACAGCTGTACATTTTTGTCATTAAACCCTCTCTCTCTCTCTCTCTCTCTCTCTCTCCCTCCTCTCTCTCTCTCTCTCTGTCTCGCGTCGCGCGTCTGCTAGGTGCACCTGCTCGTGTTTTGGCTCCTGCATTTACACCGCACTCTGCTGCCTCCTGCGCCTGTGAGCCGGTCTGTTGTGGTGCCTGCACAGTGGAACATTCTAACCATAGCTGTGATAATAAATCACAGCTTCCACTGGTCCATCGGCACAGCTTTCAACATCCAAGCAACAACACCCGGCCAGGTGTTTTTTGAGGTTAAGAGAGGTGAACACGGCAGAGTGGCGGGAGCCAAGCACGAAGCATAATCCAGAGGTACCACTTCATTCTGGACACACAGCACGCAGCGCCATACTATCAAGGCGCCATCTGCCGACTCGAACTACAACTACGTGACCACTGAGGCGACACCTGCTGCATCCTAGACACACCATCAGTACCTTCCACGACTCATCTTTGTCGCCACTAACACCATGGTCGACAACTGCGCCATCTGCGGGGAGGTTCCTAGGAGCAGCAACTCGCTACGTAAGTGCTGCATATGCGATATTACTTACCATCCGGCGTGCAAGCCTCTTGCAGTGCTTACCCGCGTACAAAGGAATGCATTGCAGCTACATACTAAAGCGGTAGCGTACCAGGCATGTATCGACTCGAAGAGGTCGATGTTCGAGTCGGCAGTCGCGCGCGCGACGAACGCCAGCAAAAATATGAGTGGGAAAGAGAAGGAGCTAGCCGCGTCCACTCCGGCCAATAAAAGGCCTGCAACAGCTGCTCGCACCAATCAGGCGAGCAAGGCCGCGCCCACCAACTCCTCACTCTCTCCGTTGCAGGGGCTAAGCCCCGCCCCCACCAGCAGCCTACTCCGGTTGGCCTCACAGTCTCCTGTGACGTCACTAGGCCCGCCCATTTCCAGTATAGGAGCAGAGCACAGTGGGGAATCCCCGAGTGACGTCACGGCCAAGAATGCGGACCGAGTTAATAATACTTCACAGTCCTCCTTCTCCAAAAATAACAGTAGTATTAATGATATAAATGCGTCAGTCATCCGTATGCTAGATAGTACCGCGTTAAAAAAGGGAACAACGGTCTCCTGCCTAGTGGAGTACGCGAATTCTACTTCAAGAAACATTGATAATGCACTTGCTAGACATTGCACCTCTATTGAAGGCAGATTGGAGGCGATTGTAAATAGGCTAAATACGTTACCAGCAGTACATACTTTGGCACTTTCAATTGACTCTAAGCTGCAAAAAATTGAGGAAAAACTGTCGAAACAACACTCCCAGCTGGAGGAGATGAAAAAGGAGAAGCAAGTGCTTTATCAAGAAATAGATAACCTAAAAATTAAAAATAAAAAATTACATGATAATAACGTAGAAACGAACACTTTATTGACCAATACAGAGGTAAATTATAATATGTTAATTGATAAAATCGATAATCTAGAGCAGACAAATCTCGAGTCACAGACTAAAATTGATAATCTTGTATTAAACACTTTTGAAAACGATTTCCTAAATTTAACAAATAAAATCAATAGAGTTGAACTTGACAACAAGGAAATAATAACAAAAATAGAAAAAATAATAACAAAAGAAGATTTTACCTCTGTATATACTACTACTATTGAGAAAATTGAAAGAAATGTTGAGAACATCCAAAAAGATAACCAACTCATACTAAATAAAATAGAATTCCAAAAAATCGCAGTACTACCCAGTACACAAAACAATACCGTTTCTCTTATAAGTACAAAAAAATGTAATTATGCTAATAATAATGCGTCTGCTACGAATAGTACCTTACTTGACAATTATCGTGATATAAGCGAAACAATTGACAATTGTGAAAGCAATAATGACGGGTTTATCCAGATTGTAAATAGTAGAAATAAAATGTCTAGGCGTTTGAACAAGTATAATAACGACAATGCTGACGCTGCGGCATCACCTGCACGAAGCACGCGGGTGCAAACGATTGATGGGGGGACAATGCACAGTAAAAACATTAAAAGCGGTAATACGGAGCTCATTATTTCAAACATTTTCGACGGTGATGTCTCTAAGCGTGTTGACGTCGCACACGCGATACTGTGCCGTGTCCTTCCATCAACACAAAAAATTGATATAATAGGCACACGCCTGCTTCGGTCAGAAGAATCAACAGCTGCGGCATTAGCAGATACAAACAGCGAACGTAGAAGGTCACCATGGGTTGTTACCCTTTCCAGCAGTGCGTTAGGCGAGAGAATAATGCGAGCCAAAAAGCTTATCACTGGCTTTCATGCTAGAGATGTCGACATTGCAGCTCTTGACCAGGACACAAGGGATGGGATTATAAATGGGAAAATTTTTATAAATGAATTGTTAACAAAAGAATGTTTTATTAAATATAGAAGTCTCAAGGCCCTTGCGATGAGACTTAATTTTAAATATGTTTGGCATAGAGGGGGCCGTTTCCTGGTGAAGAGGCGCGATGGCGATGTCTCTCATGAATTTTCATCTGCGGCTGATTTACAGACAATTGTGGCATCATATGCCATTAATCAACCATCTCAAACTGTAAATACTGAAAAAAAAACTGTTGATAATGAAATCGAAATTGATAATAATGTAATTCCGACAACTGCTGCAAAAAATTGACTATCCGCAGACACTGCTGGGGGGGTTCACTGTAAGGGACTGAGGGCAGGTTTTGTCAATGTTACCTCACTGAAGGGGCACATTGGCATGATTAAACAACACCTTTCAGCTCGTCCTACCTACCATCTCTTTGGGGTTGCTGAGTCGCACCTTGACCCTGATGTTGGGAGTGATCTCATTCAGATCGATGACTACTCACTACTTAGACTTGATCGCAACAAACTAGGAGGCGGGCTAGTCCTGTACATTCATAACACTTTCAAGGCAAATTTACTAAGCAGTTCTCCAACAACACAGGAGGGCAGACCATTTATACCTGAATATTTAATGTGCAGTGTTCAGCAGGGCAGCCTTCCCCCCGTCTTTGTTGCTTTAATATACAGACCACCACACGTACCGTTTTTACAGGGCTCGGACTTAATAGACAAACTGACGATACATACTCAAGACTTTAGTCACAAAATTATTATGGGAGATCTGAATGCGAACCTACTCGGAACGTCAGCCGATGCGAAATTTGTTAGACGGTTGGCTGATGATCTTAACCTTCAAATAATTGATCATGGTGCGACTCATCATCTCACGGATTCTCACACGTGGATTGATGTGATCTTGACAGATAATAATGACGTTGTACTGAGCAGGGACAATCGGCCGGCGCCTTTTCCCAGTCATCATAACATCATAGAGGTCGAGATTGGGGTCGAAACTGCTGCATCCCCTGTGGTTGAATCATTCAGCTACAGGGATTTTAAGTCGATCCAGCAAGACGACCTCCTGTCTCGCCTAGCTGACTGTGATTGGTCGCGGATCGATGGTCCCGCGGCGAGTGTTGACAGTCAATTAGAGTGCCTCAGTGTCAACCTCATGGCTGTGATAGATAAAATTGCACCGTTAAAAGAATTCATACCGAAAAAGAAAACAAATCCACCATGGGTTGATGCTGAACTAATACATCTTTACAAAAAACGTGACTCCGTACGAAGACGCTATTCGAGGACCAATGACGACAGACTGTGGCGGGAGTATCAGGGCCTTGCAGCTGAAGCTGAATTACGAACGAAGGAAACAAGGGAAAGATTTTTACAAAATAAAATTTCTGAAGCGATTAATAATAAGAAAGATATCTGGAAAGAGCTCAAGGCTCTGGGCCTTCTGCCAAAGACAAGAGAGGAGCTTCATGGTTTCTCACCGGAAGAGCTCAATGCCCACTTTGCAGGGGTGTCGATCTCCCAAAATGAGGGTGATGAAGAACTTGACAACGTCCTGAACACTGCCAGTGATGACGGTTTTGTTTTCCGAGAAGTCAGCTTCTCGGACGTGGTTCTGGCTGTTGCCCACTTCTCATCACAAGCCAGAGGGGAAGACGACATTCCCCAAAGTATAATGGCTAAGGCTCTTCCGTTTGTGGGAGATCATATTGTTAAGATCTTTAACTCCTCTCTGTCCAGTGGCATTTTTCCGGGAGCTTGGAAGGGAGCTCGGTTGGTGCCTTTGAAGAAGAAGCCTGTCCCATCTACGGTGTCAGATTTCCGACCAATTGCCCTACTGAGTTTCCTTTCTAAGGTCCTTGAAAAAATCGTACACGACCAAATAACTGACTTCTTACGAGAAAATAATACTTTGGACCCGATGCAGACTGGTTTTCGACAGAATCACAGTACACAGACAGCACTACTGAAACTGACGGAGGACATAAGATCAGGCATTAACAACAACAAAAAACTATTGACTATTTTGTTAATGTTTGATTTTAGCAAAGCATTCGACACCATCTCACACACTAAACTGCTGCGTAAGCTGATGCGCATGGGATTCTCCAGGAGTGTTCTCCTGTGGCTTAAGTCATATATCATGGGGAGACGATAGAAAGTCGTCACAATCACAAACGGGGATTCAGGTTGGCTAACCACCAATCTTGGCGTTCCACAGGGCTCAGTCCTGGGACCCCTGCTTTTCAGCCTGTACATAAACGACTTACAAGACGCACTCGACTTAGATGGTGTCGAACACATACTTTACGCTGACGACTTGCAAACCTACACACAAGTGACCCTGAAAGGTCTTCGTGATGGTATCGGTCGCATGTCGGCTGTAGCACAAGCAGTGTCGAACTGGGCAACGTCAGCTGGCCTGCGCCTCAATGTCGGCAAGACAAAGGCGATCATTTTTGGATCTGATCACAACATCAAACAGGTTCAGAGCCTCGACTTGCAAGGCATTGAGATACAGACCGGCGTACACGTTCCCTTTGTCGATACAGTCACCAACCTCGGCGTGGTGATGGACGGAGGGTTGACATGGAAGCCGCAACTGAATGCGGTCAGTAGAAAGGTAAATAGGGCTCTGTATAGCTTAAAACTTTTCCGTTCAAGCACCACAGAGATACTGAGGAAGCAGCTGGCATATGCACTGGTACTACCTCACTTAGATTATTGCTCAGTGGTTCTTCTTGATGTGTCAGGGGAGCTCCAGACACGACTACAACGTCTACAGAATGCATGTGTGAGATACATATGTGGTGTTAGGCGGGATGAGCATATCACCGCCTACAGGAAAAAACTGGACTGGTTAGATTTGAAGGTGAGGAGGGAGTATTTTATGGGGCTGCTGCTTTACAAAGCGGTTGTCATGCGGCAGCCACCGTATCTTACTGCCCTCTTTGAAAAAAACCAGGCCAGGACTTCAAGTAGGGGTGGTATGAAAGAGCTCTCGGTTCCGGGGTCGCGCACCGATAAGGGCCTTTTTTCATTCAGAGTTCAAGGTGCGCACCTCTGGAATTCGCTCCCGAGCAGTGTGAGGTGCCTGCCATCTTTTTGTAAATTTAAAACGGCGTTTAGCAGGCACCTTAAGCAATTACATGGTGAGGAGTATGTCCAGAGATAAAAAATGAGTCGAGTATTTATTTAGGCTTTTTATTTATTTAAATTATTTATTTATTTAACTTATTTATTTATTAAAACTTATTTATTTAATTTATTTATTTATTAAAACTTACTTATTTATTTATTTAACTTATTTATTTATTTAAATTTATTTATTTATTTATTTAATTTAATTATTTATCTTGTTTATTTATGTATTCGACGTATTTATTTATTAATTTATTTATTTATTTATTAAATATTTTTAGTGTTAATTAAGTGTGAATGTATTTATTAGCGTGATTGTTAAAGTGTTATGAATGAGTGTGTTTTAAGTTTGGACGTGATAGTGTACGCAAAGTTTTAGCAAAGTATGTGTATGTATTCTTATTTATATGTTATCTTTATTGTATTTATTTTTTATTCTATGTATTATTATTTTTTTTTGACGAAGCGTTTTATGTGATATTTGACTGTGACTAGTTCATTGCATTTAGATTTTATAAACTGACGAACTGATAAAGTGAATTATTATTAATAAGAAATATGCAATAAGTGAAAGTAAGATAACAATTATATTAAACCGACTGATATTTTTTTTTTAATTATAAATACAACTACATGTACATGAAATTGTAAGATTTTGTCTTCTGACGAATAAAAAGTATATCTATCTATCTATCTATCTATCTCCCTCTCTTTCTCTCTCTCTCTCTTTCTCTCTCTCTCTCGCTCTCTCTGTCTCTCTCTCTCTTTCTCTAATGGGCGGAGCTTGCTGCTCACGTGACCCGAGCCAGTTTTCGATTCTGTCTCAGAAGTTCGAGTTCAAATCTACCCCAAGTCAAATTTTTTTTTTTAGTTATTCAATGCGTTTATTTATTCAAAATCTATAACAATGTTTGGATAAAGAAACATCGTATAGAAATTTGTAGTTTATATGGTGTATTTTCATGTTACAAACAATAAATATAATTGAAAATCACAATTCATGATCTTAAAAAATACACATATAATTCTCTTGATATGCACTTAAATATTTTGCAAATTATTATATTATTCGCATGATTACTTTTCATGATATCTGAAATAATTTAGATAATGTTTAAACGAGGAAAACCACAAGCAGTACTGTAAATAAGATATGATGTTGTATTTTCACTATTGTTAATTGTCCCTACAATATCAATCTTATTTTATTTCATAAGACAATGCTCTCAATTTTACACGGAATTTCCTTCTACCCAGACCCCTCGTACCTCTCGAGGGGGTTCGCTGAATTAGATGCCTGGACACTCGAAACCCATGGCGATCCAATCTGGATTCGTTTCTTTATTGACAACAATTACTCAATTTATGGTACTTACGGATTTGCAACTTATGGTAATTACATGCATGCAGGTTGTAACTACTTCAATAATTTGAGTTTATTTACAAGTAATTATTATTTATTTACCAAACAAATAGATACATCATACACATGAAGTTTTACATAAACATTAAAAGTAATTCTTTTTTTGATGCAATTGTTTAAGATATCCGTAACCCCGCGACTCGAGTAAATAAATCAAGTATCAATTCCCTTGAACCTACCCGCCATTCTCGTGTAAGTACGCAATATATTCGAACTCCTATTCACCACCACATTTAACAATAATCACTCCGAATTACTACAATTTACTAAGCCCCCTTTTTAATGAAACGATATTCGCTGGTAATTCTCGCATGCGGTCAGGCAGATAAAATGACCGCTTGCTGCTCTCACTCGCACGCACCAGCAGCCAAATGCTTTGCTGCACTAACATAAAACCTGTAACAAAAATAATACGGCCTCTGAAACCCTTAAACTGGAATAATTACGAAAACCCGAACGGCGAACACACCTTGCTCCACTATTCATCAAGTCTCGATCACCTACAATTTTGCAGCAACTCCAGCTGAAAAAGAAACCAAGTAATGGAATCTCTCACCAAGTAATTTTTAAGTTGAAACTAAGTCCTTAAATTATAACTGAAACTCCAATCAGAACAAATGGCTGCCTCCTTTGAGTAATTCGTCACGTGATGACGCTAACCTCCAAGTATGCTGCAGAAAGACTTTAGAACGAAAAATGTGACTGTATTGCTAGAGAGCTCCAGACGGAATGGACAGGGCAGAAGGACTCCTGTCCTCTCGTCGAGGCGTCCGTACGCCCTAGCTATCTCTATTTAACTTAACTCGATTCTCTCTCTCATTCTAACATACCTGTTGCTGTAGGCCCACACTCGATTTCAACTCGAGTAGTAACTGGAGGTTAAGTACTGCTCGAGCTTTATCCAACATGGATGCCTATATTCGACGCGCCTCATTTAAATATTAATAACAACGCCCTCTGTACTATATCGATTTTCCGCTAAGATATTCTTATACTTAATGGTCGCTTGGCTATATAGGAACAGCCAGCTATATGCTCCGTAAGTATATCTGCCCGTTCCCACTGTAGCCAATCGTGCGCCTATCTTTCCATTCGGTCTGGACTATTCATGTACGCAGACCTAAATGCGCGCTCAGTGTAGACGTGCCCTGCTCTTCCCATCTACCGCTCGCAGCTCCCTCGACTCTCGACTCGATCAGCCTTGCGCGCACAGCTGAGCTTCGGCCGCATGGCTGGTGTTGTTCGGTGTTGTCGTTGTTCCCGAGGATGAATGTTCCCCGGCTCCTTGCACTGTCGTCGCCCTCCACCCCTCCTCTCCGCGGGTACCCGTATACGCGAGTGTAGATGTGTCCGTGTGCATATGGGTGTCATCGTCTGCTGCTGCTGCGGCGGCCCGCGGCGCCTGGCCGCCCGTCTATTCTCTCGCTCATTCTCTCTCTCTCTCTCTTTCAGGCTGCAGGTAGCTGTAACAGAAGAAAAGAGAGAAGGGACTCACAACTGCTCCGTCGTCGGTGCTTCCTAGGACTGCTCAGCTTGTCCTGGGCTGCTGTCTGGTTGCTGAGTCGGTTGCAGTGTTGCTAACTACATGTGTGTGTGGTGCTGGTGGTAGGTGGGTGTGTGGTTATATATTTTATTTTTAATAAAAGAGCGTGCGTTTGCTTTTAATAATAACAATCCCTTGTAATTCCTACTAACTGAACCTTATCTACGCTAACCTAACCTTACCTGCACAATCGATCATGTAAATCCCAAAACTAATTATCTTGTAAAAATTATCAATATAAAAAATAAAATTGTTTAGATACGATATTGAAAATGTACGATTTTTAATACACTAGTAATAAACAATTGATGTATGAAAACTCAAAAATATTTATTCCAATTTAACAACATTGAATAAAATACACGAATATGTACTTGTACGAACTGTTATACAAGTTTTATTCAATTTACTGATACCGCCATTTACAGTTTCGCACCCTTTGTAGTCAATTTTCAAATGCATGAACGTGTTTTTAGTAGCGTGATACTCTGAGTTACAAAGAATGATATTCGTCTAAAATAATTCAGCAGCAAGGAAAATAGTAACTTGGCCTGGTCCTGAATACATGTTTTCAAAATGTATTCAAAACCAGGCCCGGTAACTATTTTCTGTGCTGCTAAATTATTTTAGACGAGTAACATTCTTCATAAAAATAGTGTAACAGTTCATACAAGTACGTATTCGTGTTTATTATTCAATGTTGTTAAATTGGAATTAATATGTTTGAGTTTAAATACATCAATCGTTTATTACTAGTATATTAAACAAAATACTATATATCGTACATTTTCAATATCGATTTTTATATTGATAATTTTTACAACATAATTAGTTTTCGGGCTTATATGATTGATTTTAAAAAGAAATTAAGGGCCTGCGGCGGCTCAGTCGGTAGAGTGTCGGATTCCCACGCCGGTGACCCGGGTTCGAATCCTAGTCTCTGCCGATTGATACAAGCACCTCTGTAAAAATTACATGTGCTTTGTTTACAAACACACCGCAGACCCCCGTCGTCGATTAGCACCACATGGAAGCACAAACATGGCGACGTTAAATAATAATAAAAAAAAAAAAAAAAAAAAAATTAATATAGAACGATGCTTATTTACAGTACTGCTTATGGTTTTCGTCATTTAAACATTACCTAAATTGTTTCAAATATTATGAAATGTAATCATGTAAATAAGATCATAATTTGGGAAATATTTAAGTGGATAACAATAAAATTATACATGTATTCATTAAGATGATTAATTGTATTTTTTAATGATATTAATTGTTTATAACATGGAAATAAACAATCTAGACTAAACATTTTTAAACAACATTTCTTTTTCTATACATTGTTATTTATGTTGAAGAAATAAATGCATTGAATAAATAAAAGAGAAATAAAAAATCTGACTTGTAGTAGTTTTGAATCCGATCTCCTCAGACGGAATCGAAAACTGGTGTGGACCACGTGATCGGCTAGCTCCGCCTATTAGAGAAAGAGAGATATTCCCCTTACATCTCTCTTTCTCTCTTTCTCTCTCTCTCTCTCTCTCTCTCTCTCTCTCGATTTATTCATTGTCCATTCACACTCAGCTGTTGTGAATTATTCTAAATCAGAAGCCCCCTTCACATATGGTCACGATCGAATAGACTTAACCATTCATTTCAGCGTATCACAGAACATTACTCAAAATGTAATTAGTCGTGACTTCCGTGGCTTTAACAGGGCTCGATATCTATCTGATATCTCTAATAATCTATATAATTTCTCTTCTATAACTGATCTTAGTGACATGGTAAGTCACTTCAATATGGTTGTCACGAGCTCTCTCGACAGATTTGCACCACTTCGCTCCGTACCTATCAGTAGCCGCCGTAAGCCATGGATCTCACCAGAGATTCGTGCAACCATAAAAGAGCGCGACAGAATCTATAAGAGAGCACGTGATAATGGTTTTCGACTCACTGAGTATCGAGCTCTACGTGCCAGAGTACTAACTATGTTGCGAAACTCAAAAAACAAATACTATGCGAGAGAAATAACAAAGACACAGCGGTCAAATCGCATATGGAGCTCTCTCAACAGGTTTGGTATAGTCTCTTCTCGTTCTATCTCACCCTTTTCGCTCTTTTCTCATGCCAGCATCAACGCACACTTCGCATCTATATCGAATGCATCCAATTCATCCCCTTAACTACCTTTGCCAATCATTCCTCTGGCCTCACCTGACATTCCACTACTTACATTCGGTACCATCACCTGCAGTGATGTCATGGAAGCACTATCATCAGCTAAATCCAAGACTTTTGGACTTGACGGCATCACCATTAAGCAACTCTTAACTTCTTGTCCATCTATCCTTGAATCATTAACTACCATTTTCAACTCATCCATATCTAGGGAATCCTATCCAGCGCTTTGGCGTCAGACACTAATCACTCCTACTCCCAAAATTCCATCCCCTTCTGATGTGTCAGACCTCCGACCCATTGCGAGGCTGTCGGAGTACTCCAAGCTCCTAGAAAAGATTTTGTCAAAACAGCTAGTATCTCACATCGAAAAGTATAATCATTTAATTCCGCGTCAAGCAGGCTTTAAAACAGGTCACAGCACTCAGACAGCATTGCTCGGGGTTCTTGATGACGTCAGATTGGTGATGAATAACTCTCGATTTACTATATTAATTCTTATTGACTTCTCCAAGGCGTTTGATAAGATTCCTCACCACATATTAATCCATAAGTTGCGCTCATTTAGAATTAGTGATCATTCATTACAGTGGTTCATCTCATATCTTGCTGACAGATGCCAGGCTGTTGTTGATGAGGCTGGCAGCATCTCTGACTGGATTGCCACGTGGGCTGGAGTGCCTCAAGGCTCTGTTCTCGGTCCGCTGCTTTTCGCCATTTTCATCAACGACCTCCCCAGAGTACTCAAGTTCACCAAACATATGATCTATGCGGTGTAAAGCGGTGAGAAGATTTTTAATTTTCTTCGCGTTACTCACGCGCGACTAATACATCAAAGGCCGATTTCGAGACGAAATCCTGCCATGACCGCGAGAGGAGTCTCTCCACCTTGCGTTCTGAATCATAGTAGCTTAGAAAATAATAATGCGTAGATTCGAATTAATTTTTTAGGAAACAAAAAGCATCTTTTTTTATGGCGGAAATCTGGCGCAAGTCATCATCAACAGCCCATCAAGAGCTGTGCCCCGCTGCCTCTCAAAGGCAACGAGCCCAGGCACGCCTGAAACGTCCATAAGACCTCGCAGCTCGCCGTATATTATCATCGCAACGAGCGTCACCGTCGGGCGCCAGCATTAGCTACAAGTTAAGTAAATCTTCGAAGAATACAGCTACTCTCTCCTTACTCTGTCTCTCTCAGTTCTAAGCATCTGCCTGGTAAGGCAAAATACTTCATAGTGTAGAAGCTTATTTTTCTTTCCAAGGGCGTACGGCAATTACGTAACAGCCCACGGACTATTGCCAGGCAATGTACTATAGACATTTCTATATACAGTGTCTCCTAACTTCTCCCCCAGCGAGCATGGAAATTTCCAGTGCCTTACGCAATACGATTGTTACAGCATCAGGCGATTTCGGGGAGAAGAAGACCAGAGGCGAGAACCAGAGATTCCAACCTGACGTGAGGGTTGCTCTCAAATCAGAGAGCCTAGCGACGCCGAGAAGTCACCAATCAGAGGCAGCAACGTGGAAGGCGGGTCCAAGGCCGCGGCCTTCGAGCTGGCAGCGAGCTCAGACTCGGCAGACTCTTCTCCGGCCTCCCGGGTGACCAACACCTTCCTGGCCACGGGACTTCATTCAACATCCGCGCCGCGAGTCCCTTCTGGACTTTGATATTTTTTTCTTGTGTTCAGTCGTATAATTCTTAATTTTTTTATACAAATTGTATTTTTTTGTAAATTGGATTTAGTTTTTTTTTTATAACTTCTCGCCGAACCTATTCGTGTGACTGCGCTACTCGCTTCAGCCTCCACGCCTTCGACGAGAAGGACACTAAGCTAAGTCACCACGTTTTGTGCCTAATATGGGCCAGTAATTCGACGCCGGGTTGCCTTTCCTGCCCCGGGCGTATAATAGATTTTTTTTCATACAATTTTATTGATACAATTTTTTTATACAATTAATTAAATTTAAATTAAGACTAGTTTTAAGGAAAAGTTAAAGTAGAAAAATTAGATACATTAAATTTAGTACGGTTTAGAGATAAAAAATAGGATTCAGAATTAAGGTGGATGTAGCGATAATATCATTGACGAATTTTTGTAAGATTGTACCTTGGTTCAAAATTGGAATTTTGTTAACTCACGGAAAAACTTTGTTACTTTCAACGAGGTGCCTCGTGGGAGACCCGATAAAACATTATTGTATAAAACCTACAGCGTGTTCTCCCACTCGCTTGTGTTCATTTTAAATCTAAATATAGAGATCATACTATTTTTTTTTGTGTTGCCTCACTCCTATGTGTGTCTGTTTGAACAAGCTTCGCCTATGTTTTCGCGTATAAAGGTGAAATAAAAGTAAGGAAGCTGTAACCGTCGAGACCCCATGACTCTCCGCGTGTAGAAACAACTCTTAGCTAGCCGTGTCTAAGTGTGAACACTAAAAGTAGTTAATATAAATTAGAACTCCCTTTCGGGGAAGAAGCAAATAATAAATTCAAAGAATATGACGAGGGGCACTGCTCGTCACCGTTGGTAAAATTTTAACTAAATCGGAATACAGTGCCTGGTGCTCAAATTTAAATAACTATATAACTATAACATATATATATATATATATATATATATATATATATATATATATATATATATATACATATATCTATATATATATATATATATGACCCTTCGCAAAATTTGTGATAAGCCATTATTATTATTATTATTCCGTATAAATTGTTAAATTATTATAGCCCAATTCAACCTATCTCATAATATTATACCTTAGTTTAAGTTACTCTTTGTATTTATATACATTAACAATTTATAAGGAATAATAATAATAATGGCTTATCACAAATTTTGCGAAGGGTCAGACTCGACATCACGGTTTGTGAGGTGATCGAGTAGGAGGGACTTTACGGTTATATATATATATATATATATATATATATATATATATATATATATATATATATATATATATATATATATATACATATATATAAATGTATATATATTTACATATATATAAATGTGTTTATTTAATTCGTTACCAGCGGTCGATACTTTATATTTTTGGGCAGTTAATTATGAAGGCCTTTTAGGGGTAGATTCATACATAACTTCGGAAAATTACGATGACGGTGACAGTGATTTGTGTACTGGACCGATATTCATTCTGGATAATTTTTTATATTGCTTACATATGCACAGTAGTTTGCTATACTGGGTTCACACGACAGAAGTAAATACATTGCATGTTGATCTGGAAATCCGGCCATCAATAACCCGACCAATAATCACAGCTGATCACACTAGGTGTATAGTATATATCTGATGCGAATGCAGCGCGCAGCGTCAAAAACATGGGAAGTATTTAACTTGCAACTTGATGTGATTACTTATTATATAAAGATGCACTATTTTTTAACGGGAATTCGGGCATTTGATTTTCATTTTAAGAATTTCTACAAGTCAAAGAAATATTTTTAACTTGTAATAGTCATCGGACTTTCGTAAAGTCAATTTTGATTTTTTTTTGTTAACCAATTGATCCAAAATGTATTCGTCGAACACATATTCGAATAATCGCTTATTCGAATCGTATTCGTTGAATACATTTTCGAATACTTTTTGGAACCACTCCTATGAGCCTTATTTGTTCATGTGAGACATTTAAAAATTGAAATTTTCTTATTTCGTTAACTATTTCGCAAGATATGAAAAGTATTCGCCAAAATTTTGCGGTCGAATACTTGCCGAACTATGGTTCTAGCATTATCGAATATGCAAACTTAGAATCTTATGAAGTAGTACTATTTATTTAACAAACTTGCAATGCGCTGCAAAATTGCGATGTAGACATTTTTTAAGCAAGGGATAATTATTAAATTAAAACGACCAATCCTTACATTTGGTTATATTCTTCAACCAATAATCAACAAATTATGATGACTTGCGAAGGAGCGGTGTCATTTTGAGCACTTAACGAGTCATGAACCATTGAAATACCACAAATCTGTATTATTATAATAGAGGATAAATATTACAAAGGGGCAGAAAAGACAATTAAGCATGAATTTCATACTGTCCCGCAATCGCAATTAAATATTCATAAAATTTACATTATTTTTGGCGCTAAACATCAGCAACTTAAACTCCCAAATAATTCAATGTTCTCTAACTCGAATAAATAAAATATACTAATGCATACCCAAAATGATTTTGTTTTAAAACTTAAAAGGAGTAATATTAACCCAATAACGCCTAAGTTCACGGAATTTTCAACTCATTTTCGAGCTTCACTTCCAAATCGAAAATATCTTGACCAAACCTACTTATTTTACTATTTTTGGGTATGCTCTTTCAATTTGCGTGGTCAAAATTGAGTTTTCATGCCTTAGAAAAACGATATTGCGGATTTTATTTTAAGAAGTACCATAAAATTGAAAATTTTCATTTTACATCAATTTTTTTTTCAAGTCGAAGAAGGATGACGATCCATTTCAAACTGTGGACAAAGGTGGATAAAATAGTTGTTGTTTATGCGAAAATTTTTTTCGCAGCTCAATTTGGTTTACCCTTTTCTAAATGACGGAAAACGGTAGAAACTTAAACAAATACATGTTTTTTCTAAATAAGTCTAATATAAATCGACATTGAACGAATTTTTTTCCCTCAAAGTATAAAATTTCGATTGATTGAACATTCCCGGTCATCTTCCAGTACATTTTACGATCTCAGTAATGGCGGATTCAATATGGCGGTTGGGGATCTGGGAAAATAACGAGTTTTCTCACGATTTCGGCAATAGATGTTTCAAAACCTTCATTTAATCTCGTTTTTCCATACTTTGGATTTATTACATTGAATTACATTGAATCAAAATCCGGTAACGGATTTTCAAAATTCAAAATGGCTGATCCAATATGGCAGATGTGATATTGAAAATTGTATTATTTGTGAATAAAAAAAAACTTATTATATTCTACATAAAATTTGTGTAAGAAAATGTTTTTAGTAATTTTTTGATTGAATGCGTTGGTTCTCAGGAAATAATTCATAAAATACTGAATTTATGATTTTTGATCTGCAGAGAATTACGCTCGATCTATCTTGCTAAATAAAGTTATTCAACGAAAGTTCCCACTGTGTACTGATCGAAAGAGATTCTACCGTCACAGAATCGGAATTTAGTATAGGATTGTCAAATTTCAATATTGCGGATCTAATATGGCAGATGGAATATTAAAAATACTTCCTAATAATATATCTATCTATTTATTCAACCCTGGCTTGTGAATATGAGTTGAAAATTTCCGCTCTATGTCGTGTGAAAATAAAAAGTAAAAGCTTTTAAGATGCCTCCAAAACGAAACAGAAGTTCTGCTCGTAGTCACGTACGTCATGAATTTGATGATTCCGATAATAATTATGACGAAATTATTGATATACCAAATCCAAATAATCTTACATTCTGAATAGTAGCGAATACAAAATTGCGGTAAGTAAACTGAAGAAATAATTTTTTTGGGATCATAGGCAACAGAAGTTCTAAAGTAATTAGTTTAGAACGTTATTTCATATTTGGATTACTTCTGAACTCATGCTTGAAGACGGGACATATATAGCAGTCCTCTGCTACGTACAATTTAAATAAAAAAGTTCTGTTGTTATTTTTTGCTAAAATGTATGGGTTTTGAATGAAAAAATCTTGAAATTCCTAATTTACACATGTGAATGCCACATTGTTATCGCTCATTATGTCAAAGAAAACGGACAATTAAAATATCATTGTTATGTTTGCAAGGTGATTGAACGCCGATTGGTGCCGGAATACTTCATATATCAATAATTATATTATTTTCTAGATTTAATTCCGCACGAAATTTTAACTAATAGATCTTTTCATGTTTTTGAAACCTGTCGATTAATTTTGGAAATATTCAAGTTTATCCTAGTCTTTTATATAATCTTTTAGATATATGACTACATTAGGTATTCTGGTCCATTGATCGCGTTTTTCAAAATTATAAGGTTCTATTGATTCAATAAAAATTAAGGGACGATATATTAACATTTGCATTATTAAAATCGTTTGAATTAACAGCATTTAATTTGTATAACATTTGCTATTACCACTACTATGTGCCTTGATACCTTGCCAAAGTTGCATTACTAATGCTTGTTAATAATTATCTTATTTGATGTATAGCAGCATTAATTTTAGCGTATTATTAGAAAATTCTTGACTTATTATTTTTTAATATTTTATTCTGTTCATAAAATTTTATATAAGATTGCCTAAAAGTATCGAATAATAAAAGTTTTGCATCTGATTTTAAATTTTGTTTTCAAAAATCTGAAGAAATATGCTCACTGTAGACGCAACTCAGCTTCTTGCCGCTAGGCGACGAGATACACCCTGTGCGTTTCCCTGTAACAGAACGGCGAGGCCTCGGGCATATAAGGAGGCTTACTCTTTCGCAATACTCGACAGTCTAAGTTTAGTGTGGACCGTCCGTTAAAGATCACGTTTGAGTACAGGCTAATGGATAAAGTATATACTTTCTCATCTGTTCAATTTTTTTATATACAAAGATTAAGTATACAAAGAAACTGTATGAAAGTACGAGGGTAGTTCAATAAGTCTTTAGAATGACCAACAAATGGCGCGCGAATCGCTCCAAATCATCTGTTTTCAGTCAGCACCACTCCCGACTAGATATATGGTGCAGTCACAGTCCACATCTTCTGAGTTTACGTGTTTTTATAACCAATTGAAAAAAAAAATTGCTTGTTAAGAAAAATGGAAAAAAACGAGTTCAGAGCGGTAATTAAACATTTTCATTTAAAGGGTTTAACTCCATATGAGATAAAAAATGAATTGGACTCAGTTCATGGCACATCTGCCCCTGCCTTAGCAACGGTTTATAACTGGGTAAATGAATTTAAGCGTGGTCGTACATCAATAAGTGACGAACCACGTTCAGGAAGGCCCGTAGAAGCAACTACTCCCGAAATCATCAATAAAATCCACGATATGGTGTTGAAGGATAGAAGATTAAAAGTGCGTGAGTTAGCTGAGGCCACAAGGATATCTATAGGTGCAGTTGTTTCAATTCTACATGAAAAATTAGGCATGAAAAAGCTATCGGCAAGATGGGTGCCGCGTTTGCTCTCAGCTGAGAATAAACGCAATAGAGTGGTCGTCTCTGAGGCTCTTTTGGCGCGCATAAGTCGGAATCCTGAGGAATTTTTTCGTCGATTTGTGACTGTGGATGAAACATGGATACACCACTACACTCCTGAGACAAAGGAACAATCCAAACAGTGGATTTCCACAGGCGAACCAGCTCCAAAGAAGGCAAAGACCGTAAAGTCAGCTGGTAAGGTTATGGCTACAGTTTTTTGGGATGCACGTGGAATTATACTTATTGACTACTTGGAAAAGGGTAAAACAATTACTGGTGAATATTATGCATCATTATTAGAGCAGCTGAAAGAAGAAATTAAAAAAAAACGACCACATTTGGCGAGAAAAAAAATTCTCTTTCATCACGACAACGCCCGAGTTCACACATGCTTCGTTTCAATGGCTAAAATTGAAGAACTAAAATTCGAATTGGTCGAACACCCACCGTATTCACCAGATTTAGCCCCCAGTGACTTTTTCTTATTTCCAAACTTGAAAAAATGGCTCGGTGGACAGCGATTTACGGACAACGAAGACGTCATTGCCTCTGTAAGTGCTTATTTTGAGGAACTTCCGAAAACGCACTTTTCTGAAGGATTAAAAAAACTTAAAAAGCGATTGACCAAGTGTATAGAGCTTCAAGGAGATTATGTTGAAAAATAAAAAAAAATTTACCCAAAAAAAATTGTTTTTATACTTTATTCTAAAGACTTATTGAACTACCCTCGTATGTTGATGATATTCGCTATATAAGAGATCCCTTCTCATCTCAGCAAAAATAGAAAATTATTCGGTTATTCCTATAGATGGTTCCGCTGAAGTAGTAGAATTTTTTAATGGAAAAAATCTGAGCTCTTTGATGTTTTTGATAACCATTACAATTAGAATATTTCTTACTTCCTAATATTATATCTATCTTTTTACATATCTATCTATTTATTCAATCATGGTCTGTAAATATGAGTTGAAAATTTCTGCTCTATCTCATATGAGAATAAATAATAAAAGCATATAAGATGCCTTCAAAACGAAAAATAAGTTCTGTTCGTAGTCACGTACGTCATGAATTTGACAATTCCGATAATAATTAAGACGATATCATTTATATACCAAATCCAGATAATTCTGGAGATTCAGTTGCAGGATCTGATGGTGAGCAATTTTGTGACGAAAATAATGATCATTACGAAGATATGGAAGATCAGTTATTGCAATACTCATACAGAAAAATTTCTAAAACTTATACAGACAATCAAAGTAAACTAAAGAATAATCATACATATAAATGGGTAAGCGGGGAGAAAATGTATAATACGGATGTTCGAAATTAATTGTTGCTGAATAACGTCCAAAAAAAGAAAATTCGTGGATCTAGCCATGTTGAGTTATATGAGCTATTCTTTTCAGATGACATGAAAAATTATATTATGGAAGCCACAAATGAAAACGGCAATAAACTCTCAAAAATAGACTTAGAAACTTTTATTAGAGTAATTATCCTGTCTTCATTCAACAAAAGGAAATCTCAGCGAGATTACTGTTCATCTCATCCTCTACTGTCTTGCGATATAGTTCAACATGCCATGTCACAATCTACTTTGAAGCAATTAAATCTTATTCGAAATGCTCTAAGTCTGGAGATGAAAACTCCGATAATAAGGCATGAAGGGTTTGAGTTATGTTAAATAAGTTTAGACAGAATATTCAAAGTTTTGGATATTTTAGAACCGCTCTATCGATTGCTGAAATGATGGCCAAATCATATGCCAGAACCTCTATGAAATGGTTCATTCGTGGGAAACCTATACGATTTGGTTTGAACTTTTGGGGCCTTTGTACTTCTGACGGCTTTTTATTAAATTTATCTTTGTCATTACCAGTATATTTTACGAACTCAGTAACGGCGGATTCAATATGGCGGTTGGGAAACTGTGAAAATAATTACTCTCGATCTATCTAGCAAATAAAAATATTCAACGTACGCTTCCACTATTCTCACTATAAACAGTTTCCCACTATTGAATATGTATGAAGGAATGCTTTGGGAATTATTGTACATAATGATCCCGTCCGTTCACTTTTTCTCATGAACGTTTTCCAACTTTTACCAGGTAGAGGTGGATAGTCAAGTCTTTTTTTTTCTATTTTTTTATAATTTTTAAAATTTTATATATTTTTTGTAATTTTTCCAATTTTATGCTTTTTTATACTTTTTTGATAGTTTTCAATGATTATTGTTGAAACAGGTTTTACAATAATATAAACCACAATCATTATAATGGGTGTAGGTTCTCACTGGAAACCTCTCCGAGGAACATTTCTTTTTGATATCCTTATAAGAGACGAATTATACTGGCAGGGATTCAAATGTAAATCTTATGAATAAATGCGCTCTAGGTTTAAGAGTAGTAATGAATTTATTAGATCCATTTTTCAAGAAAATACCTAATATAGAAATCCCTAAATTTCATATGTATTTCGATTATTATTTTACTAGTTTCGATCTCATTTTACACTTACAAAAACTTGGCCTAAGATCCATAGGTACAATAAGAGACAATCATGTATCTAAGAAAATAAAAAATCTAATTGACAAAAAAGCTCTGAGAGGTACATTTATTGCAAAACATGACAAAAACCGTGGCATAAACTACATCAGTATCAAGGACTCCAAGCAAGTGTCAATCGCTTTGTCTGACGCGGGTGTAAACTCCCAATTACCGTCAATAATATGTAGCGTAGAGAAGAAAACAAGAACTGAAATTCTCTTTCCATGTGCCTTTCATACGTATAATAAATTCATGGGTGGACTCGACTTACAAGACAATCATTGCAACAATCTTCTGCCATGTATACGGTCGAAGAAATGGATGTGGGTAGTTTTGGTAATACTTATTCAGTCTGCGATCGTAAATGCACTAGTGATATACAATACATCTAATTCAACAGAAAATAAAGCGGGATCAAAAGATTTCGCAATGAGTATCGCACGGCGATACCTTGAAAATGGTGAAAGGCATACATAAAGATATCACGACGTCTTTTATAAGGATCTCAAAAAGAAATGTTCCTCGGCGAGATGTCCAGTGAGAACCTACAAACATTATAATGATTGTGGTTTATATTATTGTAAAACCTGTTTCAACAATAATCATTGAAAACTATTAAAAAAAGTATAAAAAAGCATAAAATTGGAAAAATTACAAAAAATATATAAAATTTTAAAAATTATAAAAAAATAGAAAAAAAAGGACTTGACTATCCACCTATACCTGGTAGGAGTTGGAAAACGTTCATGAGAAAAAGCGAACGGACGGGATCATTATGTACAATAATTCCCAAAACATTCCTTCATACATATTCAATAGTGGGAAACTGTTTATAGTGAGAATAGTTAGATTCGTCGCAGTTCCTGAGAATCGCTGACTCTACATTCCTCAACGCCACGACGAGCTCGAGCTCACCAAGGACGATGATTGGCCTTTTTGGTATTGCTAACCGTCGCTCCCACCCCGAAGGGGCTGTTCAACCCCAGCCTATATAAGCTACCACCCTGCCGGGGCTCGTTCTCTGACGCTCTACCGACACCTGCCAAACACGACCGCGCCGCGACTCTATTCTATTAGGCTCTCTTTCTTTCTCGGTCACAATTGTTCCTACGAATAAACCAGTCAATCAACTACCTAGCCACGCGAGATTATTTCAAGCCACCTTTACAATAATCTCACTAATCTTTGGATTAGTGAGGCGCGAAACCAGGACCTAACAACCTAAAAACGTTACATTGGTGCTAGGTGTGGGGTTTTCGTAAGTAAAGGCACGGGCTTCCTCTTAAAGCATATTTTTTTTAAACACGTGGTTTTTCGTACGACTTGGGACAAATTGCGACAGGAAGGATGACTTGAACCTTCTTCATCTTCATCATCGTCCTCGTAAGCTAAATGAAATATTAAATATATATTATTGTCCTCCGAGGCAAAATTTACGTGTCCGGGAATGAGTAAATGTATTGTGCGTCAAGAAAAAGAGAAACGGTCGCGGTTTACAGATATAGTAATCTTACTTATATTATAACCCTAGTATATATTTTATTAACACGTCATTAAGGAGCCGAATGATAAGAACCAATACACCACGCATCCTTTCGGGCACTGTTAGCCTAGAATGGCAACGAGTCGAATTTCAGGATTTTTCAATCCCTTTCATAAAAAGTGAAGTTTTTGTGACACCTCCGCGAACGCGGCAAGTTATTTACGCTCGTGTGATAAACGATGACACACTAGTCGGGTTCGTGCCCTTGCATGATATGGGATCCGATGTATTATTCGGGAATTTTGTAGCCGAGTATCACAACGGTAAAGCGTATGCCATATGCATTAATACTAGTGATGAGCCCATCGAAATTACTACCCCAGAGCTCCAACCCTGTGAAATTATGAACCTTAAGGACGAATGCTTTCATAGTGACGCCACCGATACCGATGACAGCCCCGGCGACCCAACTGAAATATTTAGGTTATTTAGTGACGAAAATAACGAGAATCAAGCCACCCAAGATAGGCTCACCTGCGTATTAAAATTGATTGATTTGAACGGCCTTCAAGAGGATGAAAGGGGCCATTTCCGTGAACTTATTCGTGAAATGTCACATTTATATGGACTGCCCAGGGAAAAGCTTAAAGCAACAACGTGCATTACACACAAGATAGTTACGACGTCCGCAACACCGATTCGCGTAAAACAATATCGCCAACCTCCTGTAATTAAAGAGGAAATGTGGTGCCCAAAAAGCTCGACACCAACGGTAATAAGAGACGGCGTCTGGTTACCGACTTCCGACAATTAAACGAGATTACAGAGGCTGACTGTTTTCCACTGTCATTGACTTCAGATATAATTGACAGTGTCGCGTCAGCCAACTACATCACGACCATCGATCTTAAGGCGGGGTTCCACCAGATCCCTATGGATGATGAATCAGCACCCAAAACTGCATTTTCTAGTCCATATGGCGCGTACTAATTTAAGCGCTAAGCTATGGGTTTAAAAAATGGACCCGCAACGTTCATGAGATTAATGTTGCTCGTACTCCCGGGACTTCAAGGTTATGAGCTCTATGTGTACGCAGACGACACAATCACGTTCGCTAGCAACTTAGAAGAATGTGGGAAAAGATTCAGACGTCTTATGAAACGACTCGTTGAAGCCAACCTTACAATAGAACCCACGAAATGCCAATTCCTACGAAGGGAAGCCACCATCTTCGGTCACATTTCAGGAGGAAGAAATATTAAACCGGACCCTAAGAAAATCAAGGCCGTTGAGCACTATGCTGTACCAACAACCGCGAAAAAGGTTAAACAATTTCTAGACCTTGCATCATACTACCGACGATTTGTAAAAGGGTTTGCGAAGATAGCTAGACCCTTATCCGATGTATTACGGCGACATATCGCATTTAAGTGGGGCAAGGAGCAACAGGAAGCTTTTGAAACTCTGCGTAAGTTAATATGCTCAGAACCGGTGATGCACGCTCCCGACCTAACTCAGCCGTTCGTAGTAATGACCGACGCATCAGATTACGCCTTTGGGGTCATTTTAAATCAGAGAGAGATAGGGAAGGACCAGCCCTGCGCCTATGCTTCACGGTGTATGAGAGGGTGAGAGTTACGCTGCCCCGCTTACGACCAAGAGCTTCTCGCTGTCGTATTCGCAAAAGACCATTTTAGATCCTTTCTCTACGGTAAAAGATTTACAATCGTAACTCATCACGAGCCTTTAAAGCATTTTCACGTAACTAAAAAGGCAGACCTGCGATTTAACCGCCTGTAACACTAATAGAGTAACACTAATGCGGATGCGTTATCACACAACCCTGTGTTGGAAGAAGGGGAAGAAAACCCAGAACTACCACGAATCAAATTATATGAACTTGCAGAGCAGCAAGAAAAGAAGGATAATGTCGAGAATAATCCACCTGGACGTATATTGATGACGAAAAGGACAATTGCCGAAGAAACAGACAAGGTAACACCTGCTCACCGGACAGAACAGTCCGACGGCATTGATCAAGCTGGGAACCAAGATATTCCCGCAGTAGAGGCGATCGCGAGGAATGAGTCCGAACCCGAAGGAAGCGGAAATATTGATGAGGAGGCTAAGAGAACATAAAAAAACCGCCTATCCGAAGCATCTGCATTAATACACGAACTTCCAGATTACTTAAAAGGAGCAGCCGTTCAAAAGAGCCCTTTACCTGGCCGACGAAACGCTAACTCCACCAATAATAAGGAAGCGGACACTTCCATTGACAGCACAACTACTACTAAGGCAACAGGAAGTGTTGGAACTATACTATCCATATACATCGAATACGTCATCAACTACCCACGCCACTAAGGATGAAAGCGAACACACTCTAATAAATATATCCCCCGATAGCGTTTAATCAACCATAGGGGAACCAACCTTGCAGTCCACGTTTTGTTTCTCTCAAGGGCAGGAGAAATCGAAATCCCCCTTTCCAACTAAAAACCTTACCACGGATAAGGCAACAGGAAAAACGCCGTCACCCCAGAAGAAGGGAATCCCAAAAGGTGAAGGGGATAAGCTAAACACAAGGCTCATAGTGGATGTGAAGGAATTAAATATAGAAGGGAAGTGCAGCTTACAAGTAAATATTCAAGAGGCTGACATAACCGCCGGCACATCCAAGGAACCGAACAATTCCTCATAAAACCCAGATGTATCTGCATCTAAAAACCTTAGTAACTCTTTCGGAACCATTCCATTTTGGTTTTGGGATGACGATGCCGGAACAGAACTAACACCAAGAGAAGTAAAGTTAGAAGAGTCACTAACCATTTTTGAACCTGAAGGAGAGGACATTATTAACGAAATCGACCCACTCATCCTCGACGCTTTAGCCGCACCCTTTTCAGTATACGAACAACGAGAAAGCTGTGCCAAAGCACACACTCGTTTAATACATGATACAGATATTCCAGATGATCCACCTGGAAAGTGTTTTTTTCATTCGGTAATGAATATCTACGGTATGGAAGGGTAGGTACGATACCTAAGGCGGCACCTTCTACGGTCACCAGCCTTGAGAAACTGCGGTAACCCACAGAAGGCTGAAACAATACTGTCTTCAGAAAACAAATATTCAAACGTGGATTATATATACGTATCTTCAAGAACATACGACATTAACGTTTGTGTGCATTATCCACTTACTATATCATTTTGAGGTGGCCAGAAATCTTCCATATATACACCTATACCTATCGGATGCATTTACTCATTTTACACCTTACATGCCCTACAATCAACGTCCCGTGGACGAAACATTTACCATAAGAGAAGAACCCGCCTCCGCAACCGATGCAATGTATTAAAGTGAAATAACCGATAACTGATCCCGCGTCGGTAATATAGATACCTAAAACAAAAATTATTATATATACTTTTCTTTTTCTTTTTTTTTGGTCGCGGCCCTCGGACGCAAAGACATCCGAAATAAAGAAGCTAATGTTCAAATGTTAATTATTATGTTTTAGTAAGCGTATTATGATGAATACGCATATTTATATGTTTGCATATATAATAACATATATGTAAAAACAGATTAATAGTGACTCCTTCAATAAATGAAAGATTTGTGTTCCACATAAATATTACAAAAAATAGAAATATAAAAGAAATCAAATTGCGAAGAAAACGAATCATTCATATTAAAACATAGTAGCATTGTAAATATTCTAAAAATGTCTACATTCACTTCAAATAAACAAGTAATAGAATATCCAAACTATTAAAGTAAATAATTGATGAAAATAAATAATTGATTTCTCTTTAAAAGGGATTTTTTTTAAGTTAGAAATATATATTTTGAATGACATTTCAAGCATATAACACTTTTTTCCCTCTTTTTCCTTTTCCCAAAATTTTAAGTGATATTTTGCAGATAATATTGTTTTTCTTCGTTCATGTTTAGATAACAACGCAAATAATGATAATATAATATAAAGACATGAATACAAAGGAATAAGTATTTGGAAATGGAATAAAGGAAATAAATAAATAAAGAGCATTTAATAGATAACAAGATTATGCATTGTAAGGAAAACGAAAGACGAAACAGAGTACATGGTCGCCATTATTCAACTTCTAAATAACCAAAAGGCCATTCTTCAGGCCTGGCATCTTCTTCGGAAATAGTCAAGGCGGCCGCAACATCCGCCAACTCTCTCTCAAAAACAGACGCATCATCTGCAAGATCGGGGGTATCTGCCACAGGATCATCCTCGCTCTCCGAATCCTCGGGACCGGCAAAAGGGTCATCCTTCTGGTCAGCAGGACGCTTTCCGTCCTCGGGTGATGTAGGGGGACAGAAAGAGCAGCCTTTAGCGTGCGGATGCCAGTCACTCGCCGACAGAACTTCGGTGCAGCCGAAAAGTGTAAACCAGCAGGGCATCTGGAGGCTGTGACCAATCCGCTGCATTAGCAGATTGGGCCAAAATGGTCTTGCTTGCAAGCAAAACGGACAGCGGAGGACGCGCCCGATGCCTCGCAGGCAGATAGCATGAAGATACCTTGGATATGTAAAATCAGCGCAGATCGGACAAGTGAAAAGCTCCGTAATAGCATCCTGAGCTAACTGTGCTCGGATGGCGTTCCGAGTGATGCTGAATCGGCGGAGAAAAATTAGAATGATAATATACATATATAGATATAGATACGGATTAAACTATCACCTAATCCAGATCAGAATCCAGAGTGATAATGCTTCCGTTGGAATCAAGGAAGCTCGGATAACGGGAAGGAGCAAAAGAACAGGAATCAGTAAGAGTTGTCCACGCATCAGGAGTAGGGGTGGCTGGACAACCAAGGTATTGAAACCTACATGGATAAGGATCCAGGCCATTTAAGGCCTTAAGAGCGAAGCTTCGGGTGAAGCTTTTCTCACTCCGGTACACAGAGCAACAAGAAACTCGAGACCATCAATACGAGTAAAGTGCGTGCCCATTTTTCATCACATGATACGCACGTCGTAAGCGAACCAAACGACCGGCGCGACGACTGCGCACCTATAACAAGGAAGGGAGGGATTATAGGGGAGAAAAATGAAAAGATGATAAAAAAGATAGAGTACTCACTCGCCGGGAAGAACTGGAGGCCCCTACGGGCCACGGTTGAGGAGGCCCGGGAGGACCCGGCTGTCGGGATGGCGCCGGGCGTGGTCCCCCCTGTATAGGGCGAAATTCCCCCTCCTGAATGTTGAAAGGCGGCCGCTGGCCATTTGGTACGAAGACATACCAATGCCGGAAGGCGCCTAGAGGCAAAGGGCCTCAATGTTTTCCCAGCAACATTCCGGGGCAACACTCCTAAAGCCATGGATCGCTCACCAAGAGGGGCAGATGGACGCCTATTAAAGGGTCCAAGGCGTGCTCTCAAGGAAGACAGCCCGGGACGTGATAGAAGGCCGGGAAGCTGAACATCCCGCTCTCGTTTCACCGGGAGCCGATGTTGGCCGACTCGACCGGTCGCTGGATTGCCTGCACCGGAGACAGCTGCATGGCTGCCTGGACATTTGGTTGAATGATTCATTGCAAAAAAAAAAACTGGAAAAACCACACTAGAACCTCTACCACATTAAATGCTTGAGTCGAATAAAACGTTACACCCCGAATTCTTATTCTAGTCAAATTATTATTATTTTTATTAATATTTTTCTATATTAAATAACCAAAAGAATAAAAAGAGTCTCGAAACAAGTAGTATTACGTATAAGAAGCAAAATATTTTAATGAAGAAGTTTAACAATACATACGCATGTTAAAAAAAAATAAGAACACGACACAACTGCACATATATAAATATATATATATATATATATATATATATATATATATATATATATATATATATATATATATATATATATATATATATATATATACACACACATATTAAGAAACTTAGACCGGACAACAGAATAAATTAGGTAATGCAGTATAAAGCATAAGGGCGCAAATTTCATTGCGATCTCCAGAATGAAAATATAAAAACTGAAAACACACTTCGGATTAATTATTACATTATAACTAATATAAAACACAAACTAAATGTAGATGGAAGGAACATGAGACGTACCGGACACAGATCGCTAGACGCAAGCTCAGCAGTATGTGCAGAGCAGACAACGGACAAGCAAATATTCTGAACACCACATATCTTGGCTACTCTAACTACCCAGAGTTGGATTACTAATGTCCAATTAATACTAAACTACAAAGGAAATAATAGATCCATAAATAAATAAATAATCCTAAACAGCGACAAAAAAAATAACAACAAACATTTACATTACTATATTATATATATAATATAGTAATGTAAATGTTTGTTGTTATTTTTTTTGTCGCTGTTTAGGATTATTTATTTATTTATGGATCTATTATTTCCTTTGTAGTTTAGTATTAATTGGACATTAGTAATCCAACTCTATATATATATATATATATATATATATATATATATATATATATATATATATATATATATATATATGGGTAAAAGTCAAAAAGTCAACCATTCTAAGGTATGAAATTTCAGAAATAAAAAGTATACTAAGTTAATAACAATACATTTTTCTATAATAGTATTGATCATATAGATATGAAAATTATTCTTGGCCAAGATCAATAACTATATTTAAACTATTAAAAGATTTTTTAAGTATTAGAATAATTCTCATTGATTGCGTTCAAATTACTCACTGATAATTATTAATAAATCAATTTCTCGTTCTTTTTGTATTTTTTCTTCTATCAAATCTCTTCGTGCAGATTTTAATAGAAATGAGCCGAATCTAGCTTAATCTCGCACTGTTTGTAACTCAAAAGCACGACTATTTAAGAGGTTAATATTATTTTAGTTTACTGCTCCTCTATGCGCAGCGACAAGGCGCTGTGGCGGTGCAAGCTGTACTATAGTATAGTTGATTAAGCATCGAGACACACGTGATAAGCGGGCGATAAAATATTCACAATAATTGCTTCCTTACCGTAATTTGAATTTAAATAAAATTTCGGAAGAAGCAATTCTTCTATAGTTGCGCACAAAAAACTTATTTTCAAAGTCACTTTTTAAAATTTCTTGATGTCTGTTTAGTTATAGCACCGGACACACCTGACATCAATTGAGGTACGCAAGACAAAATGCAGTTATAATTCGACTTTACTTAAAAAATATACAATAACAAACTTTTAAAATCACCAATAAATGAAAACAAATGTTTAAATTAACAAATATTAATCGAGGGACGGATTTTAAGTCATTTTTAAATACTCACAGCATGAAAATTAAAACTCCGACGGAAACGTTGAATAGCTTAAGAGGCCGTTAGATGCAATTTACAAAACGCCCAGTGAACCTTTGCTTGATTATATAAATCGAATTTTAGATATACATGTCGCGATGGTGGAGCGTAAACTGATCGATATTTGTGACAAATTAAGACGTGCAGAACTGGCGGATATCTATCGCGACACTATAGAAGGTTTCAAGGACGGGTTAGCGTCTGAAGTGCGTATTCGATAGCGACCAACGACCGAAATACGAGTTTATCAGAAGTTTTCGACGATGCAATCGCGATCGATAAACAAATGGAAAGAGACCGTAGCAAATACAATACACGTAATTATAGTCAGTATAATAAGCTGTGGAATGATAGCCATGGAGCGCTACGTTCTGAATTTGAACAACAAAATTCAAATTCTCAAAATAATGCGAATAATGAAAAATCAAATTTAGATAATCAGTTCGCAAATGTGCCGAAATCTCCGAGGAAGAAGAGGTCGACCTACGCTCAATAATATATATATATATTTTCGATGAATCGGGTATTGAAGCGGGTGAAGATATTTTTGAAAATGAAAATGATAATGTATATATATATATATACATTATCATTTTCATTTTCAAAAATATCTTCACCCGCTTCAATACCCGATTCATCGAAAATATATATATATATATATATATACATTATCATTTTCATTTTCAAAAATATCTTCACCCGCTTCAATACCCGATTCATCGAAAATCAAAGGTTCAATATAACCACGATCAAATTCTTCTGGATTTCTCAGTTTACATTTAATTTTCCTATTTCCCCTGTATTTGCTGCATTTTTTCATTATGCCATTTTAATATAAATATTATATAATTTTAATATAAATATTAAAATGGCGTAATGAAAAACTGCAGCAAATGCAGGAAAAATAGGAAAATTAAATGTAAACTGAGAAATCCAGAAGAATTTGATCGTGGTTATATTGAACCTTTGATTTTCGATGAATCGGGTATTGAAGCGGGTGAAGATATTTTTGAAAATGATAATGGTTTCGTGAATATGCTTATAAAAAATAATAATGAAAAAGAAGTCGCGATCGCAATACCGGAATTCAGTATGTGGCCAGCTGAAATGTTTCAAACAAATTCAGGTACTGATCGAGAGTTCCATGTACAAACAAATAACTTATCCGAAACTTGTGCAGAATTACGTGATAATGATGTTTAAAAATTCTTTAGAATCATATACAAGTATTTTAAATAAACTTGTCTCTTTAGATATACCAGCATCGGAATGCTCACAGAATGCCAATGATAACGATTATGAACATACCATTAATTTATTAGATATTGACAAAGAAAAAAGTAATAATAATAATTTATCTGAGTTTAAAAAAGAATCTTTGCTTTTTCAACACGAAATTTTCGAACGTGATAATCCAGAATTCGGTATTTGTGAAATTAAGGGAGAATACTGCTTTAGGAGGTCCAAATAATCAATTTTTCTTTATTGTTTAAATTGATACCGAAGATATTCAAGAATATGTACACAAAGTTACAGAGCCCAATTCTAAATATTTCCGAAGATACAGAGCCGAAAACAGAGGGGCGTCGAGCAGGTGTACGAGCGCTCGGTCAGACTCGAGCGCGCGCTCCGCCCCTCGATCTTCTACTCCGAATTTCATACCTGAAAAGGTTCAGCGGTCTTTCAAAACAATATTTAGAGTTTGTAGTAGTGTCGTATTGAGTCATAATACAGTTTATTGAAGTATAAAGGTGTACAATATCTCTCTGTGTACGTATTTCTACTTTGCTGCTTCTAGCATCAACGGTTAGTTTTGTTCTGATTCTTGGCGAGAGTACGTCATAAGAATATCATGGTAAGATATCCGAAAGGTGAAAAATCGACCTCCGAACGTCTCTCTCTACCAATAACCCTAATTTTCGGTTGTCTTTTAACAATATAAGTTATGTTTTACCCAATAAAATTAAAACAGACGTTTATAGAAAATTTATTAGAATATTCAATATTTAATAAGAAAAACTATTACTTAGAGAGTAGAACAGCGCCGTCCACACCGTGTACCGACCACGTTTTCAAACATTCAACGTCAGTCCATCAGTCCCGCTTTCCAAATCAAAAAGTGGCCACAGTTGAGATGGGCATATAGTACTATATGTAACTCGAGAAAAAAGCCGATTTTTCCCTTGGGTGATATTGTAAACTCACGCGCCGGAAAAATATTCGACTTTTTGCCCTTGTTACATAATGTACTATATCATACATAATAGTGAAGCCAGTTTGAGGTTACACTTTATTTTTTACATTGTTTATATAAGCTCGATTTACCCCGGTCAGTTTGCCCCGAATGCACGTGCGACGTAAAAATATCATTTCAGAGATTTACATATTGTCTTTTTTTGTACTCAAGACATACTAAATTCTTCTAATTTTGAGAATGAAGGAGATTTTGAGTTGATGCAAACAAAAGTCTCACGGTAACCAATTTCAAACCACAGCAAAAACGGGTTCCAAAAATCGTTGTTAAAAAAATAGACAAAGCTGAAAACGAACACATTAATCTGAATGAATGTATAAAAAAACAGATATCAAATGAAACAAGAATACAGGCAAAGAGTATACACATAAATAAGAAAAATGAAGTGACTATTAGCTGCGTTGATAATGATAGTGTTCAAATAACTGAAGAAATAATCAAGAACAAGCTACAATCTATTTGTGAAGTGAAAAAAGAAGAATTGTTTAATCCAAAAATAAAAATAGTAGGTTTTGACAATGATACCGAGATGGATATTACAGATATAGAAGAGGATATAAATGCAAGAAATTTCAACAATTTCACAGAGAAAGGTACAGTTCTACATATGTATAAAAATAACATGAACAACTTAAGGACAATATTGATGGAAGTACCAGCTGAAATGTATAAAGTAATAAGAGAGAGGAAAAATAGGCTTTTTATTAGTTATCAAAACTGTAGAGTGTATGACCATATAAACATTAGACCTTGTGATGCATGTGGTAGATTAGGACATAACAAAGAATGCAGGAATAGTCCTGCATGCATAAAGTGCTCGGGTAAGCATAAAGCCAGTGAGTGCACAAGTGAAATAAGAAAAGTGTAAATTGTGTATATAGCAACAGCAAATATGAAACAAAATATAATGTTGAACATATGGCATCTGACGCGACATCTTGTGAGATCCTTAGGCACAAAATAAAAAAGTATATCAACTCGACGGATTATCCAATTGCACATGTTTTACCATCAAGAGATTTCTACCAACATAGACAACGGATAGTAGTACATAGTAAAGAGCGGACGACAATAAATACAACAAATACTACTAATACTACATAATACTTGTCATATATAATAGAATAATATGGATTATTTTGAATTATTACAGACTATTAAAAAAGATACTGTCAAAAAGGAAAAGTTGTGCGGAAATATTGATATATTTAATAAAGCAATAAGCAATAAAAAAGATTTAATAATGCATATGAATATAAGAAGCTTGAATGCTAATTTTGATAAATTAAAAGTATTGTTAGAAAGTTTAATCAATAAACCATGTATTGTCATTACCACAGAAACTTTCACACAAGTCAATTACAAATTATATGAACTTGATGGATATATGAGTTACTACAATGAAAGCAAAATTAACCAAAATGATGGTGTAATGATCTTTGTACATACAAGCGTAGCTCAAAAAACAAATGTTATAGAAGTTGGTAGGATCAAAATTATTAACACACGTATTTCTTTAAACAACAAAAACGGTTCTGACAGTATCATGGAAATCTCAGCTGTTTATAGATCTCATGATATAAACAAGACTGAATTTATACTAGAAATAAACAAATACTTAATTAAAAAGAAGAATATTAAAAATCATCTGGTTATAGATGACTTTAATATAGATCTACTAGAGCAAGACACTTTGAATCAAGATTTTATTTGTAATTTTTTAGAAAAAGGCTATATTCCTGGTTGTGTAGGAATCACAAGACCAACTATTGGAAATAGTAAAGGGTAAATGCAACAACATATAAACTTAAAAGCTCCATAATAGACCATTACCCTCTATTTATTGCCATAAACAAGGTTAAAAAAGTAAATAAAGAGTTTATAACAATAATAAATTATAAAAAACTAATAAATATTGCTAATAATAGGAACTGGTATGAAATTTTGTCAATACAAGATCCTTATTTAGCTACTGATCTATTAATTAATGAAATTAAAACATGTGCAGAACTGTCAAAAATAAAAAAGAAAAGTAACGAACAAAGGTACAGGAAAAATTGGATAACTAAAGCTATTAAGTCATGCGAAACAAAACAATTGCTATACGATTTATGGAAATTAAATCCAGGGAATAAACAACTTGAGTCACAGTACAAAAGTTATGCTAAAATACTAGACAAAGTAATAATAGATGCTAAAGTTAAATATGATAAGAGTCTAATAGAGAATAACGCAAATAATCCCAGAAAATTATGGGAGATTATTAATTCAAAAATTGGAAAAAAAACAAAAATCGAATGATACTATTAATCATATTAAAATAGATGATAACAAAATAACTGATGAAAAAGAAATAGCCAATGAAATGAATAAGTACTTCTGCGAGATAGGACTGAAACTAAGTGAAAAAATTGATAAACCATCTGATACTACCTTAAAAATGCCGAATATGAATAATAATTCTATTTTTATCAAACCAACAAGTGAATATGAAATTGCAAGCATAATTAATTCTTTAAAGTTAAAGAAAGGTGGTGTAGACAAAATTCATGCCAAAACATTAAAAGTATTATGTAATCATATAGCTATACCTCTAACATATTTATTCAATTTATGCATCGAAAAAGCAACCTGGCCTGATGCATTAAAAAATGCTGAAGTAATACCGATATACAAATCTGGTGTTAAACATAGTATTTCTAACTACAGACCAATTTCTTTAATTTCTAACGTAGCTAAAATTTTTGAGAGAATTTTATATAACAGAATTTTTTACTTCATTAATAAAAGCAATATAATATCCGAACATCAATTTGGATTTATGAAAAAAATTGGTACAAAAGATGCCTTGAATTATGTGAAAAATATACTTTACAATAACTTGGATCATAGCAAACCCACAATTATAACATTCCTGGATTTAGCAAAAGCGTTTGATACTGTCGATCATGAAATACTATTAGCAAAATTATATTGTTATGGAATTAGGGGACAGGCGTTGGATTTGCTTACAAGTTATCTAAATAACAGGTACCAAGCAGTGAAAATAGATGATAATCTAAGTAATTACAGGGTAATAATAACGGGAGTTCCCCAAGGTACAATATTGGGCCCATTGCTTTACATACTCTATATCAATGATATCTTGAAAGAAATACCGCCTGAAGCAATATCGTCATATGCTGATGACACGACAATTATAGTAACTGGAAATACCTGGAGCGAGGCTCAAGAAAGTATGAATAGTTATTTGAATAAAATTGAAAAGTGGCTAGCATTGAATAAATTGTCCTTAAATATTGAAAAGACAGTATACATGACTTTCGGTATCTACAAGGATAGTGTTCCTGAATATATAAATATTAAGATAAAAAATAAAAACCTTTGTAGAGTTGAACAATGTAAATATCTGGGCATTATTTTTGATTATAATCTAAAGTGGAATAAACACATACAATACATTATTAAAAATACGAAATACCTAGTTTATATATTTTATAAAATCTCCAAATCAATGCCTAAAGAAGTTTTAAAAATGATATACTATGCATTTTTTCTTGTAATAGCTTGGGGCGGAGCTTACAAATCCCATATAACCTGTCTACAAAGGTTACAAAATAAAATTCTAAAAATTGTGAATAAAAATTATCCTATAACTTTAGATTACCCAATGAATATAGAACAAATATTTACATTTGAATCTCTAAAATTTCATTACAACACTCTGAAAGATAAGTACATACATTCTAACAGTATAACAAGAAATAAAAGTTTATCCATACCAAAAAGTCAGAAAAAAGTCAGTAATAAAAACAGTTATACAAAGGCAATAGTAAGTTACAATAGTTTATCAATGATTTAAAAGAACTAGAAATTAGTAATTTATACCAAAAAAACAAACTAAAGAAATGGATTAAATCCGATAGAAATTATATTATTGAAACGTACTCAAGGAGAGTACTATAGGAATTGATGATATGTTAAAGATATAATAATCGCCTAAATTAATGTTAAATTTTATATAACAAATTTTACAACACTGTTGAAATAGTATTTAAGTTAAAACAAATGTACAAAGTCACAGTTGTAATATTTAGTTTTAAGTTTAGAATTAGAATTGTAGTTTTAAGTTTAGAATTATAGTTTTAAGTAGTACTTAAGTTAGATGTACTTATACCGGACCTGTGCATAGGTAACTTTGTTTACCTCTACAGGGAATTACGGGGTAGACAATACTTTGTAATTCTTTCTGGTTTAAATAAATAAATAAATAAATTGTATATGTATTAAAAAAATATCTACTTAAATTTTAGTGTACTACGTATAAAACAAAAAATTTCTGTAAAAAATAGCACGAATAACTCCTCTTTATCTAAAAACCAAAACATTCAAAATTATCATATCGAGTAACTCAAGAATTCATTGTTAAATTTTTTTACTAAATAACCGATTATATGTCTCACGAAGCATTTAAAAATCATTGTTTACTTAGATTATTTTGTTATATAAGTGAAATTAATATAAATGTTTTATTTATGTCGAAATATAGAGAAAGCTCACTTTACCTCGAGGCTCACTTTACCCCGGTCTCCCGTAAATAGGACATCCCACTCTTGAATTTGGAGTTTTTTAATAATTTTATTAATGAGTAGTCACGTGATTAATCCTGCGATTAATTTCGAGATAAATTGCTTGATTATATAAGCACGTGAGTGCTCAAGTGAGCAATCACGTGAGTAATTACGTCATTAATTGATCGATACACACGTGATTACCCATGTGAGTATCTACGTTAGAAATCGCGTAAGTAATCACATGAGTGCATACTTGAGTTTTGTAAGGGTGAAACGCCGCAAATGTACGCAGTTATCTTGTTATGCAGGGAACTTAAACTTATTTAATAGTGCGGTTTGGGTTTACTTTTCAGAATATCCTTTAATTTAACGCACGGGGGACGTGCAAGCGTAAGAAAATAAGTGAAAATGGTTCCTAAAAAATTTGAAAATGTTAGGTTATGATCTATAAGCGTATGATTGCAAAACAAAACGACATCAGTTCGTTTATCGTGTTTTCGACTGCAATCGGAATAATGATTGATTGTTTCTTTGAAATCACCTTTAACACGTCCAGAATCGGGTTAAAACACATTATTTTGTTGTAAAACTTTTGTTGTTTAGATTAGACTTATCTTGTTGTGCCGGGAAAAAAATCTTAAAAAGAACGACTTTGGGACTTATCTTTTCGATGTATCCTAGGTTTAGGGTAACGTTTTAGCAACTATCGGTATTTTTACACGGAAGAAGACTATTTGAAGACACGAAACCTACAGTTATACCGATTTTCACGAACAATGGACTTATCTCCTTTTGTTGGGAAGCAACAAAATCCTGAGAAAACGTAATAACTTCATTAAATTTTATCAGAATCACCATTGAATGAATTTTGTCTCAGCTATATGTATATCATTTAATCAGGTAAATGAATATCATTTAATGGTTTTCAAATATTTTTCAGTTTAATTGTCCGTTCTTCATCTAATTGACACTTTTAGACCACAGAGCAAAGATCCAATGATCAAGAAATTACTGTGGTGAGTTTGTTTCTAATGCTGTAATTCAACAAGTTGAGGTGACTGTATTAATGCAGACAATTTATTTTTTTCTAGATCATGTACATTTCCCTCAAGTTGCTCTTTGGTACTTATTGAGAAAGAAGTATCTGTTCGAAGAATATTCGTTTTCAACATTTGTGAAGAAGTTTTTCAAATATTCAGCCACACGTTAAATAATTTTTTTTGTAGAAATTTTACAACAAATTCTTTCTAACATGTCAATATTTGTCTGTCCTTTGTTTGATGAACCTAAAGAGTTTGAGGATGTAGTTCCGACTTATGCAGATGTTATTAGATTTTGTTTACTGCGTCGAAAAATTACTATGGAAGAAAAATTCTACTCAAGAACCATCTCTCAAACACATTGCTGCTTAAACTACATATAAAATTCAAAGTTTTTATGAACAACTACGCATTCCTACAGTAACCCGAAATCGAGTTATTCCAATGATTCAAGATTATCACAAGAAGTATATGATAATGAAGGGGGATGTGCGAAATGCAACAAACAGTAAAAAAATTGATCAAAGAATCAAAAATTTTAAAGAATTTGTTGAAATTAAGCTTTTTGACATTTGTAAATGTAAATGTTCGAATTTCGTCAACTGCACTTGCCGCGCAGATGAAAAAAATAATGGGAAAGAAATGATTGCGGCAAACGAAATTTTGAGAACATAATGTACTATATTTTAGCTTTAAAAAACAATTTTTGTTATTAAAAAATATTAAAATTTCTTCAAGTTATGACCATTTTGTCGGAGCGCCTGGAGTCTACACTTTCTAATCGGTGCCGGTGATGGAGGTCGTGCGGTGCGTCTGAAACAGTCGAGACAAAATTTTTTTAATTTGTATAAGTTTCTTTTCTATATGAACTCAAAAAATACCGAAGAAGTTGACAAATTCAAAATTTTTTTAAAGTTTGAAAAAAAATTCACTTTTTTGAAAAAAAAAATTTATATTAAGTTGCAAAAAAAAGTAGTTTAAATAATACTTTTGTCCAACTTTTTTAGTTCAAATAGAAGATAATTTAATACTGAAGCTAGATCAGATTGATTTTTTTCGATCGGACGTATATTCTTTTTGCTATCACCGGCACCGTTTTCTAAAAATCGTATAAATGAAAACTAGAGAAAACGCGCTTTCAAGTTTTCGGTCCAAAAAAATATAAGTTTTTGGGTACTTACAGTAATTAGAGGTTAATCAGCTATCCCTTGGCCATACATTAGTCTTTCCGCTTCTTCAAAAAACTCGTTTTGGCTGAGAGTTTCCAATCTTCGGGCTGTACGAGCCTTCTTGCTAGAAAATGATGCGCGCCGGTTCTTCCGCGTTATGCGCTCAGCATCGACGGCATCAGCAAAATTTTTGCACTGCTACCCGATGATGAAATATTGAGGAGATGCATGGTGGAAAGTACAGCAGAGTAGCCCTCGTTAAAAATGCCTGCAGCCATATATGCTGCAATTTCGACGATTTTATAATCGGAATTTAAATGTTTCGTACTTAGGCGCCACACAATCGAATTGAACGATTCGATGGAATTTTGAGTGTGGCCGCATAAGCACCGCCTCATTAAATCGTCATTAGAGAGCTCTTCATAAATTGGACGAATGTGCTTCTCCACGGTTTCATCGATTAATCTCGTCGGATGTTTGTAAAATGCAAGATCATTCGCCGCTTGAGCCTTGCGCCATTCGCACCAACTCTCGGCGCCTTCTGGACAATTTTCATGCCGACGATTTTCATCCGTGGAACAGTAGTGGTCTAATGTTGCTATAATAGCTTTCTTCATACCTTTCACTGAATCAATATTCGACGAATTGCCAGACCGTAGTATATCGTCAATTTCTTGATTACACTCTCCGTTAGCCGCGTCTTTCCTCCGAGTTTCTCGGTTTTTCTTTTATTACGTAAACGAGTATCCCTACGCTTTTGCACGTGTCAAACACACTCATTTTTCGTCACTGTGCACTCGTCCCCATAAGGATTGCTATTTAAGATTCCAGTAAAAGTTTTGGAGTCGCCATCGCCGATATAATTAGTGTACATAACTCCGAATTTCTCAACGGATCTCGAAAACATCTCCATTATGGAATCCACCTCCATCTTCCCTGCCGAACCTGCATGATTTGAGGAGCATGAGTCTTTATGATTATCATATCACTCCTCAAATGCGTCTTCGTCCAAAGCATTTTTACTTATGGCACACGAACGACAATATCCGCTTTTTACAATGAGATCGATTACTTTGCCACTGTAGTATCCGATGAGTGTTGTTACACCGTACAAGGAAGTATAACCGCGCTTTTTCCACGATCCATCGCCCGAAACTTTCAAATGATTCGCAGGTCTTTCATGTTCAACGTTTTTTTCTTTTTCTTCCTTGACGGCTTTTTCGCAGGTGCTCTTGAACATTGTCTTCGACGTTGCGTGCAAATGCTCAACGATTTGTTGGTAAGTAGATTTTGCAAAACCTGCAGACATATCCATAAGGCCGCAGAATACGTTTATCCCTTCTCGTCCGATACCAAGAAGCCTCATAACAAAATCAATTCGTCTGTTGATTTCGTAGCCGGTATTTATCAATGGTCCTGACTGGATTTCGCGTCGACCACACATACACTGGACAATAATTTTAAATCCTAGGCCTCGATGACCGCTTTCTGCAAACGTTAATTTTTGCTTGCATGATCTGCAAATTGCGATTTCCGAAATGGCGAGAAACACAGATATAAATTCAATAATGCGGTAGGAGTGCGCAGAATGAATAATGACATCATCGCTGCTTGCTGTCGTTAACTTCTGCTCACTGCGGCTCGTATGTAACTATCCGTCGTCCGATGAAACACTTGTAAAACGATTGCCGTGAAATTTCCGCTTTCGCGGTTCCGCAGCACGGTGTCTTTTAGATCGATCACCTCTCGGGTAGCTTGATATTTCGATGTGTACTCGGCAAAATCAAAAGTGGAACTGAAAGCTGACGCTACAAACAGTAGTGTAAAAGCCGATGCCGAGAGCTATAGTATACCGTTATATTGTGTACCGTTCTCCCTACTACTACTCAACAAAGACCTTCTAGAAACTCCAAATAATGTTTTAAAGGATGGTTGGACCTTTTCAGGTTTATACGAGTATAGTCGAATAATAGAATACATCGAGGGGCGGAGCGCGCGTGCTCGGGTCTGCCCGAGCATTCGCACCTGCTCGATGCTCGGCTACTAAAACTGCTCTAGCTTCGGAAATATGTCGAATTGGCCTCTGAAATTTTGAAAACATATTCTTGGATAGTTTTGAAATAGATTTAAGACAAAAAATCGATTTGTTGAAGCCGGTAAAGCAGACTCCCCCCTTAATGAAGCCTGTATCACGCCTCCTGTTCAACCCCCTCCTGTTGCTTCTGTTAATAGAAACAGGGTTGATTCTGTACCTCAACTACATGAAGATTTGAAACGATCATATGCTCATTCTGATCAGGAGAATGATGATTCTATGAATTATGACGAAAGTGAAACTGACAAAGTGCCATCACAGTCTTTCTTGTACAATACCGTCCAATTGACAAATACAGCGCTAGTTAGTGATAGGTTTCATCTTTAGCGCAACCGCTGCGATAGCCAATGCAGTTCTTATTGATTATCAGGTGATAAATCATGATAACTCGTCGCTTTTGGTCGATAAAAATAAGATTGCTCGAGCAAAAAACAAAAATAAGGCATGACTTTTCGAGTGCTTCAAATAACACTGATACAGTTGAAGGTTTGTATTTTGATGGTCGTCGCGATAAGACTCTTCATCAAGAAAAATATAATAGAAAATTTTACACAACAGTTATCATTGAAGATCACTATTCATTACTGCAAGAACCTGGATCACATTACGTCGGATATATTACGTCTGTTTCTGGAAATGCTGCAGGTATTACTGAAACAATTTGTCATTATATCTCAACAAATATAAACAGCGCACCATCACATCTGCAAGTTGTAGGATGCGATGGCACTGTTCTTAACACGGGAGCACAAAATGGTATCATAAGATGCTTGGAGAAAACTATAGCTCATCCACTACAGTGGGTTATTTGTTTACTTCATTTTATCGAGCTTCCATTCCGACATCTATTTGAAAGCTTAGATGGTTGAGCAAGTGGTCCGCAAGTATATACGGGACCTATTGGTCGAATGCTTAAAGGTTGCGAAACGAGTCCAATTCAATCATTTTCAAAAATTCCAGTCGACATTTCATTACCCATCACTAACGACCTGGGTAAAGATCAAAAATATTTGTATGACGCGTTTCACGCAGTAAAATCTGGAAAATGTTCACAAGAGTTGGCAAAACTTAATCCTGGGATCCTTAACCTATCTCGATGGCTCACAACAGCTAATCGATTCCTAAGATGCTACATAGCAAACGGCAAGCCTAATAGAAACTTGATCATCTTGGTTACCTACCTGATGAAAGTGTACATACCTTTTTGGTTTACAGTAAAAACTAACCCCTCCATTAAAGATGGCTCAAGACATTTATACGAATTTATTAAATCAACAAAGTATCTCAATAAAAAATCTCTGGAAATTATAGATCCAGTAATTCGCCTAAACGCGTACTTTTCCCATCCAGAAAACATACTTTTAAGTTTGTTTTCTAATGACAGCAAGCGAGTCAAAGCACAGGCTGTAGAAAGAATAGTCTGTGCGAAGGAAACATACAACGGTGATGATGTACGCTTATTAAAAAAAAACAAATCAGACTTAGCCATTTACAGCTATCCAAATCACACACAGGCTGTCGAAAGTACGGTGAAATTGGTGACAGAAGCATCTGCAAACGTCTAGGGAAGTACAGCCCGAGATGGATACATCAGGACCACCCTGACATCCAGAAATGCACTTCTAGATGTGGAAACCAAGAAAGACTTTATCAAACTCGTCGAACCTTCAAATTGAAACAATGCAATATCAAACAGTTCTTTATGAAAAACGGAACATTTGTACAAATGTAAATTAAATATTCATCAATTTCCCTGTTACAAAATTTAGCTGAACATTTAATTTAATTACTTGTCTTTTCTGAGTTATTTTTTTGTTTGTAGAACTTCAAACAGTGTTTCAATCAACGCGTAATACGATACAATTTTCTAATTTTAAGTCTGTCTCTCATTTATACATTCCTCCCCAATCCCCAGCCTCGCTAAAAATTGCTACCCGAATACTTGTCGATACATTCTTTCAGAATCCGACGTCAGAATGGACTTTTCTGGTTCAAAAAATTAAATATGGCTGCCTGGAAGTTGCAAAGCATGAAACAATCACACATTTCTTCCGTACGTGAAGAAATACAGTGTTGTCTTTACAAAATGTCGATATCAGTATTATTTATATTATTTGATGGAATAACTCTGTGTTTAGAGCAAGTCGAAATACAGCCCCATCGCGCCCCGCTTATTAAAAAATCGATTATTTTTGAATTTGGGATATAAGAAACGGACCTATTAATTAGCTTCGAAAAATGAACTTTTTAAAATAAAAAACGTTAAATTCGCAGCATTTAACCGCGAATTACGAAAAAAGTGAATTTTCTATTTTGAACGGAATAGGCATAGCATAAAAGATGTGTCGACAAAGCATAACATTTTACATTCTTATATACTTGCCCTAAAAGTGCTATAATATATCGTAGTTTTTTACTCAACCTCGACATTATCTTGAATACGCGTCCCAGGACGACTTCGAAGCGACCTGGTTGGTCCAAAAATAGGAGTTTATGTGCTGTTGATATTCGGAACGTTGTCATAACCTTGGACGTTATGCTAACCCGAGATGAAATATACAATATATAATATTATGGAACTTGCATTGGAATGACCTTGGTCATGACCCCCAAGGTCAAATGCAGGCTGACCATCTGACGGACCCTGTAAAACCATAAAATATTTATATCAAAATATTATCAATATACGGGCCAGATAGAGCGGTTATTCCAAACTCAAATTTGAAATGGGACACCCTGTACAATAGGTAAAGGTTAAAACAGTTCAGGATGATGATTTTTAGAAAAGTATTGACACAAAATGAGCGTGATGTAGTTTTTAATGATATATGGTACCTCATTCGATTTTGACAATTTTATTAGAAAAAAATCAACTTCTTGGCAATTTCCAAAGCGGAAGGACTTGAGCCCTAGCGCCCAAATTTCGCGTACGATCTATTGGATATATATACTAAATTTGCCGCACACAACGAGTCACGAAAGTTAGCGCAAAAAAATCGACCCGCCCTAGTGTATATACAGCCATATATAAAAAGTCCATAATTATGGGGTGTCGATAATTAGGACAATTATATGGTATGCGCAATTCAGGTATATACAGGGTGTCCATAATTTGGACATATGCAAATTATTCAAATAGGATATATAAAGGGTGTTCGCAATTAAAATATAAACAATATGTTCAGAATTAAAACATATATATGGGGGTCTGTAATTAGGACAGTTAGTGGATCCGTAATTGGGACATATACAGGAGATCTGTAATTAGACGTACTGAGGGGAAGGGGGGGTAGGCTACAATGAGGGGTTCTACAGTGAGGAGGGAGGCTACTTTCTGAAACGACGACGGTGAAACTTTTTTAATCATATAAAGAGATAATGGCAAACTTTCTCTTATGTTATGGAGGGGTAACACCACTCTAGATACACCTATTTTTGACGATTTTTTGTGGGTAAATAATAAGCGAAATGAAAAAATTAGTTTAAAGAACTTTATTATCCAATTAATGGAGAGAAAAAAAGAATTATTTCCTAAAATGGAGGCCATGGGAGCCCATAGTAGGGCGTTCTTTTCTGTTGCCGCTCAAAAGGCTGGACAGTTTTCTCGTACATGATGAAACCTAGAACAAAAAACCAAAGTTTTTCTTAAAGTAAATATTAGTAGGCGCGGTAGTACGTAGGGATTTTGTAAATAGAATTTTAAATAAATGGTGCACATTTGAAAGAAAAGTTTCGAATTTGTACAAAAAAATTGGCAGTAAAAGTTTATAAAAAAGAAATTTTATGCCAAATCGAAAGACCGCTATATACTACCATCGAGAATGTTACTCTGAAGGTACAGTCAAAATTTGAAACAAATCCATGCAACCGTTTTTGAATAATCTATCCGCCCAGTTTGAAAAAAAAAACGGTTTCGAGAAAAACGCGTTTAAAGTTTCCGTAGCACTTAAATTGTTGAAAACTTATATCTACCTCTAATCTACGATGCCTGCACCATACATTTGACTTTCCGCATTAATGTTCTCCTCTTCTTCTTCTTTCCTCTTTGATTTTATAGACAAACAAGTCTCTCTAGCAGCATCAATCAGAGATTGCTCTGCGAACTTGACACGGTGCGTGTCCGCTGCGACGCAGAACTTATAACAATTTGGCCCGATTTTTGATGCCTAACTCTTCCATAAGTCTCATGACGCTTGAAAGACCATCATACAGCGAGTCAGCAGATCGTTACTGCTGAGTTCTTCGTAAACGGGTTTAATGGCTTTCAAAACTTTTTATGACAATATTGGTTTGTGCTTACAATCTTTTAAAGTGCCAGTGGCCTTTGCCTTTTGACACGAGCACCATGAATTTTCTCCGGGCGGGCATCTTTGGTGCAGTGATACTTTGTGATCTAGCTTCGCATATATTTCATTGTGCAATTTCTCGATACAATCGTGATTGCGACGAATAGCTAAGCCATAATAAATGGATAGCTCGTCGATTAATTTTCCGGTGTGACGGATGGTAGGTGTGGACTCTTCTGTGCCGCCAGAGAGAGGCGCGCAGGAATCAAGGACATAGGGCTTTCGTTCAAGTCTAGCTTTATTTGTGGCGAGCACCTCTCGTCGTAAATATCGCCGGGTATTTATTGGCCCGCTCGCGGTCCCGCGCGCAAAAGGTGCAAGCACTGCACTTTTGCGCGTGAGAACGCTGGAGCAGAGTCGGGCAGAGCTGAGTGCGCGTCTGGCGCGCATCCGCTCTGCGATAAGGAGCCACCACGGAGAGCCATAAGCTCGTCCGTGACACCGGTCAACTTGCCTTTTCCTCCAAGTCCCTCCGTTTTTTTGAAATTGCGAAGACGAGTTCCCATTCGTTTTTGCACGTGGTCGATGCCCTCTTTCTGTAAAACTATGAGATTTTCATAGGGCTGTGAATCCAAGAGACCTTCATAAGTTTTCGAGTCACCATCCCCCACGTAAAGTACATACTTCACATTGTGCAAACGTTCTGAGCGTTGGAGCATTTCAGTAACGGCGTTTACCTCCATACTTCCCGAAGAACCCTCGTGGTATGCTTGGTATCCATCTTTATGTTTTTCAGCCAATTTCTTGTGCTTCTCAGAATCGGTATATTTTTTGCAATGTTCACATTCCTTACAATATTTTGATTTTACAAAAAGATCGATCACTTTACCGCTAACTAGTCATTCAATGAGCGAGACAAATCCGTAGAGCGACAAAAACCTACACTTTCTCCGCGAGCCATCACTAGATACAGTTATACCATTCCTGTGTCCTTCTTCAGTATTTTTTTCTTTCTCTTCTCGACCTACATTTTCCATGCTAACTTTATAAGCCGCCTCTGCTTCCGTAGTGATCCTACGAACAACCACGTCATAAAACGATTGAAAAATTGGTCGCGCGAGATCCATGAATGCGCAAGACATTTGTATTCCAGTTAATCCCACACCGAGTAACCGCATAGCCAGAACGATTTTATGGTTTATTTCGTATGCTTCTTCAAAATATGGACAACTACGAATAACGATATTATCACATTTTCCACAAGAAATGACGATTTTGAAGCCTAAGCCACGCTTTCCACTTTCGGAGGATGTTACATCTGAATGGCATTACTAGCAAACAACAGCTTGTGATATGGCAGAGAGAACTGCTAAGAAGCTAATATCCTGTAACAAAAATTCTCTTGTATTACAAAATCGTCAGGACCCAAACTCCTCAATTTCTTAGCTGACGCACTAACGTTCCCGCCCTCTGGCTTCTCATAACGATTCGGTGGCCGCCGTTTTTCTACTTTTGGTCACTTGACATTTGCGGTATCTCGTCTGGTACCTTTTCGCCTCTTGTAAATCGTTTATTTTATTGTTAAAAATCACTTCAAAACAACAAAATATATATTATAATGGCGGAGAGAGCAAAACCAAGTGCACACACACTGACAGTTACACTGCTCGAATAATAAAATTTTATTATGGCATGAGCGTCCTATATGCGCCACCTATTGGTCTGTTATGAAACTTGAAACACCCTACGTACTGTCGATAACAATGCTACTTATTATCCAGAGAGGTATAAGCAGTATAAACACAATAAATCGGAGCTCGCCATGTCAGTCATCGATCGAGCGCTGCGAGGTGCCGCAGCGAAGTCCTCGGGAGAGACCTTTAAATATTCTTTTGCACTGCAAAGCAACTGGCATCTTGTTTCTAAGATCCAAAAGTATATTTTAAGCAAAAAAATTGATTTTTTCAAAATCCTAGAGTGGTGTTACCCCTTAAGGAGGAATCCTGCTTTAGAAAGCCTACAAAAAGCTTTTTTCGCGAATTTTTTTGGAGGAGAAAAAACAACTGATCTCAACGAACTTTTTGTGATGTTTTCAAGTATATTTGAACTTACAAACAAATTTTCTTCACATGAAACACTGCATTATAACCGATTTATACGCACATTCGTAGAGCACCTCGCCACTGAAGTCACCAATTGGCAGGAAAGCTGCAGCTCGTAATTCTTGTCTGAAACAGAAACATCAAAAACAATTTTAATTTTTACGTATTTTTCTTCTGAGTGAACTACGAAAGACAGGAAGAAATTATGAAATTCTAACTTCTTCCAAGTTTAAAAAAAGTGCTTTTTGAAAAAAAAATCATTTCAACTTGAATTATAGCAATAATAGTCGTTTATAAAGATTTTTTGAACAATCTTTTTAGTACAAATAGAAGAAGATATGTCTTCCGAAGATACAGAGCCGAAAGCAGAGGGGCGTCGAGCAGGTGTACGAGCGCTCGGTCAGACTCGAGCGCGCGCTCCGCCCCTCGATCTTCTACTCCGAATTTCATACCTGAAAAGGTTCAACAGTCTTTCAAAACAATATTTAGAGTTTGTAGTAGTGTCGTGTTGAGTCATAATACAGTTTATTGAAGTAATGAATAAAAAATGAAAAAAAAAAAAAAAGATATGTCTGCGTTTTGAGGCGTATTTAAAGTCACGATACAGATTCTGTCGGTTAACGAGGGAGTTTTCTTTGTTCTCGTTCATTAGCCAATATATGGGTGGGTCTATAACATTGCCGCTCTTTAAACGCGCGTCGCGATGCTCCAAAATGCGCACTCGTTCGTCCAGTTGTTCCGCGGATCGCCTAGCAGAAGGTTCCCCCCCCCCCCCCCCACCTCGTTGTAATTATATCTTGCAATAAAGTCACTTTTATTATTGCTAATAATTACACGGAGCGCAATTATTTATCGTACCTATCCACAAAGAAACATTGGTCCTTCGAGTTATTGTTTGTTAATGGGAATCGGCGCAGTAACGTTAGTGTTTCAGCTCTATTTTTTTTTCGGAGTCACGCGCGCGTAGGCCGGCAGCCATATTTGGCACGCGACGCAACAGGTGCGTGTAGCTTGACAAAGACTCGTCGTCTTTTCAAGCGCTTGCGCGCGGAATCATAAAACAACAACAACAATTCATTGTTCTTGCTCCGAAATTTATTCGTACTGAGTAGGGGAGCCTTTGAGGTTCTCGTGCACGGAGAACGCAAACAGCACAACACGACATTGTTCGCTTGGGATAAAGCACAAGTGCTGCAGCATCCGCAGGGAGGTAAGCAGGAGGCCACCTCGTGGATACGACGATCCGCAAGAAAAGGGGCAACGGCAACGTCGACATCACCATCATTATTGTCATCTTCGTCGTCGCAGTTGCGGCGGACGAGTCCATTGTGCGGCGGGAGGAGGAGGCTTGAGGCTGCCCGGCCCGCGGCGGACGAGTCCATGTTGGATGCGAGGAGTACAAGCTCAGGTAACAGGCGAGCACGGTTATAGGATTACAAGCTGCAGACGCAGCTCAAGCAGTACACGCGAGAGCACGAAAGATTCCCGGCGAAAGCTAAACATCACAGTGTGGCGTAAAAGCACGCGGGTCCGCGGGCGAGGCAATGCAGCGGCAGCAGCCGCGATTCGGGACGCACATCGGCAGCTACAGCGGCAAGTCGAGGCACGAAGCAGCATCAGCAGCGGCGAGACGAGGCGCGAGGTTGCAGCAACAGCGGCAAGTCGAGGCACGAGGCAGTAGCAGCAGCGGCGGCAAGTCGGGGCGCGAAGCAGCATCAGCAGCGGCGAGACGAGTCGAGGCGCGAGGCAGCGACAGCAGACGGCGCACCAGGCGCGAGATAATGCTGGCGACAACTGCGCATCAAGGCGCACAAGCAGGAGCCCCAGCACAAGGAGCACGCATGACAACGCCGCGGCGAGTCAGGGAGATGACGGCACCAGCCGAGCTTCGAGGCGCTCGCTATATTCGCAGCGCACAGCGTCGAGGATGCAGCACACGCATAACCTCAAACGTCAAGAAGCATCGAGTTGGTTGAAGCAGCCGCAACAACGACGTACTTTAGAAGAGAGCAGACGAGAAGAATGTTCATCGGCATCAAACTAAGGTTGAGTTATTCCATATATGCTTCTCTGTTATTTGTTTCTAATCATACCGTCTGTTATTATTCTTTTTCTCTATTGCCTTTTTTAGTAGTAATCGACGCTCGGTGCGAGTCTAAGAGCTGCCAAGTTGCTCCATGTAAGGGCAAATGGCTGTGTGCTGTTCACCTTAGCACCTGTTCGTGGTAATATGTACTGGTCGATGTACTTAAAATATAGTACTGTCTAAGGAGAGGTAGCTGATGCAGTTTTGTTCTTTTTTCTATTCCTTCTCAAGCTTGTAGTGAATTACCCTTGACACCTGTTCGTGATACGATTTATTGGTCGATGTACTTAAAATATAGTACTGTCAAAGGAAAGGCAGCAGATGCAGTTTGTTGTTTTTTTTTTCTTTTCAAGCTTGTAGTGAATTTATGTATTGAAAGGCATAAGTTGAGGCTGGCTGGTTGCTCTCATGTCGCAGTTGGACGCAGGTGAAGGTGCGAGAGACTGCTCAGCCCACGTAGTGGTCCTTTTATAGGCATAGTCGAACGCAAATCACTGTATGCACATTCCACCAGATGATTGGGAGCACTAGAGCGTGTCGTAGCTTATTAATGTTATTATAATAGGTCTACTGCTACGTTGTGACTCTGTCATTATGCTGGGTTGGAAGTTTTCTCATCGGATTCAACTATAAATTACGTTGGTTTTGATCTCGATGGTTTGTTTACGTTGATTTAGTCAACAGAAGTAGAATTGTAAGGGCTTATGTCACTGGGGCTGGATATTATTGCAGAATATCATTGCAGTTTCCAAGGTACGGACATTTTTATAGCTTGTATTTCCAATCTGAGGCAGGTTTACGGCGTCTAGGGTTGATATTATGTACATATAGCAGTTCAAAGTACTGGATATTGCTGAGGATGAGGAGCTAAAGCATAGGAATTTTTTGCAGACTGATCGTCACTGTTCTATGTGCGTCGCTGAGCATTTTTATATGTAATAATAGGTTTAGTTAGCTAGTTGTGAAGTCGATGCTGGTTATTTTTTTAATCTCATCCTGTCAAGGGAGGATAAAATCAGTTGTCGCTCATCATACATGGCATTAGCTGATAAGCGGCTAGCTGTTAGCATTAGTTCTTTGAGCAAGCAAGGATTTTACATGCTAATTCAAGAAGCTTTAGGCATGGGTATTCTTTGTGGTTCTAAACTCATTTAAGTGACGCTAACAAGCTATTGGGTTGTTACTCACATAGAATAATATAATTCTAGGTAGATTGAGGTCAGAACCGATAGAATCAGTTTTAGCAGGTAGCATATAACCTACAAAGTTGTGACAGGTGGACCACAAAGGGCTTAGTATTTCTACACGAGTAGCCAGATTTAGGTTAGTTTGCTGATTTCTTCTGAAGTCGCTGAGGCGCATTTCATTATCATGGCTACTACTGACAAGCAGTTGCGATTATTCCGTAGGATATCGATGATTTATGAAAATTTCAAGAAGCTAGATACCGATCGAATGACAGAAGGGGCCTGTCAGGCTACAATTGAGTTGCTGTAGAGTCTTTGGGTTAAAATCGATGATAGCCATGAACTCCTATTAGATGACGAGAAAACCGAAGGGGATGATAATTATTTTACCACCAAGATATACGATAAAGCAGAGGAAGCTTTCGCACTAAATTTAGGTTTATTGAGAGAGTATGCGCTTCAGTTAAGAGCAGCTGTTTCTCATCAGCCTGCTGTTGCCCTGGCAACCGCTCCAAATCGAAATCCAGCTAAGCTGCCTCCTATTGAGTTATCTCAGTTTTCTGGTGAGATTCAAGAGTGGGTTAGATTCAGGGACTCGTTCACGGAAATGATTGTAAAGGATGCCACCATCCCTACTGTATATAAGATGCACTATCTGCGCTCTGCCCTAAAGGGTGATGCTGCTGAATTGATAGAAGAGACTCCGGTAGGGGGCGATAATTTGTTGAGTGCATGGAAGGGAGTGAAGGATCATTATGATAATTCAAGATTATTAATAACCAAGCTGATGGCAAAATTATTATCGTGAAAATCAATGTCCTATGACGCTTCTCACGAAGTTTGTAGGATCCAGACAGGGACGAAACATACCTTGCAGGCATTAAAAGCCCTAGGTAGTCCAATGCAACAGTGGGACCATTTCATTGTGTTTCTGACAGTTAGGAGGTTAACTCCGCACGTTCAAAGGAAGTGGGAGGAATCGGTGGCTAGGTCCAATCATCCACAGGAACCACCGGCCTTTGACGCGCTAGATGCATTTTTAGAAACCGAAAGGTTAGCACTAGTGCAGTTGGAAAGCGCCAAGGAAACCTTTTCTTTTAGAGAAACTGCAAAGACTCGCGATTTTTGTTCTGAATTTAAGGAAAAGAGGTTTGCTTACAGAAATAGAAACGTTAAGTCCGTTCATGTAGTACGGGAGGAGAAAGGTAAAGGTTCGTCTTCTTCTTCTTCTTTTCAATCGTCTTCATGTCCGCTTTGTAAAGGTTCACACTCAATCTTAAGCTGTGAAATTTTCCAGTCTAAGAGTCCATTTGAAAGAAAGCAGGTAATTATGAGAAAGCACCTGTGCTTCAATTGTCAAATTGAATTGAATGAAAATTGAAAAAACCGTCTTCATAATCATACGGTGCAAGACTGCAAAAGCTCATTACGATGCCAGCAATGCTCGTCTAAACACCACTCGATGTTGCATTTTGGCAGTAATAGTGCGGCACCTAAAATTATTGAGGAGACTGTCCATAAGCCTAGTGCAGCTGGGACTTCAGGAAAAAAAGCTTCTGCTATGACAGCAGAGCTGGGGACAGTGTCAGTAAACAGCAATGCTAATACTTCAGAGAAGGATATGGTCCTGTTAGCAACTACATGGGTACAAGTTCACGCTGATGATGAAAGGCACAGGTTGGTAAGAGCAATGGTTGACCAGTGTGCGCAAGCATCATTCATTTCTGAAAAATTATGTCAGAGCTTAAGGCTCAAGAAGAAGCCTGTGAGAGTTATGGTCTCAGGTATACGTAATAATGGGAATATACTTTGTAAAAGTTTGATAAACTTTACAATACAACCCCATTCTGTATCTACGTTTAGTTGCGGGGTCACCGTCTATGTTATCCCCAGAGTGACTGTCTATGATCCATTTGCAGGTAGCTCGAACAGCTGGGGTCTTCTACGAGGACTCACGCTGGCAGATCATCGTTTTGAATACTCGGATCGTATCGACTTGCTACTAGGTGGTCGAGTACATGCTCAGATCATCGAAGAAGGACTACGCAAGGGCAAGGATGCTAACTCACCGATAGCAGTGCAAACCATGCTGGGATGGATAGTCTCAGACCCGACGACATCAGGCGAGCGACAAGGTTACCGCTCACATACAGACAACAGTCACCGATCTCAACGCACAGCTGCGCAAGTTTTGAGAGATCGAGGAATTGCCGCAGAAGAAGTTCTATACTGAAGAACAAGAACTATGCGAGGAGATGTACCTGAATTCCGTGAGTCGCACTCGTGAGGGAAGATATGTGGTAAGATTACCTAAAAAATCTAATATCCCAATAAAATGGGGAGATTCGTATACGCGAGCCGTGCGGATGATGTATAATCTTGAGAATAGGTTTTTTAAAAATGCTGAGCTCCGTAGGGCGTATGTAGAGTCAATGCGGGAATATGAGGCCGCGGGTTACATGAGACGCATTACTGGCGAGAATTTCAATTTAGAAAAATGTTTCTTCCTGCCGCATCATGGCGTAGTTAAGGAAAACAGCACGACAACCAGGTTGAGGACAGTCTTCAATGCTTCCGCCAAAACCAAGGATGGTGTTTGTTTAAATGAGTTTTTACTCGTAGGTCCAAATTTGTTACCGGATATGGTCGTTTTGCTTATCCGCTGGAGACGTTATTCGTTTGTTTTTGCAGCAGATATAGCTAAGATGTACTCGCAGATTCAGGTTCATGAGGCTGATCAGCACCTGCAGGCCATAGTTTGGAGGGAAGAAGTGACTGCAGAGCTGGTTACGTATTTTTTAACTACGGTTACGTTTGGTTGTGGTTCTTCGTCCTTTCTAGCAAGTCGTACTTTGAGGCAGTTAGCTCAGGATGAGGGAAAGGCATATCCCCTAGCTGGAGAAATCCTTGAAAACGAGATCTACATGAACGACGTACTGTCAGGTGATTTTACGATAGAGAAGGCTCGGGCCAAACAAGAGCAGGGGATAAATTTGCTACACAGGGGGGGTTTCAATCTCAGAAAATTACTCGCGAATGATAGGGCGTTAGTTGATTGGTTACCTCCTAACCTCAAGGCTGCAGAAGCCAATCTTAAAAGGGCTAGGTTTTTCAGTCGTAGGGATTGCTTGGAATCCTGAGGAAGATTGTTTCTACTTCAATGTATCCTTGGAGGGGCTGAGAGGGCCAATAACTAGCAAAGTGGTCGCGTCAAAAATTGTGAAGATGTTCGATCCGCTTGGTTGGATAGCTCCTATAATAATATCGCTTAAAGCTTTTATGCAGTCGCTTTGGGCGTTAACGAAGGATTGGGACGAGAAGTTACGGAAAGAGCATGCTGTTTATTGGAGAAGCTGTTACAGTTCGCTATCTTCAATAATTCACATTCGAATTCCACGGTGGACAGGTTTGCAACTATCGGCGCGTACGTATGAATTGCACGGATTTGCCGATGCGTCAAAGATCGCCTACGCAGGAGTCTTGTACTTGCGGGTGATAGATTCAGAAGCTTGAGTTTTTCCATTGGGTGCGAAAACCAAGGTAACTTCTATTAAGACGCTATCCATTCCTAGGCTCGAGTTGTGTGCCGCTCTTCTGGCTACCAAATTAGCTCAAGTTTTTGCTGATGATTTAGGAATTGATAATTTAAAAGTCCATTTATGGACAGACTATAAAGACGTGTTATATTAAATTAGGGAAATACCAGCTAAATGGCCCACGTTTGTGGCCAATAGATGTTCTGAGATTTCAACGAGATTGCCGGATGCATATTGGCATCATGTAAATTCGGCTGATAACCCGGCGGATGTCGCGTCCCGCGGCTCCACCGCTGATGATTTATTGCAGAATGAACTGTGGTGGAAAGGGCCTAAGTGCTTGCGTGAAAGCCTGGATGAATGGGAATGTAAGCATGATTTGGCAGCTCCAAAACCAAAAGAAGTTAGCTCTGAACCAATCGTGCTGATAGCGGCAGCTGATAGAATCATTAAGTATGAAATATGGCCTCTGATAGAAAAATATTCTTCGTTGAGTAAGTTAATACGCATCTCAATATATGTTTTAGGGGAATTTCCTTTGCCCACTTCATTGGAAATTACTGGGAAGGAGGTTAGACAAGCCAAGATGGTTTGGAGCTGTTTAACTCAGCTCCAGCACTTTGGATACGAGATGGATACTCTCGAGAAGGGTCAGGAATTGCCTAAATCGCGTTTTTTAAAGAGTCTAAATCCAGTCTACCGGAACGGGTTGATCAGGGTGGGCGGACGCTTGAAAACCTCAGTCCTGAGTGAAGACGAGAAATATCCGCCGATAGTCGTCTCACTCAATTAGTAATTTCTTATTATCATCACTTATCTCTACACGGTGGAATTGAACTCACCTTGGCGTGCATTAGACGCCTGTTCTGGATAGTCAAGGGTTGTCTCAAGGTGAAAACTGGCGTTAAAAGATGTATTTCCTGAAAAAGATACGATGCAACTCAGCCGCAGCAGCAAATGGGTGATTTGCCCGCAGAGCGTGTACAGCTTTCAAGGCCATTTGCTCGCTCGGGAGTTGACTACGCAGGACCATATTGGCTGCGTACTTCGCGGCATAGGGGCTATAAGTCTTATAAGGGTTATCTAGTAGTATTTGTCTGTTTGTCCACTAAAGCTGTACATTTGGAAGCAGTGTCGGTTACGACTCCGAATGTTTCATCGCAGCATTTCGTAGATTCGTCTCCCGTAGAGGTCCTTGTTTGTATCTGTTAAGTGATCAGGGCTTGAACTTTATAGGAGCGGCTGCGGAGCTTCGCAAAATGTTTTCTGAGAGTTCTGACTTCAGTCGGTCGGTGAGTCCCACGGTACAGGAAGGAGCCACATCCTTGCACTTTAATCCTGCTGGAGCCCCTCACTTTGGACGTATATGGGAAGCTAAAGTGAAATCCACGAAATACCATTTGAAAAGGGTAATAATAGGTGAGACTATCCTTACGTTTGAGGAGTTCGCAAACTTGCTGTGCCAAGTAGAAGCATGTCTAAACTCGCGGCCTCTCACCCCTCTGACTGAAGATACATCCGACCTGTTTTTACTCACACCTGCTCATTTCCTTTTCATTTTTTAATTGCAGAGCCCAAAATCACGGAGGAGAAGGTGCTACCTATGCATCGTTGGCGGCGTATAGCGCAGCTGATCCAATGTTTCTGGGATCGGTGGTCAGCCGACTACTTGCAGCAGCTACGGAAAAGGTCGAAGTGGAAAAACGTTCAATCATCGTTCCAGATTGGGAACATTGTGCTGATCCGCCACGAGACCACCTCTCCCGCGCCCTGGCCCTTGGCTCGGGCAGTGGAGACGTTTCCTGGCAAGGACGGTTTGGTGAGGGTGGCCACACTACGTACTGCTACGACAACTCTTCGACGACCCATCAGCAGGCTGATCAAGATGTTGGACAACGATATTCAAGACTAATTAAATTAATTTTAAAATATAGTAAATTCACGTATTCAAATTGTTACGCGTTTTTTTTTTGTTATTGAAAATTTGTTGTAATGTTATTTCGTTTTATGAGAAAACGAGGTGGACGTAATGTCTGCGTTTCGAGGCATATTTAAAGTCACGATACAAATTCTGTCGGTTAACGAGGGAGTTTTCTTTGTTCTCGCTCATTAGCCAATCAGGGTGGGCCTTTAACAATGCCGCTCTTTAAACGTGCGTGCGACGCTCCGAAAAGTGCGCTCGCTCGTCCAGTTGCTCCGCGGATCGCCTAGGAGAAGGTTCCCCCCCCCCCCCCCCCACCACGCTGTAATTATATCTTGCAATAAAGTGACTTTTATTATTGCTAATAATTACACGGCGTGCAATTATTTATCGTACTTATCCACAAAGAAACAAGATACAATACAGAAGATAACAATCTCTGAGTCGTTCGAATAGGTTGTTTACTTTTTTTGCAATCACGGCCGCTTATTTAGAGAAATCATAAAAATGAAAATTGGAGAAAACGCGCGAATGTATATATTAATCGTGTTTAAGAAAATGATACTATTTCTGAATCACGTTAAAAAATGTGATAATATTAAGATGTTACGAATTTTTAAAATATTATCATTTTTATCTCCAATTTAACGTTTTTCAATTTTTGCGTAACATAAATAGTCAAATAGGTTCACCCTAAGCCAGGCTAAAGGTCAGTAAAATTTAAAACCCTATTTCGGTGGTGGACAAAAAGAAAATTATCCCATAGAACAAAAAAAGGACACATAAATAATTACGAATTAACTTTTTTTTAATTATTACTATTGTTCAACTTTTAAGTCAATTTTATCAGTTCTTTATTTTCATAACTTCCACTTACGTTTTGCGTACCAGATCTTATTTTTATGTTCTAAAATTATGGTAAGACACTTTTTAAAGCTAAGCTACTTAGTACGACATATTAAAAAATTGTTATTCAATTTTTATATTTCTATGTAAAAGGTACAACGCCGCAAGATGTAGTAATGTCATCTTTATATTTTTATACAGTTTTAAACTTTTAAACGTTTAATTAAGCTTTTTTATTAAAAATATTAAAAAATTTTGAGATTTTAAGATGATAAAATTTATGTGCATTGTATTATTTTTTATTTTATGTTTGTTATATAATTTACTTACACTGCAAAATGTATTCATAAATGTACGTTTCATGTCCGTATTAATACGATTCCTACTCCTAATAGTGCTCCAAACGCCCCGCTGCAGAACTTCTATTGCCCCTCTAACAGCTATCTAATTGCTTCGTCGTGTGCTCTTTTTGCCCTACAGGCAGGGCAAAAAGCAGTACTTGTCAGTTAAAAACATGCTGTTTTTATTTGAATAATTAAGGGGTATGGCCACAGTAGAATTTACAAAAAATCGAACATTTTTTTTGGCTGTTTTTGATACTTTATTATCATAGAAATAAGTTACCATTCGAGTTATAGCGTGAAAATTTTTTTATTTTGTTCCAGGTCCAAAATTACGCATGTAATTTTGCATGCAGAATAGCGTAAAGAAAAAAAGTGTTGCTGAAAACGCGCTGTGGGCGGCCATTTTCTTTTTGGAAAAATTAAAAAAAAAATTTTTTGATACTTAAAGACATGCATATAATATACCATTGTTTAGTTTTATTAATAATCTTTCTTTTCATATTAAAAGAAAATGCTGAATATGCACATGATTTTATGCCTGCTACTATGGCCATACCTCTTAAACGCGTTTTTCTCAAAACAGCATTTTTTAAATCTGCATGCAAAATCACGACCACAATTTTTATCCGATCAACTTCAAATTTTGACACAATCTTTGTAATTGAATTTCGGAGAGAAGTCCCGAAGGATTTTTTGATAATTAAAAACTTCTCATTTTATGAGCAATTTTATACGAAATTTTTCGAAAGAAATGAAGATGTCAACTTTAAATGCGCGCCATTTTTTAAAAAATCAATATTTACAAAAAATCCTTAGTACTTCTCTAGATATTTAGATGTAAAATAATGAAAAATTTTTTATTTTGTTCTAGGTCCAAAATTACGCATGTAATTTTGCATGCAGAATAGCGTAAAGAAGAAAAGGTGCTGCCGAAAACGCGCTGTGGGCGGTCATTGTCTTTTTGGAAAAATTAAAATAAAATTTTGTTTGTTACTTCAAGACATGTGTTTAATATACCATTGTTTACTTTTATTAATAAACTTTTTTTTTCATATTAAAAGAAAATGTTGAATATGCACATGATTTTATGCCTGCTACTGTGGTCATAGCCCTTAATACCTTTTTGGATGTAATACTACTGTTTAATTGTATTGAAATATAATCTTGGGATTAAAATAAATATCTTACATGCTTTAAATTTTCTAAAAAGGTAATTTTTACATGTTTTATCTTGAAATTCTCCTTTTGCCCTGAAAGTTCCATTTTTGCCCCGCCCTCCCCTACTCATGTCTTTACTATTCAATAAAGGAAAAGTGAGTTTTGCGCTACTGCAATATCGATAGTGCATAGCAGTAAGGACAATTTCTTCTTCGTGAATAAGTATATAAACGAATGAAATAAAACAGTAATTGCATACACATAATTCTGCATATTTTATAATAAAGTTTATTATATAGCTTAAAAAATGTTATTAAAAATATGTTCTTTTTAAATATTCAATCAAAGTATAAATGAAAAAGAATAAATCGATTTCTATTATTTTCTCATTGAAATCGATTGTTTAAGCAACAACTTCAAAAGAATAATATTAGCAATCATTTTAAAGTCAACCTGTTTATGTCAATAGACACAACTCTCTTAAAAAAGCCTGAATTTCAGTTTCTAAACACTAAAATGGCACCGAAACAAGCTCCGGAAGAATAAGGAGAGCCAGTAAGTGCATTAAATAAATACAAAAATTAAAAATTGTTTGAATAAATAGTACATTATGTAACAAGGGCAAAAAGTCGAATTTTTCTCCCGCAGGTGAGTTTACTGCCCGAGCTAGCGAAGCGAAAATCGACTTTTTTTCTCGAGTTACATATAGTACTTAATGCCCATCTCAACTGTGGACACTTTTTGACTTGGAAAGCGGGACTAACGGACTGTTAGAAGACAATATTGTTAAAAGACAATCGAAAATCAAGGTTATTGGTACAACTTGATGAAATAAAGGAATTCGGATTAGTTTCTAGTGAAGTCACTTTTTTACCCCATTTGCAGGAAAAAAGTAACTTTTTCCCGCTAATCATTTTTGCGGGAAAAAAGTGTAATTGTGGTCTCGCTTTTCAGGAAAGACAGTGGCCAATTTCGCTTAGATAGGCATAATCAGTATTTTTGTACAATCTAAAAAAATCGTTAAAAAATAGATGGATTTGAGGAACTATAAGCCGCAGAGGGATGATCCTATACCGCTTAGAGATCATTCAAATTTAATTTTTCAATTCTTTAAAAGTTGTACACTAAAATCTATTTTTATATTATAGAAAGTTATAGTTTTATCATCTTTGAAATTTGTTGAATTTGAATGGAATAAAATTATTGTGAATTACAAATTTATTTTTGTTGGTAAATTAATTTTTATATATTTGCATAAAAATGAACTATCAGTTGACTACTTAATTCATAAAATTAGGAGACAAATACTTAAATTTAAGTTTATTTTTTCACATACTTGTAGACAATTAAAATACACTTTCACAAATTTTTCGGTCTCTCCTATACAAAAGTTAAAGAAACATTTTATAAATATACCCTTATATACGCACAATGCCCATCATCACACAGCTGGGTATCATTATCTAGAGATTCTGTCCCTGGTGTAATCTTCTATTGTGTAAGGGCATGCATTTTCCAATAACCCAGATATAAAAAGAGATTTTCTATTTTTTGTCTGTCTATCAACGGCTGTAATTATGATCATTGTTCATAAAATCTAACCTCCTGGATATAAATGAGTCATATATAGTTATATATAACTGTATATAAGAATCATATAGTTATATATAACTATATACGACTTATTTTTACCCGGGATTTCAGAAAACAAAACTGATTTCTTCGTCTTAAAAAGCCCTTTAATTCCTTTTTTGAAACGTTCAATTTCTCTTAAGTGATATTATAGGTATGAATCTATCGTTCCAAGGTAAACATAAATAAATTAAATCGATTCAATCGATCTTTTATTAGATTAAAAGTTTGCGACGTTTCGGGAGTTTTTTCGTAATACTCCCCTTATCATGGCTATACAAAAATAAATAAACTTACAAGTAACTAAATTAAATTATAAATTATGCCACAAACTGTATAAACGAAATACGAAACATAAAAACCAATAACATAGAATTAAATTTACCTTAAACTTAAACATAAAACAACTCATTGAAAGCGTCGTGACAACTATGGAGCATAGTTGTATACTATAATGGCACCTCTAAAAGACCAAATTTACGTGCTTTTAAAATACTTGACAATAAAAAATTATCAAAGAAAAAATTATAACAAAACCGTTATGCAAAACTTACTGAAGCTGGTAAAAACACACATACTAGAATTGGCCCTGGAGGCCGGTATTACGTACCGGCCACGCGAAATCGCAAGCTGTTACACGGTCGCGAGTTCAGCGACAACTAAGTAAAGAATAAAAACTCGCCGAATCCCTCGCAGTCTCCAAAATTATATTTTGAAGAGGGGTGTGTGGTTCCCGTCTCGCAGAGAGAACGCGCGCAGACCACAGAGCAACATAACACACGAGGAGGTGACAGCGCGAATCGGAGCAGCAAGGCGAATGGGGAATTCCTGAACGCTCGTCGTCCAACAAGCAAAGCGCACACTTCCATGAATATCTGCGCTCCAGATCTCGATCTGCCAGCTCGGAGCCTCTCGCGAGAGACGCAGAAGTATAGAATACCTCCTCGCTGGTGTAGTGTTCGAATCTCTAAGAGTTGAGGACTGGACTAAAATTATTTGTAAAAATCGGAGGAAACGTGCAGAAAATCATGTGTGTTTGTGTAAATGTATAATAAATGCAAATTTTAATGCATAAATGTAAAATAATACCGTACCCAAAGTCAAAGACAAACAAAAGTATTATTCAAAATGTTTTTTAATTAAATTAAGTGAATTTTTACAGACATTTTTCAAAAAATTAGTGTCTTCCATTTTATTTAATGATTTATTATGATAATATATGTTTAACATTTCAGAGAATGTACGTTTGTTCCAATTTTTTTCACGGTCTAAAATCTAGATTTTACTAAAATTGATTTCGTGTTTCTTTTCATTGGCGTGTTTCGCTAGTACTGACGAGTGCTTATTAACCTCCACATCCTTCTCATGTTCTTTTTTTCGTTTTTCTAACCGTCGTCACGACGCTTTCCATGAGTTGTTTTATGCTTAAGTTTAGGGTACATTTAATTCTATGTTATGGTTTTTTTATGTTTCGTATTTCGTTTATACAGTTTATGGCATAATTTGTTATTTAATTTAGTTACATATAAGTTTATTTATTTTTGGAATTTTGGAAAACTCCTGAAACGTCGCAAACTTTTAATCTAATAAAAGATGAATTGATGGATTGTTCTGAGTGATCGATGAAGTCATTTAATTTATTCTCATAAGTGAATTAGAGACATCTAAAGTTAGTGCTTTTTTAAATTTATTAATTTTGCACAGCTGGCAGTAGTTTCTATTATAGCTTTTCTAATAGCTAATACGTAAACAAATTTCGTAAAAAACTCCTACTCCTGGTCTGACTTTCGACGATCTTTCAAAACTACGATTCTTTGAATAGATAAAGTTTAACATTATTTTAATAACATGATATGTATAACTATTTCTGAACTTATAGGTACTTATGTGCCCTCCCGATTCTTCAAACAAACATAAAAACATTTTTAGTTCAATAAAAATGTAATTTAAACATGTAATTCGTAATTTTTATAGTAAACTATTTATTAAATGGTTTAGTATATATAACTGGGGATCGACGATCTAAGCGAACAGGGGGTGAAGCCCCCCTAGTTAGATGTTAAAAATGATTATAGAACAAATAGGTATACAAATTTGCATATAGTTAATCACATTCTCACTGCCGAAGAAAGAACAGAGAGAGCGTTCACTGAAATGTCAATATCATTTAAATTTCAATGAATGCAAACGATTATTAAAATTGCTTATACAAACAGCTGACATATTTCATTTGCCTGACGAACATTTACGAGTAACTATATTAGTTCAACATAAAATTGAAACATGACAATATTTTAGTTAATATTAGACAGTATCACATTCAACAAAAATTGTAAGAGACAGTTAATGAACAAATCGGAAAATTGCTTGAAGCAGGCATTGTTGAGAAGAGTTAAAGTCCATATAATAGTTCTTTATGGGTTGCTAGTAAAAGGGACAATATTATAGAAAATAAGAATAAGATTTTCTATGCCTATTGCTATACATACAATAGAATAGTTAGCCGAAGCAAAAGAGTATGTAGTCGCAGACATAGAATCGGTATTCCTTCAAATTGAAATAAGACCGAAACATAGCATAAAACTGATTTCTCAACTCCGTCTGATCATTTGCAATTTACAAAAATGATGTTTGGATTAATGAATGCACCAGCAACAATCCCAGAGCAAACTAAAAATATAGCAAAATGCCATAAAAAAGAAATGCTTTTAAGACTATTTTCTATTTCATGATTTAATTTCATGATTTTATTGATCTAGAAGAAAATTTTTGTGCATTTTCAAATGAGCTTAGATACGCAAATATGAGACTGAAACAATCGAAAACATAATTTTACAGAGCATCTCTCACTTTCTCGGGACATATGATCAATCCAAAGGGTGTGAGACCAGATCCAAAGAAAGGGCAAGCTGTAAGGAAATTTCCAATACCAAAATATCCCAAAACTATTAAAGAATTTCTTGGGACTTTGTGAATATTATAGACGCTTTATACCGAATTTTTCGAAAGTTGCAAAACATATAATTGTGTATTTATTAAAAAAAATACACCATTTAATTGAATTGATAGTCACAATAGCGCTTTTGAATATTTGAAATCTTGTTTAATTAACGAACCGATTTTGCGATTTACGACGAACCATTTTACGTGATGCCAGACGCCTCAAAATATGCTATTGGTGGAGTCCTATCTCAAAATAAAAATGGCGGCTCTGACCTACCAGTAGCATACGTGAGTAGAGTCCTTACAAAACCAGAAATAAATTATAGCACTATAGCCTTTTAAATGGTTGCATAGTGTTAAAGATTCAACATAACGTTTAAAAATATGGAATTTTAAACTAAAAGAAGTCTATGATTTTGATATTCAGTATAGTCTGAAAAAAAAAAAAAAATTACGTAGCCGACACGCTCTCACGAAATCCTGTGTCAGATGAAAATTCTGACACATCAGAACAACAAAAGTTAAATGTCAATGCCATAGACGATTATGCAAACATAATATTTTACAAAAATGAATTTTTAGCAGTAAGAAATGTGAGTGAAGGTATTTATGTATCTAAACCTACTCAAAATGCTTTAGTCAAGTAAACGTGTAAGAATTCGTTAGCTTTCGCAATTACAAAAAAAACCAGGAAGATCAATATACTCTAGATTATTACGATTGTATTAAACCGGACTGCATATTAACTAATTTAACCTTTTAACGCCGAGATGGTCGTTCACGGCCCCCATCTTTGAGTGCTCCCCAAAAATCAGCAATTAATAATGAAGGTTCCAAACCACCTTCACACTTTCGTTTGGATGGAGAAGGAACTATTGGGCACGGTAGACATGAAAAAAAGGCGTATTTTCCTGTCAGGAAATTCAAATTGCGGACCACGTTCTAACAAAATTTACCCTGCTCGAAAAATTGATGCAGATTTTGCTTAAAAAAGATGAGTAGAATATACTTTTTTATATTTCTACCAATACATTTTCATATTTGAGATCTTAAATTAGAAAATAGCCACTGGCTAAGTTAGATTCAATTAAATTTTCGTTTTGGTATAACATGCTGGTTCGGTGGTCGTGTGCGACCACCCAGACGTGTGCAGGTAAAATAGTAATGAATAGAAAAATTCATGATATGTCTATTATATAATCTTTCAGCATTTCTAATGATGAAATAAAAAGGAAATCTCGCGCTGATACTCCTATAGAGTCTAACATGTCTAAAATAACCGACCCTTTATATGATAAGGTTATATATAACTTCGGTGTGCACTATGGCGAGGAGGATCTGAATAACTGTATCGCTGATGGTGAAGATATCTGAGATGATTCTCTTTCTGATATCAGTGTCGAACAACGAGAACCTTCTCTAGTCACAAATATCAACATAGTTAAGCGTCTCGATGTTCAGATAATAAAGCAGCATGTAATACAGGCAAATGCAGTAACCCTGAGAATTATATATTATTGAAATAAAACTATATAAAAATAATTTTATATAATAAATAATGATTTACTATTCATCAATTAGAAAAATATCTTCAATTATGTTCCTACCACTGAAATCTTAGCAGTAAGATTAATTTTTCGATTTTTGGAAGAAAGCTAATTTTTACCCAGTAAACGCCTGGACGGTCGCACATGACCGCTCTCGGAAATTATATTCTAGGTACTTTTTATGCGACTATAGTGGATCGATTCTTAGCTTGAGATCGTTTAAAGCATAATTTAACAGGAAAGAAAATTCCTCTACATCAACAAAGGTCCATGGGCGTTAAAGGGTTAAATTTTCGAGAAGTAGAAAAGGGAAAATATAAATTATGAAGCGAAGACCGAAAACGAACAGAAGGTATATTAGTGCAATCTATCGAAGCAGAAAGTGAAAAAATAGAAAGACGGAAAAATAAACAACAGTCTACCGACGAATCTTCGTTACTGTTGTCACCCGCGAATATTAATGCGAGACGATCCATCGCGAGTCGAATTATCCGAGACTGGCAATACACAGTTAGATCAATTACCTCGAGAAAGTAACGAGACATCTGATGATATTGATAAAGTATAAAGCCATTAGACATAGCTGATTCGGTAACTACCGATTATGAAATTAATCGTGAGAATCAAAATTGTCCTCGACTAGCGAGTAAATCGAATATAATTGAAACACGAGATTGTTTTCTTATGAGTGAAGACAATGCAGTATATTTTGTTACTATTAAAAATCACATTATTTGTTCAGGTGCGCATACTTTGGTCAGAGAAAACAATCTGCCGCAAATAATTGATATAACATTAGGTAAAGCTAAAATAATGTGAAAGAGAATATTGTATAGCACTTTCAGTTAAAGAACATCTCAATATACGTATTGATAAAGAAATATTTTGAAGTGCTATTGAATCTTTACTTGATGTATGTTTATCACTCGGATTAGTTAGTGTTTGTTTACCTAAAACAGATAGCCTGTATGATCTTTTGTGGAACGAAAATGTAGATATAATCAAAGATATTTTTAAAGATCGTAATGTTAATACGTTTCATATTATGCCGAAATCTAGTAATTATTCCCGAATCAGATTTAAGAGAAGCAATAATACGTGATATACATGAATCACCTATAAATGTTCATAAGAGCATAGCAAAAACATATAACCGAATAAGACAAAGCTATTTGCCTGGCCTAATCTTAAAAAAGAAATTCAAGAAATGATAGGAAGATGTCATTTGTGTCAAACAAACAAACTCGTCAGAAAAAAGACACTCCGGATTCTAGTTTTGATAAGGTTGCTCTAGATATCGTTGATCCTATGCAATATAAAACAAAAAATGGTAATTTATACGTCCTTATCATAGAGGATTTGTTATCGAAATTTTGGTACCGCTTTACCATTAAAGGATACTAACGTCAGTAAATATCGCTGACGCATTTTTAAAACATCTTGTATATGTACACGTGGCTCCTACAATCGTGCTCCCCGATCAAGCCGCAAATTTTACCAACGGTGTAATAAAATTTGTCGAAATCTGGCGAAATTATGTAATTTAAAAAGTAATGTGCGCGAATGGGATAAATGGTATGAGTGTGCAACATTCTGGCATAATACAAGTGTCCATGAAGGAAAGAAATTAACACCATTTGAGTATGTGTACGGTAAAATGGAGAGAATGCCTTCAGCGAGAGCACTTCTTGACAATTAAAGAAAAAGTTTTGTTAAAAACTTTTTAGAAACATGTTTTGAAACGTAAGGAATCAAAATACACTATATATAATAATATTTGTACGTATTGATGTGTTGTGTACATATTATATATGTATGTTTGTGTGCATATGCGCATGTGCATGTGTGCGTGATCGTGTATAACGCTTCATTAAATTTGATGAGTCAAGCGCCAATGAATTAGCAGTGGTTTTCTTCATTGTGTTTTTTTTTTGGTGTATGCAAAGAAGTGCAATATAATTCAGATATCGTAGTCTCTTGTTGAAAGCTATTTTCTATTATCCTTCGAAAAAAAATAGTATAATAGAACGTTACGTCACGTTCACGTGCAACTCCCGGCTTGGTATCCTGGGAATTGTTTATGTTTCTACCTAATAAAATTGTTCGACCTCGAAATATCGCCAAATCAGCTGAGAAATCGATTACTCGCCTCAAACGTGCTAAAATCGTGCGGTGAACCAACTGAAACCAAACCTCTAAAATCCCAAAACGAATACGGAACCGTAGATTGCGCTTACCTATTCGCAAAAATTTAACGTCAACATATACATTCATTACGATTTTCCAGATGGTAATAGAAGTTATTGCCACCTGATGGAAAACAGCTCAAATTTTTATTTACATCTAGACTTGATAGACCAGCATTTTACCCCATACATACGGGTAAATGCGCGGCCAAAATCAGGAAAATTTCGAAAACACTCACACAATTCGCCACCGTTGAGCGATGGCCAGGAGTCGCGCTCCACATCCCCAATCTTAGGGAGAAGGAAGCGCGCCGGCCGGAGAACAGGTAAACCGACCGAGCAGTCCAGCTGCAACGGGAGCAGTCAGTCAGGGAAACGCAATAACACGCCGAACGACGGTGCCGAGTAGGACTAGAGAGGGTCCGTCCAGTAACTCAAGAGCCCCGGCTATTTCGCGCCAATGCAAGTATCCGAGAATGATAACCGGAGCGTCAACGACCACTTTTCACCAGCTAACCAGAATTTAGGCGGCGCAAACTTGTCGCAAGTCCGCGATTTGCCTCCAAACCCCGCGACACCTTTGCAATCTAGCAGCGCCAAAAGCAACCAAACAGCCGACGTCCGCAATGTCGTCACCGTAGCTGCGTTTGAAAACGACAACTTAAGATGGTACGTAGTCGCGAATGCGCGACCGCCGCGCGAGAAACCGCCGTGGGCAACTCCTGAAGGTCAAGAGCCGCCCCCCTTTGTACATCTACAATCGCTGAAAGAGCATCCGTTTAGATACAGAGAAAATTTAGTTTATTTAATCTCGGCCGACAAATTCATAACAACCGAGGCACATGAAGCCCTGACCGAACGCAGTTATCTGAATCCCGACGAACTGACTAGTAAGGAGTTGAAAGTAGGAGATATAAATATAACGCAAACTAAGGGTATACAATTAATCGGAGTTTACGTAAAAGAACACATATACGCAAGACCAATGCGCGCCGATATTAAAACTCTTTCCGAACACCAAAAACCGTCATTGTATCTAGAGATAAAGAGTTTCGTGATAATCCACGACTTAGCCATTCTCACGCTAGGGGGAAATGTCCGAGTGGGCAAATTTCAGAAGAACCATTAGAAGGGAAGTTCGCGAAAGAATACCTCGGTCCTTTCGAAATAATCAAAATCAACCGCGAAACGAATAACGTCACGATACAAAATAACAAGACTACTAAAACCGTGCACATAAATAAAATAGAGAGACCGAGCGAGTTAGCGAAACAGGTCGAAGAGGTTATGTAACCGCTAGGCTCATTTAATTTGTTTATTTTTTTACGCGGCCCCGGACGCGCCGCGTAAAAATAAAATGAAACAGCCAAAGCGAGTAAGAATTATATAAATTCGCGAACCTAAATGACGCCTTTAACACCGGCTTTAATACTCACTCATAATAGACAGAAGGTTACAAAAAAATACATAGACGTACACCCCAAATGCCAAAGCTACATTGAGGATTGGTAAAGACGTAGAAGCCAATATCAAATTTAATTTTGCATATTCAATTTTCTAAGGTTAATACAATTTTATAATTTAATTCTAAGTGCACGCGCGTCGTATGTGATAACACTTATATAGTATATTAAATCATTATATTATGAGTAATTCAGATTAAAACACTTTGGGTCATTAAACCACTCTCAGTTGAGAGAAAGTAACAGTAAAATAATTAAAATCTTGTGAAGGATTTGAGCCCAGATGCACAAATTGTTGAAGTATAAGTAAAAAATTAAGTTTCACATAATTATGTCGTAATGTTTAAGACTTGTAAGAAAAAAAAAGAGAAGTGTAGTCTCATACGAATACTTTGTAATAATCACAATTAATAAGTATTTTTGTAAAAGCGAGCACCTGCCAAATATTATGTAAAGCAGCAGCGGCTGCTAAAATGTCAAACAAATGCCCAAAACCAAATTCAAAGAAATCCCAAACATAAAACACACAACAATTCAAAATATTTTTTTCTAGAAATAGTATTAAGATAGAACTGACTCTATCAAGAGTACAGCCAATACGCTACCTCATAAGGACATACACTCGAAAGTACACACACATTTAAACGCATATACATTCATACACACTTAAGAACAATCACACATTTAGATTCATATACACTCACACATATGCACGCTAGCGCGGTGGCCCAACATTCTCGCCTCCAAGAAGGCATTGATTTTTAGCGACGTGGGCATCGTACACGTGAACCTAGGACGTGTCACGGATGAGCCTGGAGCTCTCCGTGCGACCAGGGTCCGATGCGCGCTAGACGCGCACGCAGATATACCCGTCGCCGCTTCAGCATTCACATGCTCCTCCAGCATTCCTGGCAACAGTCGTAGGCACAGGTGCTCGTCCTCCGAGCCAATAAACCAAGTTACACAGCAAGCCTTCTCTCTTTTCTTCCCCCGGTTACCATACCATCTGTAACACCTCTTAAAAGAACGGTTACCGCTTCAATTGTAAACATTATGAAAACTCGTAAATGCAGCACGATGGTTCAGCAGAGTATTGAAAGATAAACTATATTTTTGAGCGAAAAACGGTTTTACTTTTGAACCGGTTTAAGACTGCTGCGCGGAGCGACATTTAGTTTTGATTTGCAACTCACAATAAATCCTATGATACTTGATGTCGTTAGACAATAAAAGAATTTATTTTAAGCGTTTTATTATTTTTACACAAAAATATCAAGCATAACATGGATAATAATTACTTTATATTATATTATATGTTATCCGTAATATGCGTAGGTCGGTCAGCTAATGTGAGGCATCTTCGTGGGACAATTTATTGGTTGTCCTGCTGTAAGTTTAATAAAAGCACACCTTGTCTCAGATAAATCACGATGTAAAGTATCACTGTCAAGATCCGGACTCTTAATAATTTGATTACTGTTACTACATATAACGGAGTCGGTCTGAATTTCTGCATCGTACTCCGATACCAATTTCTTTATATGTCCCAGTTTATCGTGTAAATAATAAAAACGAGCGTTTACGTTCTTTGTCCTAGCGTACTCTTGAAGGATCTGGTGCTTTATTGCCTGCAATACAAAAATATTATAAATTATAATAGTCTAATAACTTAAAATAAGAATAGGTTTGTACCAGTTATTCGATAATCACAGTCACCTCTTATTATAAAATATTCATACTCTATTATGATTTTATATTAATACTGCGTTGAGTTAAGAGAGAGAGAGTGGCAATAACATTTTAGCTTCATTAAGTATTCCGGACAAAACATGGTAAGATAACATGTTCCATAATGTTTTTAGTAGTGGGAACCTTCTTGAGAAAAATGAGTTAAGTTTCGTATCAAAAGGTTGTGTTTAATCATTTATGAATGTTTGTACAGTTGATGCATGTATAAACCGGACAAGTTAATGGGTTAACAATACTTGATTAGACCTTCTTCATGAATGTGAATTGGAAAAATTGTGCATTTTGAGTCGTGTACCATACAATTAAAATGTAAACTAAAAATGAGACATATACACTCTAAACCTAAAAGAATAAAAATTGACGTTAGGAAGAATAAATTTTTCTTTTAGCAAAGTATAAAATGCTGATTTTATTCTTTAGTCAATTTAACAATGACTTAAAAGATTAAATCGTATAATTTATTCTTGTGTGAAGAATAAACTTCAGCTTTTCGGAAGAAACTCAAGATATTATTCTTTATAAAAGATATATATACATATATACATAAATACATATATACATATATATATATATATATATATATATCTTGAGTTTCTTCCTTATATATATATAAATATAAATATATACATATATATAGAGAAAGATTTCTGTATGTATGTACGTATGTCCCCCGAGAACTAAGAAAGTACTTGAAAGTATATGTCCTAATTACCGACATCCGTATATGTCCTAATTATAGACATCATCTATATGCCTCAATCACCGACACATTGTATGTGTGCCAACTACCGACACCCTGGATATGTCCTAATTACCGACACCATGTATATTTCCTAATTACTGACACATTGTATGTGTACAAATTACCAAACCGTTTTTGTGCGGTCATCATAAGTCTATCTGACGTAAAGAAAAATTCTATCGTTTTAAACAGCTACTGATTTAAAAAATACATATATTTTGATAATTTGCCATATAAGCTAATGCATTTTTCAAGCTTAATAGTTCAGAAATCTACCACTTAATCATGTTAAATACGTGGGGCGTTAAAGTACTGCACAAAGCGAATTCATATGTACGGATATAACTGCACACAGAGAACTGGTCAGATTCGCGTCAGATCTCCATTTTATTAAGGCGGGAGTATAAAAAGCGTTATAATGACACTTATATAATATTCAGGATCTCGGTAATTAGGACATACAGGCTGTGGGTAATCGGGACATATACACAGTGTCGGTAATTAGGTCATGTACATGATGTCGATAATTAGGACATATACGGATGTCGGTAATTAGGACATATACAGGATGTCGATTATCGGGACATATAGAGGTGTCGGTTTTTAGGACACATGCACGATTTCGATAATGGGTACATATACAAGGTATCGATGATTAGAATCCGTACAGGGTCTCGGTGATTTGCACATATACAGACTGTCGTTGATTGGGACATTTACAGGGTGTCGGTAATTAGGACATATACATGGTGTCCATAATTAGGACATGTTTAAAATGTCAGCTCTATTAGTCAAATACTTTCTTAGATATCGGAGGGACATACACGTACATACATACAAAAATCTTTATATATATATATATATATATATATATATATATATATATATATATATATATATATATATATATATTTATATATCTTTTATAAAGAATAATATCTTAAGTTTATTTTTCTCGTAAAGAATAAAATCCGTTATTAATTTTTCTAAAATAGTGGGGAGTGCGGTATTTTATTCTTTTATAAAGAATAATTACTTAAGTTTATTCTTTTGTAGAGAATAATATTCATCATTTACTCTTTTAAAAGAATAAAAGATGAAGTTTATTCTTTTAAAGTCATTGTCTAATTTTCCAAAGAATTAAATCACCATTTTATATTTTGCTCCATTCTAGATTTCTTTCTCCACCTACAGTCAACGGCATACTATTAAAGTCTGACGTAATCTACATGAGGTAATATACATTACGGACAAAGCTGACAGAAAGACCTTTCATTTGAGTGATCGGAGCATCTTTAACGATACTTGGATGAAATGTTATGCTCGATTCAAAATTACGAAAAAATTTAGTTGACGAAATGGAAGACCGCAAGCTGGCAACGGCTTGCGCTCTTAAATTGCTGGCACCTTGCATTGTTTTCTAGGATGGTTGAACTATTGTTCCAGAAAGTTAGAGTTCAATCTGAGCAATTTCCGATTAAGGTAGTTCTTAGCCACTAAATAGGCCAGATAGAAAAAAAATTGTATTATAATATAAAAGAGCTTTCTATAATCGGTGAAATTACACGGTATTATCAGTAGAAAACAATGTTTCGTATAAATTTCTGTTTCAAAAAACTTGAAATAATAAAATCGTAAACACTAAACCCAAAACCAAATTAACACTAATTGAATAAACCATAATCACCAAATCCAAATAATTCTAAATAGATCAACTTGGCTTAGTTGGATTTTGGGTACTAGATTTTAACTGTTTCTTTTTAATTGTTAACTTTTTTAATTGAATATTGCTGAGCTCGGATTAATTGGGTTTTGGGTTTAGGAAATATTTACGGCTTTCTTATTTAATGCTTTATTGAATTACAAATTAATCAACTTGGATTAATTGGGTTTAGGGTTTATGAGCCAAGGTGAGCCAAAAAAACGTTCAAGGATTTATTATTTTAACTTTCTTAATTGAGAATTGTTTATTTTAGGTTAGGTAGTTAAGTTTATGGTTTAGGGTTTAACATTTTATTATTTGAACTTTTTTATTAATATCAAATTTCTCAGCTTGAGTTCGTTGGATATAAGATTTAGGAGGATCTAGAGTTTACGGTTTTATTATTTAAATTTCTTAAATTGCAAATTCTTCAGCTTAGGTTAGTTGGATGTAGGGATTAGTGTTTAGGGTTTATGGTTTTATTCTTTAACATTTTTTAAATGCGAAGAGCTCAAATTAGGTTAGTTGTATCTGGGGTTTACAGTTTACGGCTTTATTATTTAACACTTTTTAAATTGCAAATTACTCAGCTTGGGTTAGTTGGGTTTTGGGTTTAGAGTTTACGGTGTTATTCTTTTTTATTCTTAGCTTAGAGTTGAATTAGGTTTGCTTGCTTGGGGCACTTGGGGTTACGCATCTCGGTATATTGTGTTGGAAATTTTGATTTAATTTTTTAATAGTAAATACGGGCGTGAAGCATTCATGTTTACAATCCGCGGGGCCTGGGTCGGCCGACCCGGTCGCCCTCCCTTTGAGCCAACACTGAGCTGAAAAGATATTTAGAGAAAAAAGTTACAGAGGGTGCCAACTTGGCGATTTTCGAAATAATGCCCATCGTCTAAGGGTGGTATCTTTGGTTATACGTGATAGATTTAAATGTACCAAAAAAGAAATTGAAGTTTTTTTTAAAACAAAAGAATTGAGTTATGTTTTGATTGAAACGAGTAAGATCAGTAGAAATGACAATCGATCAAACATATCCTCAAAATCGAGAAAATGTGCATGTGCAAATGAGTTTCCCAAAATAAGTGTTACAGTATTTATAATTAGGATCTATTTTTGTCTGATAGTTGACCAAAAGGCCAAGAAGTCCTTTCTTGAGTCGTTCAAAATGATTGAAATATAAGCCCTGAACACATTTTTGAAAATAGCTCGTTAAACGGTAATTTTTTGTCAATTTTGAACATTCAAATAGTTTTAGGGGGCACAAACTAAATGAATGAGGCTAAAAATATTATTTATCCGCATAAGTACCCTTATGGTTTTATATATTTGTAAATGTCCATATAAGTACCCTTACACTAAAGCACGCATCCTTCACTTACGCGGTCGAATGCATAAGTACGCAAAAAAATAAGTACAAAAATGTACGGACAAATATCCTTATAGATAATTATATGATTTTATATTCTACTATATATGATGATATAGTTATATTTGAGTTTTGAACATATATAATCGTACATACCTTGGTAGAAATTTAAGTTGGATTATAACCAGATATTAGCTAGATTTTCTAAATTTGCTTTAATTATGGTTAAGGAATTAGCTAGAAATAAGTTAAAAACGACATGCTTTCTGGTTAATTTCAAGCTAGAACCTGTTTAATATTCTCGTTAACATCCCCTGTGGAAATTATAAAAAGTAATAGAACGGAAAGTAACGTAAGAATCCGTGAAAAAAGTGTTAGAATTCGTAAGAAAACGTAACAAAACGTGAAAAAGTGTTGGGTTTCGTACATATTTACGTTTTTTTATGTTTTCTTACATTTTCTTACGTTTGATTACTTTAGAATACATTTTCACACTAAATATTATGCTCACTAAACAGATTCCTATAGTGTCAAATATTACAATAAAATATTTCGAAGTGCCAATATTTCTTAAGTAACTTAAAGTTCCTATTTTGAATATGAGGGATTTCACGTCAAGTGTCCTGAGCCGAAAATAAACGGCAAAATCTGCGACTTTTGCATTCGACATAAATAATGAAAGACTTGTTTTTAAAAAATTTATCAATAATGGTTTTCATAGTTTTTTTACGAGCTTTTTGATGGTGATTTGATAATCATTTTTCAAAATTTTAATAATTTGACCTTGAAAAAATAAAAAGAAAACTAAATTTGCCTTTTTCTCAAGAAACGTAATTTTTTTATTTTTTAAATACTTTTAAATGAAAGGTCAGTTTTTTTTACATAAAAATCATATTTGTCTCAAAAGGGTTTTTTTGGTATTTTCGAATAACAGACCTTTGAAGAACGCGTGACCCTCCACCGCGCCAGCGCTGGGGCAGCGCAGCTTCTACATAATAAAAAAGTGTTGTTAAAATGTAGTATGTATGATACATACACATTTCTTATATTTTTCTTAAGTTTTCTTTTTGTCTACATTAGAATTTTTTACTACTTTCGTAACATTTTTTTAATCGTATTGTTTTTCTTAGTTTTGGTTTACTTTGTTTGTTTCATTGTTTTCTTAATTTTTTTTTACACTCAAATTAGCTTTCTTGGCTTTAATTCGCTTTGTTTCTTTCACTCTTTTAACAAAAATGTGGTACTTTGTAAACTGTGAAAATTTCTTCATTTTTAGTTTAACACTATCAAAAGGTATAAATGCGTGATACTGCTATGTGCCTGGAATCGTCACTGCGTTATCGAATCTTTCTTTTAAAGCATTCACAGTTAAATCATAACTTCATTTGGTACTAAAAAATACCTCTATTTCTTTACTGTAATTTTTTGCCCATGTATATAAGGCTGTATCATCAAGAATACGATTTCCTGCAGAACATTGTAAGCTAACCTGTTTCGCACCTCTTTTCAAATTAGCCCCTATTCCGTCACATGCATGTAAATGCTGTGCATGAAAATGCCACTCAGCAGTGATTCCGAAATCTTGTTCATGAGCAAGAAGATTGGCGAAACTACTTTTGTTCTTAAAATGCTGACGCGCTCCATCTGTGACGTAATAAATTTTTGTAACCATAAAGTTTGAGTTTAAATAATCAATAATTATCTTTTGATATTCATAAACAGCAATAGGGTCATGATATAAATTATCAGATAAAATAACCATACTTTTATGTTTAACTTTACCAGCTTCTATATAGTAAACAACTACTGTAAATACAGTAGCTTGATTATTATTCCAATAAAAAAAGATTGCGCTGAATTTTGAACGACAAACGCGTAGTGTTCTGCAAAATCAAAGCAAACCATAAACTCCCTTTCGTTTAAATTTTCTTTAAGATCTTTTAAAAATAGCGCTTGCTGGTTAGCAAAGAAATGATGTAATTTTAATTTAGATAATCGTTCACAAAATTCGTCTACGAATTCGTCATCTTGCATTACTTGTCTTTAATCTGCATCTAGCGTGGGATTAGGTATTACAATTTAAGTTAATGTTCTTGTCCTAGGGGATAGGACTGAGAGAGAGAGAGATAGATAGATAGATAGATATAATATTTATTTGTAAATATTTACAAAAAGTTTACATATAATTTACATTTTTTACATTTTTTAATGTCACACGTTGTCAGTTTCTTAAAATTACATATCACGTCGTTACTTAACTAAAATTAATTGCACATATGTGAAGTCAGGTATATAAAGTATTGCGCTTTGTTGTCAGTTATAAAATTTGTTTTTTCTAAATCGTACTTATTATACCTATCAGTCGCTTGAATAAAATTATATACATACATTAACAATCGTTTCCATTCATACTAATAAATACATGCATACTTTTTTAAAATTGTTTTGTCAAATTAATAATTAAATACATTCACACTTAATTAACACTGAAAATATTTAATAAATAAATAAATAAAATAATAAATAAATGCGTCGAATACATAAATAAACAAGATAAATAATTAAATTAAATAAATAAATAAATAAATTTAAATAAATAAATAAATAAATTTAAATAAATAAATAAGTTAAATAAATAAATAAATAAATTTTAATAAATAAATAAATTAAATAAATAAGTTTTAATAAATAAATAAATTAAATAAATAAATAATTTAAATAAATAAAAAGCCTAAATATATAATCGACTCATTCTTATCTCTAAACCTACTCCTCACCATGTAATTGTTTAAGGTGCCTGCTAAACGCCGTTTTAAATTTACAAAAAGATGGCAGGCACTTCACACTGCTCGGGAGCGAATTCCAGAGGTGCGCACCTTGAACTCTGAATGAAAAAAGGCCCTTATCGGTGCGCGACCCCGGAACCGAGAGCTCTTTCATACCACCCCTACTTGAAGTCCTGGCCTGGTTTTTTTCAAAGAGGGCAGTAAGATACGGTGGCTGCCGCATGACAACCGCTTTGTAAAGCAGCAGCCCCATAAAATACTCCCTCCTCACCTTCAATTCTAACCAGTCCAGTTTTTTCCTGTAGGCGGTGATATGCTCATCCCGCCTAACACCACATATGTATCTCACACATGCATTCTGCAGACGTTGTAGTCGTGTCTGGAGCTCCCCTGACACATCAAGAAGAACCACTGAGCAATAATCTAAGTGAGGTAGTACCAGTGCACATGCCAGCTGCTTCCTCAGTATCTCTGTGGTGCTTGAACGGAAAAGTTTTAAGCTATACAGAGCCCTATTTACCTTTCTACTGACCGCATTCAGTTGCGGCTTCCATGTCAACCCTCCGTCCATCACCACGCCGAGGTTGGTGACTGTATCGACAAAGGGAACGTGTACGCCGGTCTGTATCTCAATGCCTTGCAAGTCGAGGCTCTGAACCTGTTTGATGTTGTGATCAGATCCAAAAATGATCGCCTTTGTCTTGCCGACATTGAGGCGCAGGCCAGCTGACGTTGCCCAGTTCGACACTGCTTGTGCTACAGCCGACATGCGACCGATACCATCACGAAGACCCTTCAGGGTCACTTGTGTGTAGGTTTGCAAGTCGTCAGCGTAAAGTATGTGTTCGACACCATCTAAGTCGAGTGCGTCTTGTAAGTCGTTTATGTACAGGCTGAAAAGCAGGGGTCCCAGGACTGAGCCCTGTGGAACGCCAAGATTGGTGGTTAGCCAACCTGAATCCCCGTTTGTGATTGTGACGACTTTCTGTCGTCTCCCCATGATATATGACTTAAGCCACAGGAGAACACTCCTGGAGAATCCCATGCGCATCAGCTTACGCAGCAGTTTAGTGTGTGAGATGGTGTCGAATGCTTTGCTAAAATCAAACATTAACAAAATAGTCAATAGTTTTTTGTTGTTGTCAATGCCTGATCTTATGTCCTCCGTCAGTTTCAGTAGTGCTGTCTGTGTACTGTGATTCTGTCGAAAACCAGTCTGCATCGGGTCCAAAGTATTATTTTCTCGTAAGAAGTTGGTTATTTGGTCGTGTACGATTTTTTCAAGGACCTTAGAAAGGAAACTCAGCAGGGCAATTGGTCGGAAATCTGACACCGTAGATGGGACAGGTTTCTTCTTCAAAGGCACCAACCGAGCTCCCCTCCAAGCTCCCGGAAAAATGCCACTGGACAGAGAGGAGTTAAAGATCTTAACAATATGATCTCCCACAAACGGAAGAGCCTTAGCCACTATACTTTGGGGAATGTCGTCTTCCCCTCTGGCTTGTGATGAGAAGTGGGCAACAGCCAGAACCACGTCCGAGAAGCTGACTTCTCGGAAAACAAAACCGTCATCACTGGCAGTGGTCAGGACGCTGTCAAGTTCTTCATCACCCTCATTTTGGGAGATCGACACCCCTGCAAAGTGGGCATTGAGCTCTTCCGGTGAGAAACCATGAAGCTCCTCTCTTGTCTTTGGCAGAAGGCCCAGAGCCTTGAGCTCTTTCCAGATATCTTTCTTATTATTAATCGCTTCAGAAATTTTATTTTGTAAAAATCTTTCCCTTGTTTCCTTCGTTCGTAATTCAGCTTCAGCTGCAAGGCCCTGATACTCCCGCCACAGTCTGTCGTCATTGGTCCTCGAATAGCGTCTTCGTACGGAGTCACGTTTTTTGTAAAGATGTATTAGCTCAGCATCAACCCATGGTGGATTTGTTTTCTTTTTCGGTATGAATTCTTTTAACGGTGCAATTTTATCTATCACAGCCATGAGGTTGACACTGAGGCACTCTAATTGACTGTCAACACTCGCCGCGGGACCATCGATCCGCGACCAATCACAGTCAGCTAGGCGAGACAGGAGGTCGTCTTGCTGGATCGACTTAAAATCCCTGTAGCTGAATGATTCAACCACAGGGGATGCAGCAGTTTCGACCCCAATCTCGACCTCTATGATGTTATGATGACTGGGAAAAGGCGCCGGCCGATTGTCCCTGCTCAGTACAACGTCATTATTATCTGTCAAGATCACATCAATCCACGTGTGAGAATCCGTGAGATGATGAGTCGCACCATGATCAATTATTTGAAGGTTAAGATCATCAGCCAACCGTCTAACAAATTTCGCATCGGCTGACGTTCCGAGTAGGTTCGCATTCAGATCTCCCATAATAATTTTGTGACTAAAGTCTTGAGTATGTATCGTTAGTTTGTCTATTAAGTCCGAGCCCTGTAAAAACGGTACGTGTGGTGGTCTGTATATTAAAGCAACAAAGACGGGGGGAAGGCTGCCCTGCTGAACACTGCACATTAAATATTCAGGTATAAATGGTCTGCCCTCCTGTGTTGTTGGAGAACTGCTTAGTAAATTTGCCTTGAAAGTGTTATGAATGTACAGGACTAGCCCGCCTCCTAGTTTGTTGCGATCAAGTCTAAGTAGTGAGTAGTCATCGATCTGAATGAGATCACTCCCAACATCAGGGTCAAGGTGCGACTCAGCAACCCCAAAGAGATGGTAGGTAGGACGAGCTGAAAGGTGTTGTTTAATCATGCCAATGTGCCCCTTCAGTGAGGTAACATTGACAAAACCTGCCCTCAGTCCCTTACAGTGAACCCCCCCAGCAGTGTCTGCGGATAGTCAATTTTTTGCAGCAGTTGACGGAATTACATTATTATCAATCTCGATTTCATTATCAACAGTTTTTTTTCAGTATTTACAGTTTGAGATGGTTGATTAATGGCATATGATGCCACAATTGTCTGTAAATCAGCCGCAGATGAAAATTCATGAGAGACATCGCCATCGCGCCTCTTCACCAGGAAACGGCCCCCTCTATGCCAAACATATTTAAAATTAAGTCTCATCGCAAGGGCCTTGAGACTTCTATATTTAATAAAACATTCTTTTGTTAACAATTCATTTATAAAAATTTTCCCATTTATAATCCCATCCCTTGTGTCCTGGTCAAGAGCTGCAATGTCGACATCTCTAGCATGAAAGCCAGTGATAAGCTTTTTGGCTCGCATTATTCTCTCGCCTAACGCACTGCTGGAGAGGGTAACAACCCATGGTGACCTTCTACGTTCGCTGTTTGTATCTGCTAATGCCGCAGCTGTCGATTCTTCTGACCGAAGCAGGCGTGTGCCTATTATATCAATTTTTTGTGTTGATGGAAGGACACGGCACAGTATCGCGTGTGCGACGTCAACACGCTTAGAGACATCACCGTCGAAAATGTTTGAAATAATGAGCTCCGTATTACCGCTTTTAATGTTTTTACTGTGCATTGTCCCCCCATCAATCGTTTGCACCCGCGTGCTTCGTGCAGGTGATGCCGCAGCGTTAGCATTGTCGTTATTATAATTGTTCAAACGCCTAGACATTTTATTTCTACTATTTACGATCTGGATAAACCCGTCATTATTGCTTTCACAATTGTCAATTGTTTCGCTTATATCACTATAATTGTCAAGTAAGGTACTATTCGTAGCAGACGCATTATTATTAGCAGTATTACATTTTTTTGTACTTATAAGAGAAACGGTATTGTTTTGTGTACTGGGTAGTACTGCGATTTTTTGGAATTCTATTTTATTTAGTATGAGTTTGTTATCTTTTTGGATGTTCTCAACATTTCTTTCAATTTTCTCAATAGTAGTAGTATATACAGAGGTAAAATCTTCTTTTGTTATTATTTTTTCTATTTTTGTTATTATTTCCTTGTTGTCAAGTTCAACTCTATTGATTTTGTTTGTTAAATTTAGGAAATCGTTTTCAAAAGTGTTTAATACAAGATTATCAATTTTAGTCTGTGACTCGAGATTTGTCTGCTCTAGATTATCGATTTTATCAATTAACATATTGTAATGTACCTCTGTATTGGTCAATAAAGTGTTCGTTTCTACGTTATTATCATGTAATTTTTTATTTTTAATTTTTAGGTTATCTATTTCTTGATAAAGCACTTGCTTCTCCTTTTTCATCTCCTCCAGCTGGGAGTGTTGTTTCGACAGTTTTTCCTCAATTTTTTGCAGCTTAGAGTCAATTGAAAGTGCTAAAGTATGTATTGCTGGTAACGTATTTAGCCTATTTACAATTGCCTCCAATCTGCCTTCAATAGAGGTGCAATGTCTAGCAAGTGCATTATCAATGTTTCTTGAAGTAGAATTCGCGTACTCCACTAGGCAGGAGACCGTTGTTCCCTTTTTTAACGCGGTACTATCTAGCATACGGATGACTGACGCATTTATATCATTAATACTGCTGTTATTTTTGGAGAAGGAGGACTGTGAAGTATTATTAGCTCGGTCCGCATTCTTGGCCGTGACGTCACTCGGGGATTCCCCACTGTGCTCTGCTCCTATACTGGAAATGGGCGGGCCTAGTGACGTCACAGGAGACTGTGAGGCCAACCGGAGTAGGCTGCTGGTGGGGGCGGGGCTTAGCCCCTGCAACGGAGAGAGTGAGGAGTTGGTGGGCGCGGCCTTGCTCGCCTGATTGGTGCGAGCAGCTGTTGCAGGCCTTTTATTGGCCGGAGTGGACGCGGCTAGCTCCTTCTCTTTCCCACTCATATTTTTGCTGGCGTTCGTCGCGCGCGCGACTGCCGACTCGAACATCGACCTCTTCGAGTCGATACATGCCTGGCACGCTACCGCTTTAGTATGTAGCTGCAATGCGTTCCTTTGTACGCGGGTAAGCACTGCAAGAGGCTTGCACGCCGGATGGTAAGTAATATCGCATATGCAGCACTTACGTAGCGAGTTGCTGCTCCTAGGAACCTCCCCGCAGATGGCGCAGTTGTCGACCATGGTGTTAGTGGCGACAAAGATGAGTCGTGGAAGGTACTGATGGTGTGTCTAGGATGCAGCAGGTGTCGCCTCGGTGGTCACGTAGTTGTAGTTCGAGTCGGCAGATGGCGCCTTGATAGTATGGCGCTGCGTGCTGTGTGTCCAGAATGAAGTGGTACCTCTGGATTATGCTTCGTGCTTGGCTCCCGCCACTCTGCCGTATTCACCTCTCTTAACCTCAAAAAACACCTGGCCGGGTGTTGTTGCTTGGATGTTGAAAACTGTGCCGATGGACCAGTGGAAGCTGTGATTTATTATCACAGCTATGGTTGGAATGTTCCACTGTGCAGGCACCACAACAGACCGGCTCACAGGCGCAGGAGGCAGCAGAGTGCGGTGTAAAAGCAGGAGCCAAAACACGAGCAGGTGCACCTAGCAGACGCGCGACACACACCAAGAGAGAGAGAGAGAGAGAGAGAGAGAGAGAGAGAGAGAGAGAGAGAGAGAGAGCGTCAGACTCCGGGCGACCCAAAGAGCGCTTATACATGGGGATGTCTAGGGGACTGAAAGGCTCCTATACTAAATACACATTGCAGTTTCCGATAATTTTGGTCCCGAGCCTTTTTAGTCCTCGGGACTCGACTGTAGATAATTGTTGTTCATTTTATACTATAAACTTATTTCAATTACGAAGATATTAACATAACTGGCATTATTTTGCTTACAATCTAACGTACAATTTTACAATTAACATGATCTTACTTTCAACATTGCAACGAGGTAATATTTTGTTATATTTGGTAGTGAACTATTTTTAACAGTTATAAAATTAGGGATTTGATTTGATAAATTAATAATATGTCCAGAACATAAGCAGCTCAACATAACCTCCAAAATTGAAGAAGAAAACCTGAGTGTTCTAGCTAGATTGTTGATTGCTCAAGTGAAACTTAAAACTTCAGAAGAAATAAGAAAGGATTTATTAACTGAAATTTCAAATAAAACTCAGGAATCAAATAATACAACAATTTACGAAGAGGATAATGAGAATGAATTGCTGAAAGCTGAAAATGCATTATTGAAACAATTGGTTAGTGAACTAAAAGAATAAAATGATCTACTTAAAGAAAAGCTTAATGACAACCAAAAGGAAAATGAAATCAAAAGTTATCTGTATTCAGAAGTCACAAGTTTTCCCAAACCACAGCAAAAAAAAGTGACCAAAATAAAAGTAACTAAAATTAATAACGACGAAAATAGTAGCAATGTTAATATTAAAAAAGTGTCATTGAAATTCTGACAAAAGAAAAAAATATACAAACTAAAAAAGTCTATTTAAATAACAAAGATGAATTGTTAATAAGTTGTTCAACTAATAATAGTGCAGAGTTAGCAGAATCTGTATTGAAAAGAGAGTTAGAAGGTATACTTAATATCAATAAAGAGGAACTAAATAACCCTAAAATAAAAATCGTGGGAATTGATAACTGTGATAACATGGAAATAGAAGAGTTAGAAAATTACATAAATTCAAGAAATTTCAGCAGTTTTGCAAGAAAAGGTCAAGTGCTGCATATGTATACAAATGATACAAACAACAAGACTACCGTTCTAATGGAAGTTCCTGCAGAGATATATAAATATATCAAAGAAAATAATAGCAAAGTTTTTGTAGGGTATCAAAATTGTAAAGCCTACGATTTAATAAACATTAGACCTTGCTATAACTGTGGCAGAATCGACCACAGTGGAAAAAACTGTACAAATGACCCTACATGCCTTAAATGCTCTGAAATGCATAAAACTAGTGAATGTATAAATAATATTATAAAGTGCTTAAACTGTAAATATAGTAATGAAAATTATAATACTAATTATTCAACTAATCATTATGCCAATGACCATAATGTATGTAATATTTTGAAAAAAAAATTACAAGATATATAGACTCGACTGATTGCCCGATGAAACCTTCCTTACCACCAGTGAATATGGATTACCATTCGAAGAAGGGAACGAAGAAGACTCAAGTACCATCAGATGTGAATCCATCAACAAGTAATAGAAACCAGCAGCAACTCCAACAGGAACAGCACAAACACAAATCAAAACAAGCTAGACAAGCACAATTATCTACATCACAGACAGTAAAAACGGCAAAAAGAAAACAAGAAAATAATAGTAAAAATGGATAATTTTGATTTTTTAGATAAGATAAAAAATGATTTAATACGCAAAGAAAAAATATGTGATAATATTTTTAATTTTAACAAAGTTATTAATAACAAAAAAGATTTAATAATGCATATTAATGTTAGGAGTATGAATGCTAATTTTGATAAAGTTAAGATATTATTTGAAAGTCTAATAAATAAACCTTCTATTATTATATGCAGTGAAGCTTTTGAACAAGTCAATTACAATTTATACGAATTAAAAGGATCTAAATATGAATATCAGAGTTACTATAATGATAGTAGGATAAATAGAAATGATGGAGTTATTGTTTTTATTGATAAAAGCTTGGTACAAAAAACTGAAATTGTTAAATGTGGTAGGATTAAAATCATAAATACACGAGTTACACTTAATAATGATAGTAAACTAGAGATCTCTGCTATGTACAGATCTCATGGTATACCTAAGGCTGAATTCATTCTAGAACTAAACAAATACCTAGTCAAAAAGAAAAATATTAAAAATCATTTAGTAATAGGTGATTTTAATATAGACATATTACAATGTGATAACATAAGCCAAGAATTCCTATGTAATTTCTGTGATAAAGGATATTTGCCAGGATTTACTAGTATTACGAAGCCGCCTACTACGATATGTAAAGGTTCATGTATAGACAATATATTCATTAAAACTAGTGGACTAAATACTAATACATACATACTCAAACATTCTTTAACAGATCATTATCCTATTTTCATTGCTATAGATAAGATTAAAACAGAATTAAATAAACCAATAGTAACTTTAGACTATAAAAAATTAATAAACATTGCTAGGACAAAAAATTGGAATGAAAATTTGGCTATACATGACCCTAATTTAGCTACTAATATTTTGATATGCAAAATAAAACAATGCATTGAATTGGCAAAGAAAAAAAATAATAGTAAATCTAAACAAAAAGGAAGGAAAAAATGGATTACAAATGCTATAATACAATCATGCGAAACCAAAGAATTTTTATATAACTTATTGCAATTGGATCTCAAAAATGAACAGCTTCGCTTGCAATATAAGAATTATGCTAAAATATTGGATAAAGTAATTATAGATGCCAAAATGAAATTTGATAAAAGTCTAATCCAAAATAATTCTAATAACCCAAAAATGTTATGGGAAATTATAAATTCAAAAATAGGTAAAAAGACGAAATCTAAGGAAGCTATAAGTTATATAAAAGTTGATAAAAATAAGATCACCGACAAAGTTGAAATTACTAAAAATATAAATAAATATTTCTGTGAAATAGGACAAAAATTAAGTGATAAAATTGTTAAACCCACCAATGAAGAAATCAAACTACCTGAAATGAATGTAAATTCTATTTTTCTCAATCCTACAAATGAAAATGAAGTAACAGGTATAATCAATAATTTAAAATTAAAAAAGGGTGGTGTTGATAAAATTCATGCTAAAGTCTTGAAAATGATGTGCAACTATATTGTTGAACCTCTAACAAATATTTTTAATGCATGTATTGATAAAGCCGTTTGGCCTGATGCTCTGAAAAGGGCTGAGGTAGTACCGTTATTTAAATCAGGTGAAAAGCATAATATGTCTAATTATAGACCTATTTCTCTAATTTCTAATGTAGCAAAAATCTTTGAAAGAATTATCTACAATAGAATTTATGATTTTGTGGAAAAGCATAATATTATATCTGAACATCAATTTGGTTTTAGGAAGAAAATGGGTACTAGAAATGCTTTAAATTATTTAACTAATACCTTGTACACTAATTTAGATAAAAGTAAACCGATAATTGTAACATTCCTAGATTTGGCAAAGGCGTTTGACACCGTAGATCATGAAATTTTACTAAACAAACTCTATTGTATTGGTATTAGAGGACAGGCACTGGATTTGCTTTCAAGTTATCTCAATGATAGATACCAAGCAGTGGTTATTGATGATACTGAAAGTGATAAATTGTTAATAAATACGGGTGTACCTCAAGGTACAATCCTCGGTCCACTGCTTTTTATTCTGTATATAAATGATATCCTGAAGGAAATCCCACTGGAAGAAATTTTGTCATACGCAGATGATACTGCTATAATTGCTACTGGTAATAATTGGATAGAAGCACAAGACAAGATGAACAAGTATTTAAATAGAATTAATTTTTGGTTAGCTTTAAATAAATTATCACTAAATGTAGACAAGACTGTTTTTATTACTTTTCGCAATTATAGTGACAGTGTCCCAAATAAATTAGAAGTTAAAATTAATAATAAAAATATAACAAGAGTAGAATATTATAAATATTTGGGTATAGTTATAGATTTTAATTTAAGATGGGATAAACACATTCAGTACATTGTAAATAAAACAAAGTATCTTGTATTTATATTTTACAAAATTGCGAAAATAATGTCTACAGAGACATTAAGAATGATTTATTATGCTTTTTTCCATAGTCTGATAAGCTATGGAATACTATCTTGGGGTGGAGTTTATAAAAATAATCGAGTTTTAGTTCAAAATCTACAAAAAAAAATTTTAAATATCATTAATAAACGAAACTTTATTGTACAAAATAATCCTTTAAGCATAGAACAAATATATATTTTAGAAGCGATAAAATATCATTATGCAGATCTCAAAATGCAATATATCAAATCTACGAGTGTAACAAGGAAAAAGAATTTAATTTTACCGAGTTATAAGAAGAAAGTTGGTGATAAAAATTGTTATAAAAAGGCTATAGTAACTTTCAACAGTTTTCCCAATGAATTAAAAATTTTAAATATAGATAATTTGTCACATAAGAACATTATAAAAAATTGGATTAAATTTAATTGTTGAGGTTACTGTTTTCTTTCGCATTTTTTTATTTTTACTGTTATGAATTGAAGAAAAAATTATTTGTTATAATACATATTATATGTTAAAACCAAAAATTTTTTATATAGTTTGTAGTTAAAGTAGTTTTAAGTTTAGATCTAAGTTTTAGTATATAATTTTAAAATATTTTCTTCTTTTGTATCTCTTTTTTTGTATTGCCAGGCCTGTGTACAGATAACGTGTTTATCTCTACAGGACTTTTACAGGTCATTCAACTACCCTGTAAATCTTTCTGGTTTAAATAAATAAATAATGTTGGGTTACTATGTTAGATTATTTATCTATTTATAAACCGGCAATTCTAATGTTAGTTTTAAAATATAATGTATATAATGTTAAACGTAATGCATTATAGGTTGGATGCGAAACGATATGAAACTATAGGAAACAATGTTGTATAGTCACTTTAAATATAGAATGGAACTATTTCAACGTAAAATAAAAAGATATTTAGTTTATTGTAAAACCGCATTTTTACTATAGAATTATGTTAAAAATATAATACTAGTATGATTATTTCATATGATTTCGTAGTAAGCTGCCCTGACTCGGACTAATGTTTAAAGTAATAACTTATAAAATAATGTATAACGGGGTGCTCAATTGTTAATAATAATTAGCTATTAATTGAGCTAATAACCTGTCGGCGCACGCAACGCGTGTGCGCGACTTACCGCAGCGCTTACCTTTGGGTCGGCCCGCGGTGACTCGCCGCTGTAGCCTTACCCCGGTGTAGCTGTGCAGGTTTTTTCCACCTATACGCCGAATCCACGACGATTCGGAATTGTGCGGAATTTCCTCGACGCACTAGTTTTCGCGACCTGAAAGGAGCGCGAAAACGCGAATGCTAAGTCTCTCGCAACGCGAATAGCGATTTAGCTTCTTCGGGGTCGAGCGTTCACCTCCGCTAGTCGTTCTTGCACCCACGCATGCGAGAATCACCGTGCACAGCCCAAGCGCGAACACGTGCAGTCGCGGAGCGGGAGAATCGCCAACATGGCGGCGAGCAAGCCAAAAACGTGGTGCGCGGCATGTTAACGTTAGCGATAATAGCCTTTCTCCTCCGCCTCGGTGGCGTCTCGCCGCCTACTCTCTCTTGAACACCTGTTGAAGCGTGCGGCTGTCAAATGACGACACTTGTCCCATTCTCCGCGCTGTATTTCTTGCGAATTATTCGCGACTCGTTACAAATGATATTTTTATTCTACCTTTTTTATGCTTCCTGGTTCTTTTTTATATGCACATAGTTTATAAAATAATATTGAAATTATCGATTTTGATCATACGTAATAATAATTTGTAATATTTAATACGGCCTAATGTAACAAATATGTACGCCAAACATAACTAAACGAAGTAAATATAACGTTATTTATTAATGAATTATTATAAAACTACCTAATTTGTTTTAGTTTTAATCGTTTAAGAAGCGGAAAATGTTACTACGTATAGCGCAAACATATTAATGAAAAATTACGTGGACAACTATACGTCATTAAATAACGATGTTTATTCATTATTTTATGTATTTTGATTAATTGTACTTGGTATTACTATAGTACCATGAGAGTGGAAAAATAGCATTAATTGACATGTTACAATAATAATTGTTTGAATTAATGAAAAACTAGAATCAGATGTTTGTTGATACGAATATTTAAAATAATAATATTATTTAATTTTTAACACACCCCAGCGTAACGTTAGTACTTATTCCCCGCCGAGTGGGGAAACAAGTGCAACATTAATTCCCTGCCCCCACTCTAGTCCCCCAGCGTTACGCGCATGTGCCCTCGCCTTCAACTCCAGGAACTAGCGTCAGGTTAGGGAGTAAATATGTAGCACATTTTTCCTTCTTCGGAGGTAAACGAGTACGAATTCTACGGCGGGCATGTTAAAAAATCGTATATAGCATGCGTGAATAATGTGAGTCAGCGATTTCCAGCGTGTGTGGCGCCCTCGCTCCGCTCGGGCGCCGAATCACACGCGGACATTTACTGGCTTACTTTATTCCCTAGGTGCATAATATACTATTAAAAGTGTAAAAGGTAGAGAATGTACTGAAGCAATGGAACTTTCTGGGGGCGAAAGGTTCTCAGTACATGTGCATAGTTAACGGTTTTCTTGGCCGCACGCATATCTTGCAGCCCCGGCATTTTTGCGCTTTCTGGTAGGCATCGCAGGTGGATGGCGAAAGATGAAAAGCGGAAGGCCCCTAATCGTCATCTCGGCTTATTTTTTTATTGCCGCACTGACGCCCGCTCGAGACGCTTTTCCGAGAGCTCCTTTCTCTCTGTACGCACACATGCAATTTTATTGCTCTCAGGCCTAGTGTATCCAATTGCTATCGGAGCCGTTATCATTTTTGAGTGTTTACTGCACTCCGATTGATTATCATGGCCCTGGGAAAATTCTCTACTGACTTGCGGCTGCTGAACTTCCTCAGAGCCGAAATTAAATAGTATTATCAAAGTGAGGCTTTGATAGTTATTATTGATTACACGGGGACGTTGCAATAACAATATATTTATATTGATGTTGTACTGTATTGAACATTTTATAAAGTATTTACATCATTAAAAACTTATAAATTGTAAAAACAAAGCATAAACATAATAGGTTAAATTTGCAGGGAGTATTTGTATTTGCTTGAGGGGGCAAGCCAGAGTTATTCTCTTAAAAATAAAAAAAAATTTATGAGCGGATAACAATATTTTCTTTAAAAGCAATGAATCAGAATATTTTTTTTACTATAAATACTTCGTAATATCTGTAATTTTACTGTTCTGAAACCTGAAAATCTAGCTTCTACGCAACACAACATATTACATTGTCAATATGATACTTATTGGGAAATTTTTGCGGCGTGCATGTTTCTAAATGGCACGAGCAAGAAAAGTTTTATCCTACAGTATTCGATACCCTTTTACATGTACTAAAACTTTTACGGTTTACTTTTCCATTAAAATTTTTTTTATTATTATTTTCCAGAAAACGGACCAAATTTTAAAAAAAATTTTATTGACTCTTAAAAAATCAGCTTGTTTTCTGAAAAAAATGATAAAAGAAATTTTTAACGGAAAAGTAAACCGTGAAAGTTTTAGTACGTGATAATGAACAAATCATCCCTGAAAAAAATATTTTTGTTGATCGAGTCACTTAAAAACGAGCATGCCAAAAAGTTTTTTCAGTTAATATGGTTGAAAATAGTAATGTATTTGGTTGCGTGGAATACAGATTTCGAGGCTTTACAACGGTTAAATCATATATATTACCACGTATTTATAGTAAAAAAATTCAGAATGATTCCGTTTGAAAAATTTATATCAGCTCATAAAAAAAATTCTTTTTTGAGTTTAACTCAGGCTGACACCCCTTAAGGGGATGCAGGATATTAACATAGCAGTTTTTCATTTTATTCGATGAATAAATGGGATTCTCAAATTTCGCGAACGTATGAACAATCTATTTATCACTAACAATGTGTGTATGTTCGTTAAATTTTATTAAAGTAAAAATTGACTGCATAAGACGAAAAATCGATAATGTCGGTCACTGTGCATAAAGTATAGGATTCCTAGCCCCCTTAAAGCATACTCTTAACCAGATTCTAGCCAGATAGTGGCTATAATTTGGCTTATTAGTAGCTTATTAATCTACCTAATAATCAATATGCTAACCAGACATTCTGGCTACCTTTCTATCAGTGTATATACTCATATATAATTATATATGATTATATACGGACATATGCAATTAATAAAGATCACTTTGTTTTTTTAAATGTTAACTGGAATTTGGCCTAATCTGAAGTGAACCTAATGCGATCGAAACGGAAATGAACGAGAAGTAAACCGTAAGTGAACCAGAAGTGAACCAGAAGTAAACCGTAAGTGAACCGGAAGTGAACCAGAAGTAAACCAGAAAAATAACAGAAGTAAACAGGAAATTAAACAGAAGTCACCTGGGAGTTGCTAGGTTATAGAATCTGGAAGTGAACCGAAATCGAATCGGTTACACATTATTTTATAATTTTTTGGTCTTATAGATTTTTGGGCCTTACATTTTTTCGTCTTAAATATTTTTGGGGATTATAATATTTTGATCATTATAATTTATTAGGTCTTAAAATATTGTTATTTTTATAATTTTTGGGCATAGTAATTTTTTGGGCAATATAATTTTTTTAGCATTATAATTTATTCAGCCTTATAATTTGTTTGTTTTTATGATTTCTGGGCATTAGAATTTTTTGGGTCTGATCATTTATTAAGCCTTAATTTTTATTTTTTTTATTTTACACCAGAATAGTTTACAGAGTGTATTTACATACACCCGAAACTCCGCAGAGATAAACAAAGTTATCTATTCGCAGACACTGGCCTTACAAGAAAACTTAAATAAACTAGATATAACTAGATAAAAAAAGCTTAATACTAAAACTTAAAACTAAATACTATAAACTAAAACTAATTACATACATTTTCATTGTCTACCTTTAACAGCATATATACATATAAAACTTTTCATCTTAAAAAACTTTATCAGGTTTCTTAATCACTATAATTTGGTGTGTTTCAATATATTTAACAGTTTGCTTTAACCCAACTTTTAATAATTTTTTTTTTGTGAGAGTTTATTAATATTTAAAACCTTCAGTTCGTTTGGTAGAGCGTTAAAAGTTCTAATTGCTTTATTATAACAATTCTTATCACTAATTCTTTTCTTATTTGCAGGTATATTTAGGTTTTTGTTTCTCGTAATACTAGACGAAGTGAGGTATTTCATTTTAAGGTCATAGTAGTGAAATCTAAGTGCTTCGAATGTAAACAGCTGTTCTAAGTTAAAAGGATTGTCTTGTATGACAAAGTTATTTTTATTAATGATTTTTAGATTTTTTTTTTGTAAATTTTGCACTAAATCTTGAGCACTTTTATATGCTCCACCCCAGGCTATGATACCATAGTTTATGAAACTGTGAAAGAATGCGTAATAAATTAATCTAAGCGTTTCTGTAGACATTGATTTACCAATTTTATAAAAAATATATATTGAATATTTTGTTTTCTTTATTATGTATTGAATGTGTTTGTCCCACTTTAAATTGCAGTCAAAAACTACTCCCAAATATTTGTAGTTTTCCACTCTGTTTATATTTCTATCCTGTATCATTACATTTATTTGTGTAGGTACAATATCGATATAGGTACCATACGTCATGCATACAGTCTTATCAGCATTTAATGATAATTTAGTTACCGCTAACCACTTATATATTACTTGTAAAAACGTATTTATATTTTCTTGCGCTTCATTCCAATTATTTCCAGTGGCTATTATTGCAGTGTTATCTGCAGATATCATTAATATACAGTATAAAAAGCAGAGGTCCTAAAATCGTACCTTGAGGAACTCCCGTATTTATTAATAAGTTATCACTTTCATGATCATCTATTTTAACTGCTTGATATCTGTTATTAAGATAACTTGAGAGTAAAGCAAGTGCCTGTCCCCTAATTCCAATACAGAATAGTTTATCCAATAATATTTTATGGTCCACTGTATCAAACGCCTTTGCTAAATCAAGGAAAGTTACTATTATAGGTTTACTGTTATCCAAATTACTATACAATATATTCCTTATATAATTCAAAGCATTCTTTGTACCTATTTTCTTCATGAATCCAAAATGATTTTCAGATATTATATTATCCTTTTTAACAAAATCATATATTCTATTATAAATAATTCTCTCAAAAATGTTCGCAACATTAGATATTAGTGAAATAGGTCTATAATTAGTAATATTATGTTCACCTGTTTTATATATTGGTACAATTTCCGCCTTTTTTAGTGCATCAGGCCAGATGGCTTTCTCAATACAAGAATTAAAAATATGTGTTACAGGTTCGGCAATATGATTACATAATACTTTCAAGGTTCTAGCATTAATTTTGTCAACACCACCACTTTTCAATTTCAATGTATTAATTATACTTATTATTTCGCTCGCACTTGTTGACATAAGAAAGATGGAATTAGCATTCATATTAGGTAATTTGAGTTCAGCATTTGTAGGTTTAACAATATTTTCGCTCAAATTTTGACCTATTTCACAAAAAAATTTATTCATATTTTTAACTATTTCAACTTTGTCTATAATCTTGTTATTATCAACTTCTATATAACTTATAGTATCTTTATATTTTGTTTTTTTTTTCCTATTTTTGGGTTAATAATTTCCCAGTTTTTTGGGGTTATTTACATTATTTCGAACTAGGTTTTTATCATATTTGATTTTAGCATCCTTAATTACCTTATCTAAAATTTTAGCATAGGTTTTGTATTGTGATTTAAGTTGCTCATTATTTACATCCATTTGCCATAAATTATACAATAATTCTTTTGTTTCGCACGATTTTATTATAGCATCTGTAATCCAATTTTTCCTTCTATTCAGTTTATCTTTTTTTTTGTTTTTGCTAATTCTATGTATTGTTTAATTTCGCTCAACAAATTATCAGTAGCTAAATTAGGATCATTTATCGACATAAATTTACTCCAGTTTTTTGTCTTAGCAATGTTTATTAATTTTTTATAGTTTAAAAATACTGTTGGTTCATTATATTCTGTTTTCATCTTTTCTACAGCAATAAAGATAGGATAACGGTCTGTTAAAGAATGTTTAAGTTTGTATGTAACTGTACTTAATCTATTAGTTTTAATGAATATGTTGTCGATACAAGATCCTTTAAATGTGCCTACAGGAGGCTTAGTTATGCCAACAAAACCAGGGATATATCCTTTCTCCAAGAAATTACATAGGAATTCTTGACTGAAATTATCACATTCTAGTAAATCTATATTAAAATCTCCTATTACTAAATTATTTTTAACATTTCTCTTATTAATTAAGTATTTATTTAGATCTAAAATGAACTCACTCTTTGGTATACCATGAGATCTATAAATAGCTGAAATTTCGAGACTACTATCATCATTAAGTTTAATACATGTATTTATGATTTTCATCCTTCCAGATTCAACAACTTCATATTTTGTACTAAATTATTATCAACAAAAACAAAAACTCCATCATTTTTATTTATCCTACTATCATTATAGTAATACTTATATTCATAGTTTGACCCTTTTAACTCATATAAATTATAATTAACTTGCTGAAAAGCTTCAGTACATATAATGGCAGATGGCTTTTTAATTAAACTTTCAAATAATATTTTAACTTTATCAAAATTAGCATTCATACTCCTAACGTTTACATGCATAATTATATCATTTTTATTGTTTATAACTTTGTTAAAATTATCAATATTACTGCATGTTTTCTCTTTCTGTATTGATTTTTTTTATAACTATCCAAGAAATCAAAAGAATTCATTTTTAACTATTTGACGTTTTTTGTTCTTTGACTTTTTTGTTCTTTGTTCTTCGACTTTTCCTTTCTGTCTGCGGTACAGAAGTTTGTTGTTGAGACTTTTGTTGCAGTAATACTTGTTGTTGTTGGTTTGTAGAAATATGTTGCTCTAGTTGTTGATAATTTGCAGTAGTCGGTTGTTCTTGTTGTTGTTGCCGGTTTGTATGGTTCATTGTTGCCTTTGCATCTGTCGTATCAATCTGCCTGTTTGTTACCTTCTGCGTATGATAAACTGTATTAAACGATGGTAAAGAAGGTCTCATCGGGTAATCAGTGGACTCAATGTATTTATTGATTTTTCTCTTCAAGATAGTGCACAGATTAAAGTCATTAGCAAAATGATTGTTGTCTAAATTTGTATTGTATTTTGTATTGCTATAATCACAATTAATGCACTTTTTGATATTATTACTACAATCATTAGTCTTGTGTATTCCAGCACATTTAAGACACATAGAATGAAATGTACACTTTTTTACACTGTGACCATTCCTACCACAGTTACTACATGGTCTAATATTAATTAAGTCATAGACTTTGCAAACATGAAAGCCAATACAAATTTTTCTCTTGTTTTCCTTGACATGTTTATAATTTTATAATTTTACGGTATTATTTTTTGGGCATTATAATTGTTTAGTCTTATAATTTTTTGGGAATTATGATTTATTTAAACATAATTGTATTTCAACTGTGTCTATCGCAATCCTCTCAGCGTTATCCGTTTAGAAATAGTACATTGTGCAGCTAGGGGGGAAATTGACTTTTTGTAAGCGACGATGACGATTGAACACGAGTGGAAGTCGGGGGCGCCAAAGCGGGTGCTTAAATCATCATCCGAGTCTGAAAAAGTCGTTCCACCCCTGTTACACATCGTATTTGTTGTAATTAGTGTGTTACGTACGAAAAAGGACGAGTGGACAGCGAGAAGAAAAAAGTAGACTATGGGATTCGACCCCGGAACCCTAGCGTGTGAATCTCGTGCTCGGACCACTGAGCTAACGTCCACGATGCACGCTGAGCGGATCGTAGTCTACATATTTCTTATCATTGACTCGTCTCAGCTCGTATTACAAGTGTCGCGGATGCATATATCCGTGACAAGTGCATGAATTAGCACTTTTTTAGCTTTTTGTGCATGTATGGAAGATAGGGAATTCGGAATTTCGAGTCGTCCACCATACCAATAAAAATTACAAGAATAAATTGTATAAAATTTCACAATTTAAAAAATTTTTCAAAATTTAAAAAAAATTTGATTTTTTACTATTTTTCCCGTTACTCGAAAACGCTCGAAGTTCTCAATTTTCCATTCGCTTTACGGGCATGGAACAGGCCCTTTTTCATGCACATGTTATAAAAAATAAATTGTTGCCCGGCTTTCACGACGAAGACGTGGTGATAAGGTGTATGTATGGCCATCATGCATTTCCACCCTTTAGTAAGATTCAGATACTGGTTTATAGTATATCCATAAAACAAGCTGAATATGTTTTAACCATTAAGATACAACATATACCTTAAATCTAATATAATAATTAGTATTTCTAGTGATTTATAAAAAAAATTTTAATGAAAATTTATACGCATGTAAAAAATGTACCCGTTTTCTACTCATATAACGTACCATTTCACCAGAGAGAAAAGCCCAAATATCCATTACAGGCCAAGAAATCAAGCGTCTAACTTTTAATGCAAAATTCACAGATACAGTAAATGCCAAGTGTAGCACCGTTCTGTAGACGGATATGAATTTTTCAACTTCTTGTCACTTTGTTTTGACATTAGGTATAATCCGTACCAAAGTTTGATGAAATCTCGATCCAAAGAGTGCAATATAAAATTTTAATGGGTATTAATAATAAAAATTTAATGGTCTTCTGCGTTTAAATGAGTTATTATAGTAGTGGTACGTTGTCAATTTTGGTAGGGGATAGCCATTGTCAAAACAAAGTGAAAAAACGTTGAAAAATTGACATCCGGTTACAGGAATGTACTATACTTTGCATGAACTGAACTATATCAGTTATTTTTCCATGAAAGGTTAGACGTTCGCCTTCCGGGATTTGTAATAGATATTTGGGCATTTTTCTCTTGTGAAATGGTGTATTATATGAGTAAGAAAAGGGTACATTTTCTACATGAGTATAGATGCTCAATAACATTTTCTGAAGCACTAAAAATACCAATTATTATTTCACATTCAAGGTATATGTTGCGCCTTAGAGCAGACATCTGAAAGATGAACTAAAACGGCACATGAGATATGATATACCCCATCGCTTTGCTTTCTCAAAGAGAAAGTTTTGTAACGATGATTCTTTCGAAAACCAAAATTTTGATGAATTTCGATGTTTTTGAGGTCGCTAAATCAGAATATGTAAGTTTTTCAAAATGTGTGTGTGTGTGTGTGTATGCGTGCTTGCGTGTTTGTGTGTACGTACGTACGTGCGTGTATGTGCGTGCATGCGTGCATGCGTGCTTGCGTGTGCGTGTGTGTATTAGCCAAGCCGAAAATATTAAATTAACAAGTTTCGTATCACACAATACCTCATTATATTCTTTAATACTTTAGTAACTACCCTAATTTTTTCATATTTTTAAATTAATATTTAGAACCCTAGATCTTAGTTGAAAGTTTTCTTATGAATTTTGACCTACATTTGAAAGTTAATTGACATTGTCCAGAAATAGTTCTTATTATATTTCACTTCACTTTAAATATTTCAGCGTAAATTAAAAAAATCTTAATATAAACCCAATCCATTAATTTTCTATTATTTCTCTTAATGTTTGTTAATATTTTATGTAAAATATGAAATATTCTTAAAACGATCAATAAAAGAAATGTATAGGTTTTCACTATTGTATCCAAAATGTAGTTTAAGAGCAAAGTTAAACTTTTCTCTCATCTTGAAAATGTAAATAATGAACTTGAATATTTATAAATATATAATAAATACTCCAGGTACAAGCTCATTTGTTGTTATGTTTTGGCTATTAAAATTTTTTTGTGAATAAAAATGATTTATCTAATCAATGATATGTAGTTACTTTGCACATGATATATAACAGAATTATAACAGATTATAACAGAAAAACAATTTTTTCTATATTTCCGTAATTTCAATGGAATTTCTTCCTTAAGGGATTAAACAAAGGACAAAGTCTTTGTGAGCCGAGCTGACCGTAGAAGAAGCAGCTGAACCTTCGGGCATCGAAGCTGCAACGGGCTCTTCGGCACAGTAACTCTTTCCACTTGTATTTTATTGCTGTGCCTAAAACGTTTATGGCTGGGCTGTGACTTGTGTCGCACCTGATATGACACTATTTTCCTATGTATACCTTTGTCTTTTTCCTGCATTTTCAGTACCTCAATAATGTATTTCCGAAATTTTCTTTTTAAAATCGCTTATCATATAGTTACATTATGTTTTTGTAAAGATTCGAAACAAAAATAAACATATCAAGACACCTTAAATAGCTATCAAAGATACCATATTTTAACAAAATTCGCACTTACTATTTTCGTTAATAATGCACTTTTTACTCAGCAAAAAAATTATCCTGTATTTGTTTTCTCAAAAGTACACATACAGAAAAGTATTTTAAACATTTAATAATTTTAATGTACAAAACGATTGTGAAATTATATTGTCCTTTTCATATGTTAAAACTTATAAGAAACGTTTGGTGAAAATTAACGTTCGCAATAATAATTTAAAAATTTGAAAAAAATCAGAGCAGTTGCTAAAGCATATAAGAATATAATGAGGGGTTGGACGATACAAAATTCGCAAATTTAATAATTTCGGGTAGACTAGTGTGTATGCGTGTGAGTGTGTGTGTGTGTGTGTGTGTGTGTGTGTGTGTGTGTGTGTGTGTGTGTGTGTGTGTACGTAGATGGTCAAATTTAGTGGTCACCATAACTTTTGAAGTCCACCGTATTTCGGGCTGAAATTTTGCATGTATATCAGATATGACCCAACAAACAACTGATTAGATTTTGGAGCTAAATGGTCGAAATTTACTGTTTAATTTAAAAAATATTGATTAAATAAGAAATTTAAAAACAACAAAATCCTTTTTTACTGTTTTATTCGTTAGACACGTCAAAAATATGCATAAATTCATAACGTATTTTGTTAAAGAATTGCGATTTTCAAATTTTAAAATTGGTTAAAATTGTAAAAAAAAGTTACTGTACATTTATACATTACAGAAGTAAAAAGTGTACTTATTCATAAAGAAGGTAATTTCCTTGCAATTTTTATATATATATATGTGTGTGTGTGTGTGTGTGTGTGTGTGTGAGACATTCCACGTCAACCCGTGGACAAAAAAAAATTTTTGCTGAACCTTTTTATGTGGGTTAGGTATGGTAAAAAAAATATACATATAAATTTTTAGACCGCAAGACCTAATATATCTATAGTTATGAACCTATTAGAAATCTTTAATGGTTTTAAACGCAGATAGGGTGAGTTTTCAAAAAAAAATTTGTAAAAACATTTTTTGTAGCCAATTACCTGTAGAATACATGTGAATTTTTTTAGACCTTAATTTCAAGATTTTTGATTGGTTGATAAAATCTGCACATATATGGATAATTTTGAGGCAAGTCGGCGAGCTTAATTTTTCTCATTTTGGTCTTAAAATTTTCCTTGTGATAAGACCTTCAAAATGAGCCCCGGCAGAAGATGGGTCGAGATTTGTAACAAAAGTTATGTCAGTTCAACCAAATTAATGTCTGTCCGTGTTAATTAAATGGGACTAAGCACGTGAAATCTCATTTAATTAACATGGACATTAATTTGTGGTCACCATCACTTATAAACGCATTTGTATATTTTATTGAAATGTAGGTTTATTAGAAATAACTCAGCATAAAACTGATTAAGTTTCTGAGTTTTTTCTCTATTTACCTTAAGAGCGTAGTATTGTCTATAAGATTCTTTATAACATTGTCGATTATTCCTAAAACCACTTTTATCAATGTAAAAATTCAATAAATGTTTGTGCATTAAATATCTTTTTGAGAAAGTATTGTGCTAAAGTAGTTAGCAGTGGTTTTTTAATTCATACAGTAAGGATGCTATTCAATATATTATTGTAAATTTGAAAATTGCTTAATGAAACTAAAGTCCTGTACTGTGTTCTATTCCACCCGAAGGGTGCATAAGATTAAATGTTGTAACAATCGATAAAGTAATACTCGAGTAATTGTAATAGTAAACTTTCATGTTCGGCCTCGTCATCATTTCACATCATAAATTTGCATATTCTTTAAATAAATATTTTGCACCTAACAAGGAGAGTGTCACAAAAATGAAGCCTAGCACCCGTAATTCATTCTAATGGGCCCTTGTTATCGAGATATGAGGTAATGTACTTAAAATATGCGTTATTTTAATGAAAGAAGGTACCTACTCTTCTGACCATAACTCTACAAGCTTTTATTATGGATGCGGAATGAGCTTTAATTTATGCTCTATTACATATAAAAATATCAATCTGATCAAAAGTTATTTACAATTGAAGATGGATTTTTAACTCTTATAAATTTGTAAAATTTCCATGCATTTTCAGTCACTATCTTCAATTATTAATAACTTTTGATCGGATTTATATTTTTATACCTAATATAACTTAAATTAAAACTTTTTCCGCCTACTTTTTATTATCTTTCGGGTTATTTATCCATAAAAAAGACTTGTAGAGTTATGGTGAGAAAAAGAGGTACCTTTATGGGTACCAAAAGCAACCTCCCAAAGTCTGATAAAAATTCATTTCCCGGAGGATGTGTACGCTCCTTGTATGTATATTCAAATCGGGTACATCCAAGAGCATCTGGTGCAGCAAAGTGCATCTAGTATATCTAAGTGCACCTGGTGTACCCAAGTGCACATAGTGCATCCAAGTACATTCGGTGCACCTAAATACATCTGGTGCATTCAGATGAATATAAGTACACCTGGAGCTTCTGCATATATCCATGTACATCGAAGTACATCAGATACATCTAAATGCATCCATCGTATAAAAGAGAGTCCAATTTTGGTTAAACAACATACCACAATTTTCTTGTAATTTTACGATTCGCTTCCAACTGGCGACAATTATACTTTGACAAATTATGTTTTTAACACAGAACATAGTAAATGTTGGAGCTTGACCACAGATGAGAGCGACTCTTGGTCCTTAACCATGGATCAAGACAGCTCTTTCAAGGTCTCCCAATCCAGCTAACAGCTAATGAATTTTGACAAATTAATCTTTGGAAGTGATGAAGAGACTGAGGTAACTTGTATAGGTCTGGCAGTCTCGACAGGCACTGGTGGAACTGATGGTGTTGTTGGCTCTGATCACAATGCAGTCAGTCAATCCAAGAGGTTGCCCTTGTTCATAATGTATTGGTCTTCCGATGCTTCAAACTTGGAGTCAGTGAAATACTCCTCATCCTTGAGAGCTTCTTTGGATTTACACACTAATTCGTGGCAACGGAAAAGAGACAGCTAGTAAAATTCAAGTAAGTTTAGTATACTATTCAGAGTAGCCTCTGCGTTGAAGACCATCGATTTTGGTGATATAGCCATTTTAGCAGAAGTGGACAAGCAAGGCAAAAAAGATAGGATTCCAGGAAATCAGAGATAGTAAGCAGGAATCAGTGAGTTTTTCAGATAGCAAAATAACAATAGCAACAGAGCTTATACTTAACTTTTACTTTGGTGTTGCCGTGGCCTTGAAGTTCGAGTTGTAGCGGTCGACGAGTAGGTCTTCCAGCAGCAGCAATTTCGTCGACTAAGCGCAGCAACAACAGCAGACAACAACAGGCATCCAGGTTTGAGGTTAGGAGTGCCGAGCACGTGAGCACAGGCCCGCGAGCAGCAGCCAAGCAAAGCAGCGTGCAGGCACTCTCCTGTGCACTCGAGCGTTCTTTTAGTCACGTAAGCGTGCGAGCAAGCGCAGCATTTGATTGTTGGAGAATGAAGCACCGCACAGTGCCATGATGCTGACGTCATGCCGCGACGGCTACGCGATCGCGATTCCCCCGCCAAGCTCGCTTCGCTCGCCTTTCACACTCTCTGATAAAATGAATCACCTATCATATGCTCAATGTGTTGACATAGGTTAAGAGCAGTTTAATAAGCTCAATTTATTAATATGAAAATATTTTGAAAAATACATTACACAATGAAATATCTGCATGACGTCTCCGCAATAAAAAGTCTGCGTCAAAAATTCTATTGTCGACAAATAGTACATTCGACGAAAATTGTTCTGGATAAAATCTATTTTCGACAAAAGATTTTTTCTATGACATAGTTTCGACGAAAATTTTTTAGACAAAATATGCATTCGACGGAAATTGTACTCGATAAAATCTATTTTCAACGAAAGATTTTTTCCACAAAACATGCATTTGATGAAAAATCCAACCTATTTGACAAAAAATCCATTCGATGAATAATACACCAATAAAAAATTTTCAAAGAAAGGTAATCGATAAAAAGATCTGTATCCCGAACGAGGAATAACGGCTGAGCAGAGCAGCGGCACAGCCATCCCGAGCTCTGCCGCCATTGTCTTTAAATAGTTACCCGCACAATTCGTGTAAAGCAGCGCCCACACATGGCCACCAATACGACTTTAACAAAGAAAAATGAAAAGGAAAATTTTATTCGAGGGTCAGTGCCGATCAAGGCATTTGAATCTTGATTTCTGTCGTTTCGGTCCAACATAAAAGTCGCTTAGCTATTCGGAGCAAAACCCTCAATGCCCATGTTCTACATTAATAGAAATACTCTCATTTGTCCTCAATCATGTATACAAATAACAACGTTAAAGAATCACTTCCAATCGAGTAGTCAACAGAATATAAAATAAAGTCAATTATACACAATACACACAATTACAGATAGATACAATCTAACACAAATTTAAGCTCAACTATTTACATAAAAAGTTATAACATCCCATAATTCCACGCACACCCAAACTGATTAAAAATTACGATTCATTCGCTAAATAAGAAATCACACATTCAATCTGTCACTTCACGTGTTAATTAAAATACGCACACCCAAATTCTAAAAGCCATAGATTGCCGCGCCTTATCACACTATTAGGTGAGGTAATACCAATGCACATGCCAACTGCTTATGGAGTGCCTGAGTGGTGCATGAACGGAAGAATTTCAAGCTATAGAGAGCCCTTATTACCTTCCTACTAACCGCATCTCTTTACGGCTTTCACGTAAGTCCTCCGTCCATTACCACAACGAGGTTAGTGTATGTCTCGACCAAGGGCACGAATACGCCTTCCTGCACCTCAATGCCCTGCAAGTCAAGACTTTGGATCTGTTTGATGTTATGACGAGATCCAAAAATGATTGCCTGTGCCTTGCTGACATTGAGTCGCAGATCAGCTGTCGAGGCCCATTCGACACTGCCCGCGCTACGGTCGACATGCGACTGAAACCCTCCTGAAGATTCCGCAAGATCACCCACGTGTAGGTTTCCAGGTCGTCAGCGGAGAGTGTATGTTCGACGTCATGTAGGTCAATTGCATACAAAGATAGAGAGAAAGAGAGAGAGAGAGAGAGAGTGAGAGGGGGGTAGCGGGAGAGCGGGAGAGGGAGGGAAGGAAGCAGAGAGGGAGAGGTGGGAGGGTAGGGAGAGAGAAGGAGAGAGAGAGAGAGTGATAGTGAGAGGGGGGGGGGGTAGAGGGAGAACGGGAGAGGGAGGGAAGGAAGCAGAGAGGGAGAGGGGGAAGGGGAGGGAGATAGATAGATATACGATTTATTTGTCAATTTTGGCAAAAATACATTACATAAAAATTGTTATTTTGTCATTACATTAAGTCTTTGATCACTATCACAGTTCGTCAATGTATAAATATAAAAAATTGTTGCACGAATTTGTCATTATCTAATATCACAGTTTGTTTATATCACAGTTCCATAACAATTTCTTTAAGTTTACTCATTCTTGCATACACGTACATCCATCACGTCATAATTTAAAAACAATTACAATTCAGCCGATACATACACTCATCACACACGCAGATAAATTTATTCTTTATTAAAATATACTCTTTATATTTTGTACATTACAACATATTTCACGACTAAGAATACAAAAACACGGGAGAACGGATAAATTAAAGGAAAAAAAAAGATACAATTAATTAATAAATAAATAAATAAATAAATAAATAAATAAATAAATAAATAAATAAATAAATAAATAAATAAATAAATAAATAAATAAATAAATAAATAAATAAATAAATAAATAAATAAATAAATAAATAAATAAATAAATAAATAAATAAATAAATAAATAAATAAATAAATAAATAAATAATTAAATAAATAAATAAATAAACAAATAAATAAGTCAATAAATAAATAAATAACTACCCATGTATATGAATTCTCCGTCATCATGAAAAAATGTCAACTTAATCACCGTGCACTTGACTGAGGTGCCTGCCTAACGCCGTTTTAAATTTACATAAGGACGGCAGATACCTCACACTGCAGGGGAGGGAGTTCCAGAATCGCGAGCCCTGGGCTCTAAACGAATAGAGACCCTTATCAGTCTGCGATCCCGGAACCGAGAGCTCTTTCACACCGCTCCTACTGGAAGTCCTAGCTGTGTTTTTGCCAAAAAGAGCCGCAAGGTACGGAGGTTGTCCCATATTTATTGCCCTATACAATAATAACGCTCTTATTTCCTTTACTGTAAGCCAGCCAAGATATTTCCTGTGAGGAGTGATGTGCTCATCCCTTCTAACACCAACGCCTGAGTTGTGCATGAACTAAAAAATCGTAGGCTGTAAAGAGCACGATTTACCTTTTTTCCAACTGCATCAACCTGCAGTTTCCACGTGAGTTTAGAGTCCATGACAACACCAAGGTTTGTGACCGAGTCAGAGAAAGGCACATGTACACCTTCCTGAAACCAAATGCCGGGCAAACCAAGATCCTGCAACCGATTGATGTTGTGCTCGGAACCGAAAATGATCGCTTTTGTTTTGCCGACATTGAGTCGCAGTCCGGATGCTTCGGCCCACTCCGACACTGCCCGCGCAACAGCCGACATGCATTTGATACCCACATGAAGATCTCGCCATGTCACTTGGGTGTAAGTTTGCAAATCGTCCGCGTATAGCAAGTGTTTAACATCACCAGTCAGTACGTCTTGTAAGTCATTGATATAAAGACTGAATAGCAAGGGCCCCAGGACTGAACCCTGTGGCACACCTTGATTGGTGGTTAGCCAATCAGATTCCCCGTTGTTGTCAGTTATGACTTTTTGCCTGCGACCAAAAATGTATGATTTGATCTACAGAAGAACACTCCTGGAAAAACCCATGCGTATCAGCTTACGAAGTAATTTAGATGGTGATATAGTGTCCAACGCCTTACTAAAGTCGAACAGTAGCAGTATAGTCATTAGTTTCTTATTGTCGTTTATCCCAGTTCGTATGTCCTCGGTTAGTTTTAGTAGAGCTGTCTGGGTGCTGTAATGCTGTCTGAAACCGGTTTGCAGAGGATCCAAGATATTTTTTGATCTTAAGAAATCGGTAATCTGGTTGTGTACTATCTTCTCCAGCACCTTGTAGAGAAAGCTCGATAGTGCTATTGGGCGAAAATCTGATAAAGTAGATGGCACTGAAACCTTTTTTAGAGGCACCAAGTGATTCCCCCTCCAAGCCCCTCGGAAGACACCACCAGACAAAGAGGAGTTGAAGACCCTCGCTATATGATGACTTACATACGGGAGAGCCTTAGCTACAATGCTTTGGGGAATACCGTCCTCACCCCTAGCCTGCGAGGAGAAATGAGCAACAGCCAGGACTACGTCCGTCACTGTAACGTCTTTGAAAACAAAGCCGTCGTCACTGGCCGAGTCCAAGATGCTACCCAAATCAACGTCACCTTCACTCTGGGAGACCGATACCCCCGCAAAGTGCGAGTTCAGCTCACCCGGCGAGAAGCCATGCAACCCCCCTCCCCGTGCCCTTGGCAGGAGCCCCAAGCCCTTTATTTCTTTCCAAATATCCTCCTTATTTTCTAGGGCTTTAAAAATCTTATTCTGCATGTAAGTCTCCTGCGCGATTTTCATGCGTTGTTCTGCTTCCACCGCGAGAGACCGGCACTCCTGCCAAAGATTACCGTTTTTTGTGCGCTGTAGTCGTCTGCGTACGGCGTCACGTTTTTTTATTATGTGAGCCAGATCTGCGTCAATCCATGGAGGATTAGCTTTATTTTTTGGTGTAAATTGCTTCATTGGAGCGAGTTCATCTATTGCCCCCATGAGATTGGCGCTGAGCTGTCCCAATAAATCGTCCATGTCGTTGTTGTCCAAGCAATCAAACGCCGCCTAGTCACATTTACTCAGGTAAGATAGAAGATCTTCCTGTTCTATTGTTTTAAAGTCTCTGTAACTGAAAGTGTCGGTGAAGGGGCTATTGTTTAATTTAAAATCTATTTCAACATCTATAATTGTGTGATTGCTGGCAAAGGGCGCCGCCTGATTGCTGGCATTCAGCACCACGTCGTCGTCATCTGTCATAACGACATCAATCCATGTGTGAGACCCCTCGAGGTGATGAGTCGCACCATGCTCTATTATTTTTAGATTTAAATCGTTGGCTAATCGCCTAACGAATCTTGCATCAGCCGACGTCTTCAACAGGTTCGCATTCAGATCACCCATCAAGATTTTATGGTATAGTCCTGCGTGTATGTAGCTAGCTTATCAATTAGGCCAGAATTTTGCAGGAATGGTACATGCGGTGGCCTATAAATTAGAGCAACGAATACGGGGGGAAGGTCGCCCTGTTGTACACTACACATAATATATTCAGAAATGTTCGGCGTACCATCCTGGTTGGTACGTGAGCGGCTTAGTATGGTTGCCTTAAAACTATTGTGTACATACAGGACTAATCCACCCCCAAATTTATTCCTATCTAATCTTAAAATTGAATACCCCTTGATCTGAATGCGATTGTCGTCAATGTTTTGTCAGATAGAAGGTGTTGACGTAGTGTACCAATATGACAATCTAGAGAGGTCACATTAATAAATCCTGCTCTCAGTCTCCTACAGAGCACCCCCCCCCCCCCAGCAGTGTCCGACGATAGTCATTCATTTGCGACAGCCTCCGTTTGATTATTTGTTTGAATGTCCAACTTATCTTTTTCATTTGTATTTCCGTTTCCTGTCTTTTGATGTGTATCTAATGCAATTTGTGGAGTTTCATACGAGGTTGAAATTGCTTGGAGGTCTGCCGCTGTTAAAAATTCGTGGGAGACATCGCCATCCCGCATCTTGACCAGGAAACGGCCCACATGAAGATCTCGCCATGTCACCTATAAAACCCCCCTATGCCAGATATATTTTAGGCTTCTAAAATTATTAAATGTTTCCCTTGGTAGATGTTCATTTATAAAAATTTTACTATTCAATATTGCATCACTAGTCTCCTGGTCAAGTGCCGAGATGTCGACATCTTTAGTGTGAAAACCTGTTATAAACTATTTTTGTCGCATGATTTTATCTCCTAATTCACTGCTGGAGAGGGTAACAACCCATGGTGATCGTCTGCGCTTGCTAGTTACCTCGGCTGATGTCACCGAAAGCGACTCATCTGACCGCAGCAGGTGGGTATTTACTATATCCGTTTTCTGTATCGATGGGAGGATACCACGCAGTATAGCATGAACCACATCAACAAGCTTAGTGCTGTTACCGTCAAAAATATTTGAAATTATTAAGTCATTATTGCATATTGTATTATTATTAGTTTGTATTGTCCTCCCACCTACCATTTTAACTCGCGTGCTTCGTGCAGATGACGTCGACGCCGTATCTTGCAGTGTATCGTTGCTTTCGCTATTCAAATTATTATCTATGTTATATATATTATTATTATTATTTACATTATTACTAAGTACACTATTTATCTTATCATTACTATTTCTATTTCTAATACTGTGCGGCGAGAGAGGGAGAGAGAGAGAGATTGGTACCCGTTTATTTGCCATGGTCAAATTGATCGTTTGGCATAATTGAATAATTGTATAATAAGAGTTATATTGTATAATTGGCATAATTGGCATAATTGGCATAATTGTATTGGCATTAGGTGAATTGACATGGCAGTATAATAATTTTAATATTATAACGTAATTTAACATAAAATGTATAATGCATATATATAATAACATAATATGTATGTACATATGTATGCAATATACCGTTTAGGAATTTATTTATCGAGTTTCAGTAAAAATCTGTGTGTGTAATCGCTGAAAAAAAGAAATTTATAAAGTGCCGTTTTAAATACTGCTAAGCTCGATGCGGAGCGAATATTTTCAGGTATCGAATTCTAGAAAAGTGCTGTGGTAACAAGAAACGGAGAGAGAGAGAGAGAGAGAGAGAGAGAGAGAGAGAGAGAGAGAGAGAGAGAGAGAGAGAGAGAGAGAGATTTTATTTGATTTATTTATTAACCCTGACTATGTACCATTGGGCATCATGAACAATATGTATAAACTGATAACATTTGTTTCATATTACAAAAGCTAAATATAAATAAGACGTAACATACTGTATATATATATACATGTATCTAGTCCGTATAAATTCTACGATGTATAATGTTAAACTCTAACATTATACATTGACCAGAAACGATATAAATGCATACTTTAAATGCTGAAGGCAACGGTAATACTAACAACGCCTAATAGAAATCAGAATACTTTTAATTACTAATTTAATGTATTAATTCATGAATTTTATAAATATACTCTAGCGCGAGAGGTGATACTTGCACTTAAAACTAAGAACTTAATACTAAAAACTTAAGACTCTAAAATTACAAACGTGTGAGAAAACATGAGAAAAAAATACGCAGGTCAGGGGTCAGAGTCAAGGGAAGTGTTGCACGAGATGGGATTTAAATGATGGGAAGGAAGTTATGCTGCATGCGAGGGATGCAATGTTATCAGGAAGGCTGTTCCAAAAATACAATGCTACTATGGAAAAGAAGTTGGCCAAGAGGGAGGTTGAGTGTTGTCGTACTATTTGATCTGCGCACATCTTGATCTACTGTCTGTATAAAATGATTAATCCGGTACTCGGGCCGCTCAGTTTTAAGAAGTATACAGGTCAATGAACATAGAAAATACTCTCGACGGACCTTAACCTTGAGCCACCCTAACCGCTTGTGGTAGGGCGTAAAATGATCTCTCCAAGGAATATTTCCAAATACAAATCTAACACACGCATTTTCAGTTCGATGGAGCTTAACATTATATTCCTCTGTGATATCATGGTAGACAAAGCAGACATAGTCATAGGTGAGAAGTATGAGTGATTGGATGAGGGATTTGTGGACAGAAAATGAGAGTGCATGTTTATGGAGTCTAAGTTGTCGTAGTGTACCAAATACTCGCTGGCAAATGTGAGAGGCGTGTTTCTCCTAGCTGAGATCCGGCCTTAGCAAGACCCCAAGATTCTTTACTTCTAACACAAAAGGTATGTGAGAGTCATTTACTGTGATACAGGGCAAATCAGCTATGTTGACCGTCGACAAGTTTACTGTGCTACCAAGAAGCATTGCTTTCGTTTCACTAAATTGAGGGTAAGACCATTAGAGATTGCCCAGTTATATACGGCTGTAGCATCAGCAGAAACTTTGACGATGGTATCAACAAGCTCATATCGGTAGTAACTACGATAGATGTGTATCATCAGCGTAAATCGTGTGCCTGGTGAACCGAACTCAAGCCGGAAGGTCATTGATGAATATGGCAAATAACAGACTGCCTAGCACCGATCCTTGGGGAATCCCCGCGAAGGTGTGAATCCAATCTGATATTTTACCACTCACATTAGCGACTGCCTGACATTTATTAATGGGGTAACAGATAAACCAATTTATTATGTGGTCTGCTATCTTGAACGAGCGAAGCTTATGGATGAGGATATGATGAGGAATGTAGTATAATGCTTTGGAAAAATCGAAAAGCACTAACACTGTGAATTTGGAGTCGTCCATTCCCAGCCTTATACTCTCGATTACCCCAAGCAAGGTCGTTTGAGTGCTGTGCCCAGTCCGAAAGCCAGCCTGATGCAGATTAATGAGTTTAAACGTGTCAAGATAATTTCTCAGTTGTTTGGAGAGAATACGTTCTAATACTTTCGAGCATCCAGCAAGCCTTGGAATGGGGAGAAGATCTGACAGGTCGAAAATGGTTGATGACTTATGGAAAAAAAAAGAAGAAAAAAAAAATAATGAATAAAATTTTGTATTTGTAAAAATTGATTATTTTAAATAAAAATTTCAGTCAATGATTCATCAAACGATATTTCATCGAGTTCAGAAATACCTTAATCAACCTCTTCTACAGACGCCATATGGCGTTCTTTGTCACCACTGCCTGAGCCTACATATCCACCACCACAGCAGCAGCCGGCAGCAAGCTACGGGGCCACAGCGATGTATACGCCATCAAACAGTAAACGAGCGAACGAGCGAACGAGAGAGAGAGAGAGAGAGAGAGAGAGAGAGAGTGAGAGCCGATGCAAGTATGCATCGGAGCTACTGCGGTGGCTTGGGCCACAGAACAAGACATGTACGAAATACGACCACCGAGTAATAGGTTCGTTATAGCAGAGCAAGCAATTTATTCGAAAATTTAACGTGACAGGTAGACGATGTTTACTTCGTGTAAATGATCCATTATCAGAACGTATACATCCTGTTATTTGGTTAAAGGCGGTTTAGCGCGACATTCATGCTTATTTATGTGCACTTGTTTCGCCCGAAAATGATTTTATAGGCGTAAGTGTAAGGAGCGAGAATTTTATTTACGAATACTTGTAGGAATTGATCAGTAATTTGACACAAAGTAATAAGGATTTACGAATTGATAATACTTTTATTTCACAAGCCGTTTTTATAAATATGCCTGTAGGAGCACGTTGAAAAAGAGATTTAAATGTCTACAGTGTTAAGAAGACTTCAATAGTAGTCATTCGAAATGACGATATTTTCTCTTTATCGCGTGCGCTCGTAGTAGGTGAAACCCGCATCACGTTAGACACTCACGATACGCAGAAAATAAAAATGCTTGGCGCGTCATTTGACAGGACGGAGCAAGCCGTGCGCGATGCTAGTGTTATAATACCCGTCAGAGGCTGCAAGATACTCGAGATAAAAAATTTCAAGATTATTTTTCACAGAACGGTATAGCAATTGTTGTTTACGATAAAAACAAATTTGGAAGCGATTGGCCGGCTTCCTTTTACGGGCGCCACGATATGATGGCGACAGATTTCGAGTTAGGTGAAAATATTAAGCTTCTTTACGATCCGGATGCGCACCACTTTGATACAATATTAAATTTAACCGGGGTAGCGAAAACGAAATTTTTTTGCTCCTTTTGCAACAAACGCTTCTGTCACGTAGATCAACACGTGTGTAAGCAATTGCCCGCGCTGTTTCATTTCACCGGCACGTAAAGCAGAAGGTGTAAATACAATAAAATGGGACGCGTACAACCGTGATTTCATTGGTAAGGCTTGTTATGAAAATCACAAAAAAGGCGGTTCTTATAAAAAGAATAATAAAAAATTCTGTGATGTTTTGAAATTGTGTAAAAAATGTTGGAAGTTGATGCATTGTAATCGCGAAAAGCTTGAATGCGGTGTTACTTTGTAGAAAGTATCACAGAGTTAACGATATGTGTGACTCTATTATATGCGGCCGATACATGACGATAACAAGAAAAAGAACTGCACAGAACCAGACACCAGCTCTTAAAAAAATATCTGTTTATATTTTACGATTTCGAGACACGTCAGGATACTGCTTATTGAAATCACAGAACGACAAAAGTCCACATACCTAATTTCTACGTAGCGCAGCTAGTGTGTACTGATGGTCTAGATTCGGACGATATGACACAACGGTGTAATACTTGCTGGATTCGCGAATATATTTTTCGCAAGGAACCGGTAAAAGAATTAATCGAAATTTGCAGTGAGTCAAATACAGTAATTTTAGCATTTTTTGCATTTTGGAGGTGTTTTGAATGATTTTTAGCTGAATATGAGTGCATTTTACGCAAAAATTAAATATGTACTTTTTTATGCAAATAATCTGAATTTTTCAAATAAAATATTTTCAAGGTCATTTGATCCTTCTATATATGGATTTAGTCCATTTAAACACTCAAAAGTAAAAAATTCATGGATACATTTTTTAGTATTAAAGTAACTGTACAAGTCCTGTAAAGCGTACACTTTAATAATTCTTTAGGATAATTTGACCATGATCTCTATTTTAGCAAGAAATGCAGCTTTATTACGGTATTGAGACTATATCGGTTTCTTTTGTACTAATATAAGCTAGCTTCATAATATTTTTAGTGATAATCCATGTAATCGAACCCACTATTATAGGTGCTAAATAAGCATTTTAATCATATTTTAGCATAATTTGACTGTTATTTTTATTTTTAGCAAGAAATACAGCTCGATTGCAGTTCTGTGACTTATACAGGTACTTTTGTACTAAAAAAGGCATCTCCATGAATTCTTTTGTAGTCGACCGAGTGATCGAACTATCTTTTTTTCAACTTTTGAGATTTGAAATGGACTAAATCTATGTATAGAAGGGTCACATGACCTTAAAAAAGTACAGATTCATTTTTTGCATAAAACGCACTCCGATTGAGCTAAAAGTTATTCAAAACAGCTCTAAGATGCAAAAAAATGGTAAAATTACCGTCTTTGACCTACAGTAACTCGAACATACTTGGTCAAAATAATTATATATTATATATTACAGACACTTATGAGAACCCTATATACATGTTCAAATTGGTTAGAGAAAACAAATTTTTTTTTGTCTTCGATTTCACAGAGAATCGCCCATACATATAACAATATATGTAAATAATTCTATAAAATCAAGCGAAAATTTAAAAAAAACGAGCGCGACAACACAGTGTCAATAAGAAAAGAGCACTCAAAGTTACAGTTAAATATTCGCCTGGTGATTATGTACGCATCAGTCGCACTAAAAATACCTTTGAGAAAGGTTATGAAAGAAATGTTAGTGAAGATAAAACAAGATAAAACGGGTATCAAAATTTGAACACATTTATCTTTTACTATATTACTATACAGAGGAGCTGGCACACACTGGTAAAAGCCGCATGATAGAAGCAGATCTCGTGCCAAAAATTTTAAATTTCCCAGTTGCTATAGTATCAAACATCGATTCGTCGGATAAATTTGGATCACTATTTACATCGACTAAAATGACTACGGAAACTACTTTGACAGCTACGGCGTCGCACCTTTCTCACAGCAGCAATTCAATCGACTTCGAAGTAACTTCGTGCGATATCAGTGGAGTAAAAATAATTACAAAGTGTTGATCGCAAGTTTACGGAGTATATTGTATTACGTTTCTGTATAATTTGTGTATTGGTGATCCTCTACGTTGGTCTTGTAACATATTTTCACGCTATACGCGTAGCAACGATGTATTAGTTACAAAGTTTTATAAATCTGTTCTCAAAAAATTAAAGAATAAGAGGTACGTTCGTCGGCAAGTTAATGTGCTTCCGCGCGAGAGTTCTGTTGGAGCTGGGTGTATTCAATCATGCAATTCGAAAATGGAATGTTCGTCATAACGAATTTTTATACTTTTATACGCTTAATATTATAAGAACATATGTACTCTTCTTTTTATTTCTAAAAAAATATTGTAATAAATTTAATCAGCTAGCATTTAATTTTGTGTGTTACACTTTTACTTTTACCCTAGACGTTCTGCTTGTTTCTTGATTTAAAAATGTACCCATGAATAAATATACATATGTAGTTTTTTTTTCCTTAAATAAAATAAAATAATATGAGTTGAAGTGACTTTATACAGTTCTCTAATATACTTAATGTATCCTGAATAGTTATTGTATCACTGAAAGGTTGTTGGGTTCTGATTTCGCGCGTCACTAATCCGAAGATAAGTGAGATTATTGTAAAGGTGTCTTGAAATAATCACGCGTGAATGATAGGTTGGCTGAGTGATTTATTCGTGGTGTACGTGTCGAGAGAGAGAGAGAGAGAGAGAGAACCTAGTAGAATAGTGTCGCGGCGCGGTCGTATTTGGTAGGCGCCCGCGCCGGTGGAGTGTCAAAGAGCAAGACCCAGCAGGGTGGTCGCTTATATAGGCTAGGGTCGAACAGCCCCTTCCAGCGCGTGATGAGCTTCGGGATGGGAGCCGCTGGTAGCAACACCGAAAAGCCTAATCGGCGTCCCTGGTATGCTCGAGTTCGTCGTGGAGTCGTGGAATGTAGATGCAGCGATTCACAGGAACTGCGACGCAGTTTCGGTTGTTGCTAGGCGGTCGGAAAGTTCTAGTGCTAGGATAATGTAATATGCCTGACATGTGCTACATGTGACACGTCCGAGGCTGCGGGTCACCGTCTGCGGTGACTTAACCTAAACTAAGTACAAAGTTGCGGGGCACGAAAAAAACTTAGGTTTTTTTTTTCGCGTAGGAGGCGCAGTCTCTCCTTTACACCATCTAGGTCCCATCTATGCAACGATTTTCTATCTATACATCTTTTGTAGGTACTATGATATGTGAATACTTCTAGCTATTTAATTATAAAAATATTTTAAGATTATACAATTATGCTCTAATTTTTCTTTCTCGTTACAAATAATAATTAATCTAGTACATTATATTTTATGTCATGTCGTGTATCATATTCTGTGATTATCTAGTTGTGTTGATCTATGCTCTGGGCAGCGTCCAGGTCACTCTTGGATGTTCAGCCCTGTTTCCGTTAGACATTTCATTCTGTGCTACCATCGTTGTGATGTCTTGAGGTACGGCCAGTCCATTGGTCAATGCTAGGTCGGGTAGGCTGAGGTTAAGTATCAGTGTTGGTGTTGAATATGGCAGCTGAGGTGGGAAACTGGCATTGTTTCCCCTTGGTCTGGACGGCGGTGACTCGTATCGTTCGAGCTTTGTACGATCTTTTATTTTTTCTGAAAGCATTCTAGAACTTATTAGTGTTGGAGCCCTCCTGTAAAACGAGATTTTCCAAAAAAATTTATTTTGCATTGTATTAAATTTTTGCGAGACTGCGTGATATTCGACTATACTTCGTGCTTTCTTAATGATTTCGCGAAATTCTGTGCCAAATTTAAGTGTGGTTCCGGATAGGCTTCCTTGGGTTTTGGTTCCATCAATTGCTTACCAATTTATTTACCTTGCAGTACAGTGTTTATATACCAGGTAGATTCGTTATCTGTGTTATTGAGTATGATGGTTAGATCAAGATGAGTTTGATTAAAGGTTTCCATTGTTGACCTTGTATTCAGCTCTCGGGTGAATGTAAGGCGTATTCTTGTAGTGCGTACCGTACATCCCGATTGCAATTGAGGGATGCCTGTGCTAGTGATTTCTAGTGTACGTCCCATTGTGTGTTTGCATTGAATGAACATCTGTTCAGTGTCGGTGGCCAAAAATGCCCAAGTATTATGTGTATGAAGGGGAATCCAATAGGTACTCTTTAATTTAATCAAATTAATATCGCAGGAGGAGAGGTCCGAAATATTTTTATCTATTGCCAAATTAATCTCGCATGGCGTATCGTAGTTTATTTCGCGTACTCATTCTGTATTTTTGCAGATATAAAGATTGTCAAGTGTTATGCATCTTTTTAGGATTTTCTGTGTAAAAGGAATGTATGAGTCTCGGTCTTGGCTAATGGTAAAGAAATTAGTTTCTGGCCAAATATATGCGTAGGCGTTTGTTGTGTTGAATGCGCTCTGTTTGTTTCGAAGTGGTAGTCCTTTGTATAATTTATAATTTACGAAGTCTAATAATGGCAATGAAAGACTGTAGATTAACTGATATCCTGAGAACAGGGTAGATAGTTCAGATATTTTTAGTAATTCTGTAATTGAGTTAGATCCTTCTGTCGTTGGAAAAATAACATCTGTTACAGATTTCTTTATTAACTCTATCGATTTATCTATTTGCTCTGGTGGGATAAATCGTGGGTGCACTATTCCACGTGTTGCGAACAGAATTGCATCTGTTAGTGTCTCGGTATCTAGTTCGTATTGCATTACGTTTTTCACTTATAGATTCATGGCCACATTAAAGATGGTTTGCGTGTAGATTTACAAATTCTGTCTGCAACAGCTGTGTCTGATTTTGCCAGTATTGGATCAGTATTGCCAGTATCTGATTTTGCCAGTAAATTGGATACTCGGCGCATGTAATTTGCGGCTATTTCAATTAACTGTTTTAGTTCTTCGCTTGCTTCTTCGTCAAGTGTTCCGAAGAGGTATCTGCTTATCTTTCCTATGGCATAAATTAAAGCCCTGGGTGTAGGGCTTGGATGTTCATTTTCGTGACCTCGCAGCATTTCTGTGATTCGGTCGGTATCTCGTATCGTATCATGTATTTGTGCGTACATCTGTTTTAGTAGCTGCCTATGCACACATAGTCTGTTGGGATGTGAACATTTTCGTTAACTGTGTGCCAAGTCGTAATTAATGCGTTTTCTCCGAGAAAAAATGGTGCCAGATTTATACGTTGAATTATCTTCCAGGTTGTGTTAAAGGTTGTCAGAGAGCTGATTCCATCGATTACCAATCCTGGATTTCGTTTTATTTCTTGAATATACGTATTGCCGACATAATCTGCATTCACGTCGGTCCTGTAATAACGATTTAGTTCTACTTTGGGTGTCTATTTTGTGTTTCTTTATGTTAATAGTTCTTGTTTTGACCGTGACGGTTTTAGGAACCGCGTTTGTTTTGTAATTCGGTTAGTCATTTGTTACTTAACCCTTTCGTGCACATAAGAGTTACAGCTATGGTGCGGGGAAACTGTTTACATTTCATACGGTCCCGAGCCGCGCTGAATCCGAATCCGAGGTCAGATTTTGAAAATTCAAGATGGCGGACGGGAAAGTAAAAAAATCGAGATTTTGAAAAACAAAAATTTTTTTCGTGTTCTACGTGAAAACACAAATAGATACTGTTTTTGATGTTTTTTCGATATCTCTCTTAGTTTTTGGGTAAAAAATTCATAAACTTCGAGCCGCGCTGAACCCGAATCCGAGGTCATCGAAAAAACAACAAGAACAGTTTCTATTTGTGTTTTCATGTAGAATACGAAAAAAATTTTTGTTTTTCAAAATCTCGATTTTTTTACTTTCCCGTCCGCCATATTGGATCCGCCATCTTGAATTTTTAAAATCTGACCTCGGATTCGGATTCAGCGCGGCTCGGGACCCTATGAAATGTAAACAGTTTCCCCGCACTATAGCTGTAACTCTTATGTGCACGAAAGGGTTAAATAATCTTGCAGAATAGCACATCGTTTCTAAAATATCTTATAGTTTTCGAGAAATTCAAATGATATCTAAGTTTTATATAGTCAATCTATATTGTAAAATTGATTTTTATTAATTGCATTGGCGCTATGTTGTTTGATAATATATGATAGCTTTTGAGAAATTTAAAAGTTATCTAAGATTTGCATAAATACTCTATATTGTAAAATTGATTTTTATTAATTGTATTGACGCTATGTTGTAAAGTAGTTGAAAGTTTTTGGAAATATATGATAACTTTTGAGAAATTTAAAAGTTATCTAAGTTTTACATGAATAATCTATGTTGTAAAATTGATTTATATTGATTGCATTGGCGCTATATTGTAAAGTAGTTGAAAGTTTTTGAAAATATATGATAGCTTTTGAGAAATTTAAAAGTTATCTAAGATTTACATGAATAATCTATGTTGTAAAATTGATTTATATTAATTGCATTGGCGCTATATTGTAAAGTAGTTGAAAGTTTTTAAAAATATATGATAGCTTTTGAGAAATTTAAAAGTTACTTAATATTTGCATAAATATTTACCCTAGTCACTTAAGTTTATATAGTTTGTAGTACTAATGGTACTGCGCTTATGATGCGATTGTTTAAATTTAGTTTGTTGTAATTTGTTTCTGGCTAAGGCCATTACAAATGGCCATTACAACAGGATTGCAACAGCGATCTGTTCGAAAAGACTTCTTCTTTTTTTAAGTCATGATCATGGAAAGCTAGCTCAAAGTCAATGCAAATATTGTGTTTATATGCGTGTGAGAACTATACGTCTATATGTACGAGTGCGTATTTAGAGTATAACCGTCCATTTCTGGCCATGAACCTGCCCATTTGAGCGTTTGTCAGGTATTTTTTGAGGTTAAAAACAAATTTTTAGCTGATGGTACTAAACGGAAAAACGTATAAATGTATGTTCACGATTCTTCATCTGGCCGTCATCATGCCCGCTGAGCATTTTTGAAGTACTTTTTGAGGTTAGCGACAAATTTTGGGCTTGTCGGGCTAAACGGACCTTAGACTTAAAATCAGCGATCTCGAAAACGTATAAATTTATGGTCACGATCCTTAATCTGGCCGTAATCATGCCTATTTGAGCGTTTTTGAAAAATATTTTGAGGCTAGGGGCAAATTTTGGACTGAACGAGCTGAACGGACCTTGGATTTGAAATACGCGACTCTTGAAACGAACACATGCATCGTCACGAATCTTTATCTAGCCATAATCATGCCTGTTTGAGCGTTTTTGAGGTATTTTTTGAGGTTAGAGCAAATCCTGGAGTGATAAGGTTAAACGGTCAGCGGATTCGGATTCAGCGTACCCGAAAACATATAAAATGACCTTAACTCACAATTTTTGTCTTTTATCTATATTTTTATGAACGATTAATCGGAAAATTTTCGGAAAACTGGTCAGAAAATCGGGTTTTTGAGACCGCCATTTTGAAAATTTTGAAAAGCGCCACATAGCTATTGATTCTACATAGAAAACCCTAAATTTTGACCCTATACAAGTTTTTCTAAGTCTTTACCATTTTTGGGCAGAGCCGTGTGCGTTTTGGCATGGATTGACCCATATATATATATATATATATATATATATATATATATATATATATTCATATATATGTATATGTTGTATATTCTTTGTGCGGTTACCATCTTGCAGTCTTGTGTTTGTCGTCTGTCGGGAACATTTATTATAAGTTAGTATACTTATGCTTCCATTTTTGTGTCTATATAATTTTCGTTTGCTAGTTTTGCGATGTCTTATCACCTAACGCGCCGTTTGTGCTGACGACCCTGTAGTCGATGTTGAGCAAAGGCCAGGAATTTACTCATTTACGGCTGCGAAGCTATGAAACCCAACCAGGCTTGCTTATCAACGATAAGAATTCCGGTTGCTACGTCGGTTCTGCAGCCGGACTTTTTGATTGGTTGAAGGTAATTTAAAATTCCTCTTTTTTTTAATATATTTTAATCTTTTCCTTTTGTGTTTCCAGGGTGATCACGATCCATCGCGTCTTTTCGGTACTGTTAGGGACTTAGAGGAGTTTATTTCTGAAACTCTTGCGGGTGTCGATAAGAATGAATTCAAGCCTATTTACGGCATGAATGTATCCAACAGCTCTTTAGGGGTGACTGGGGTGTTCGATTCGGCGCCCTAGAATGTGGATCCGCGAGGAACTCCTCGATGGAACCATCGGTCGGGGTAAATATCCCCACCTTGTATTTCGCTGGGCACCGGTTACTTACGGATATCCATAATGAAGATGGCTTTTTAGATAGCTCCAATCTAATTCATTGGGGCACCAAGAATGTCTGTAAGTTGTGGTTATTCGTGCACCCTTTGGATTCGGATAGACTTCATAGGAAGCTCCGTCGGCACATTAAACAACTGCGAAGGGGTGGGGGGGGGGGCAAGACGTATCGGCTTGGGATCGTGGTTGCGTGACTCCGCATCACCACAAAATTATATGCGTGTCACCGCACTATCTAGCGAAATGTTGCATACATTTTGAGGTGATTAAACAGTATCCAGGTGACCTAGTGTACGTGGGTCCTGGTGTGTGCCCTCAGGTAGTCAATTTTGGAATCTCAGTTTCAGAGGCTGTTAACATCGGCATGGAACCGGATGGGGCACACTTTCGTTAGTTGTCGCTGTGCCTCGGGTTTTGTTCGAGTGCGACGTTCCCAAATGCCCGTATGTTAGTGCCAATGAACAGCTCTTTAACATGCATGCCGATCCCGACGGGGCATGAAAGAACATTTGCGCCGTTTGCCACAAGTCATTTTCAAATTCTTCCAATCTTCGGAAGCATTAGCTATCATTCCGATGATGCTTCAGATCGCCCCACAGCTGTCTGTAAATTTTGTGGCAAGCAGTTGCTAGCCCTCAATATGCTCAAACATGTGCGGGAGTTTCATACCCCCGGTGAACCAAAACGTCCTACCAAGGTTTGCAAGGTTTGTTACCGGACCCTGGTAAGCTCTAACATGGCTTAGCATCGATAAACCTGTCCGAAGTCTGCCCCTTAGCCTAAGAGTAGTGTAAATATTGGTTGTTATTCTTTTTGTCGTTATTTAGCATTATTCATTTATTTATTGATTTATTATTTCCTTTGTAGTTTAATATTATTTGGATATTTAGTAATCCAACGGTGAGTAGTTAGAGTAGTCAGGATATGTGGTCGTTCACGATATATGCCTGTCCGTTGTCTGCTCGGTACATATTGCTAAGTTTGCGTCTAGCGGTCTGTATCCGGTATGTTTCATGTTCCTTCCGTGCACATTTAGTTTGTCTTTTAGGTTAGTTATAATGTAATAATTGATCCGAAATGTGTTTTTAGTTTTTATATTTTTATTCTAGAGATTGCAATGAAATTTGTGTCATTCTGCTTCATGCTGCATAACATTAATTACCCTTATTTATTCTGTTGTTCGGTCTATGTTTTAATATGTTTGTATATATATTTACATATGTCCAATTTATTTCGTGTTCTTTTTTTTATTCGAACATGCGTGTCTATTCTTAAACCCGGTAGTATAGTGACTTCTTCATTAGAATATTTTGTTTTTATACGTAATATTACTTATTTCGAGACTCCTTTTGTTTCTCTTCTTTTTTTTTATTTAACAGAAAGGTATTTATAAAAATAATAATAATTTATGACTGGGATAAGGATTCGGGGTGTAACATTTTATTCGACTCAAAAATTGAAGCATTCTTTTTTGCGCGCTCCAGCGAGGGATTTTTTGCTGAGGTTGCGATACCCGGCGTCAAACGCGCCTCTCCATCGCCTAGCCTGTGTCGGTGTGCATAGGTGTAATCGTCGTTGTTGATTGTGGCTCTTACCGTTTTTCGGCTTGGCTATAAAACGGGAGTAACTGCAGTTTATGGCCTGCTGTGCTACTTCTTTCAATTGAAACAGTGTCTACACCGTTGATAAATTCTTACGTAAGTTCTTCTCTGTTCTTTGTTTTTGATTGATGGTGAACGATATATATATATACATTGTTTACAGTTCAGCTGCCTCCGCTGTAGGTCCTCGCGGGGCAATCTAGCGGCCGGTCGAGTCGGCTAACATCGGCTCCTGATGGAGAGAGAGCGGGATGTTCAGCTTCCTGGCCTTCTATCGCGTCCCGGGCTGTCTTCCTTGAGAGCACACCTTGGACCCTTTAATAGGCGTCCATCTGTCCCTCTTCGTGAGCGATTTACGGCTTCAGGAGTGCTGTTTCAGAATATTGCTGGCGAAACATTGAGGCCTTTTGCCTGTAGAAGCCGCCCGGCGCCTCATTAGGGTGGATTGTCAAAGCCCCTTTCGAGGAGCGGATGCGGATTCCTCGGGGAGGAGCCCTTCCATTCCTCTGCCTCAAGAGGTCGTTCCTTAGCCCCAGCTAGTAGAACGGAACCAGGTGGCTGGCCCAACCTTCCTCATGAGAGGTTGCCGCGATTTTCGACACCTGGTCGTTGGTATGTCATTGTACCAAATGGACAGTGGCCACCTGTCAACATTCAGGAGGAGTATTTCACCCTGTGCCCGGAGGACCACGTCCGGCGCCATCCTGACAGCTGGGTCCTTCCGGACCTCCTCAACCGTCGCCCGCAGGGGACTCCAGTTCTTCCAGGCGAGTGAGTATTCTCTTTTGTTTATATCATCTTCTTTTATTCTCTCCTATAACCCCTCCTTTCCGTGTTGTAGACACACAGTCGTCGCGCCGGTCGCTTGGTTCGCTTACGAGCGTTTCATGCGACCGTCAACGCTGCGTCCTGGCTTCTCGTCTCTCACCCGATAATCGCCTCTCATCTGGGTGTCGGCGACTGGGAGACCCTCTCCCTCGCCTTTCGCGACGGTGACCGGAACTTCTTCAGCACCTGTTGCTCCGGCGATTGGGAATCGTGTTCTTGTACCCGATGTCACGGTGGATAGAGACAAGCTTGATGCATCTCTCGGCCCGGCGTCTCCCATTGCTGACGGTGCGCCTAACTCCTAGGAACCTTCAATCGGTCTGCCGAGTGGAACCGGGAGTTCCTTATCTCTACCATCCCGAATTCCCTTCAGTCGCTCTTCTTTGCTCGCCATCGACAACTGACTCTATACCCGTTACTCGGCTTGCATGCCCTGTTTACTGTGAATATATGCTTCGACCTATATTCATGTGCAAAAATGGGCACGCACTTTGCTCGTATTGTTGGTCTCGAGTTTCTTGTTGTTCGGTCTGTCGGAGTGAGAAGAGCTCCACCCGAAACTTCGCTCTTGAAGCCTTAAGCGACCTGGATCCTTATCCATGTAGGTTTTAATACCTTGGTTGTCCGGCCACCCCTACTCCTGATGCGTGGACAACGCATACCGATTCCTGTTCTTTTGCTCCTTCCCGTTATCCGAGCTCCCTTGATTCCGACAGAAGCAACATCACTCTGGATTCTGATCTGGATTAGGTGATGGTTTAATCCATATCTATAGATTTCCTGCGTCGTATATAATCATTCTAATTTTTGTTTGTGTTTTATTTTTTATAGAGCGACTTTTACTCTCCGCCGACTCAGCATCATTCGGTACGTCATCCGATTGGGGTCACGGATATCGTTGTACCAGCGCAGTTAGCTCAGGATTCTATTATGGAGCTTTTCATTTGTCCGATCTGCGCTGACTTCATGTATCCGAGGTATATTCAGTGCACGAATGCGCATGCTCTCTGCCTTTGGTACATCGCGCGTGTCATCCGCTGTCCGTTTTGCCTGGAAGCAAGGCCACATTGGCCCATTCTGCTGATGTAGCGGGTTAGTCACAACCTTCGGATGCCTTGCCGGTATACACTCTTCGGCTGCACCTAAGTTCTGTCGACAGGTGATTGGCATCCTCACATTAGAGGCTGCCCCTTCTGTCCACCTATATCACCCGACGACGGACAGCGTCTTGCTGATCAGGCGGATGACCCATTTGAGGTCCCCGAAGATTCAGAGAGCAAGAATGAACCTGTGGCCGATGCCCCCGATGTTGTGGATGATGCATCTGGCTTTGAGACAGAGAGTTGGCAGAGGTTACGGCCGCCTTGACTATTGCCGAAGAAGATGCCCGTCCCGAAGAGTGGTCTTTTAGAATTTTAGAAATACAATAATGACGACAATGTATTTTGTTTCTCTGTTTGTTTTTACAATACATGATTCTTTTATATATTAAACGCTCTTGTGGAACACGAATCTTTCTTTTTCTTGAAGGAGTCACTATTAATCTGTATTAACATATATATCATTATATATACAAACATATAAATGTGCGTATTCATCGTAATACGCTTACTAAAACATAATAATAACATTTACACGTTAGCTTCTTTACTTCGGATGCCTTGGCGTCCGAGGGCCGAGGTAATAAAAATTTATATTTTTAGGTATCAATATTATCGACGTGCGATAAATTATCGGTTACTTCAATTTACTACACACTTCGAAATTCTTACGTTATATTTCGACACTTTCTGGGGTTCCTTGATTAGGTATACTATTTCGCCCTCACAAAAGTGTTTCACGTTTAATTTCCGATCGTATTAGTGCTTGGTTCGATATTTAGATTGCACTAAATTCATTGCTGCTGAAGTTTGCAATTGACTCAAGTTTTCAGCTGGGTCCGCCAGGTAGTCGTCATAGGTAGTTAAATGGTCCCTAGGCGGAAAACTAGACGGTGTGCGAGCACGTGATCCAACTGTCATGGATGGTGGTGTTGTATGCGTGGTGGACTAACGGTATCGATTCTTCCTAGGCACTACGACGTCCTTGAGAGTAGCTCTTAATGAATTCCGTGAGGGTATCATGCATTCTTTCGATGCTTCCGTTTGATTGGGGATAGTAAGCAGTAGTAGTATATTTCTTGATTTTAAACATACGAGCGAATTATTCTAAGGTGTGACTCAAAAACTTTGTACTTTGATTAGTTAGGATAGCAGCGGGTGGACCAAAGTAGCAGATTAATTTGGTTATATTTGGTTTTTTATACCTCCACGGGCGGAATCGTAACTCCAAAAGTGTAAGAGAAAAGACAAAAAATACATTTTTTCTTAAAGTATATTTTATTGGCTACAGAAGTACATAAATTTTTTTTTTTAATCAATTTAAAAAAAAGTGGCATGAGTTTTAAATAATTTCATTTTTTCGACGTAAAAATTCACAGTAAATTATTTATAAAAAAAATTTTAGTTTAATCAAAAAACGGCGATGTACTTCTTCAGATAATGCGATTGTGAAGCTACAGTAAAAATTTGAAAGCGATTCATCCAGCGGTTTTCGAGTAGCGTTTCCGCCCAGTTTGAAAATAGTAGTTTTGAGAAAAACGCGTTTAAAGTTTTACAATTACTTAACTCTTAAAGAATTTCGTTTCACCTTTAATATGCCATGCCTGCACCGTACATTTCGTCATCTAAATTGATATTCTCTTCTTCTTTCTCCTTCCTGACTGATTTTAAGTCCAATCGAGCTTTTTCAGCATCGATGAGCGATCGCTCGGAAAATTTGATGCGACGATCATCAGCTTCCACGCAGAAGTTGTAGCAGTTTGGCCCTATTTTCATCCCTAAATTTTGTATCTCTGTATCAAGTACACGTTATGTCGCCGTAATAAATCAGATAAGGGTCTAGCTATCTTCGCAAACCCTTTTACAAATCGTTGGTAGTAAGATGCAACGCCCAGAAATTGTAAAACTTCTTCGCGGTTGTTGGTACAGGATAGTACTGATCGGCCTTGATTTTCTTAATCTCGTTTAATTATCGGAAGTCGGGCTTTTTGGGCACCACCCACATTGGAAAACAATATGGCGACGTAGAGGTCTGTATAATCCCTGCTTCTAACATTTCAGCTATTTGCTTTTGTATTTCTTCTTTAATTACAGGAGGTTGGCGATACTGTTTTACGCGAATCGGTGTTGCGGATATCGTAAGTATCTTGTGTGTAATGCGCGTTGTTGTTTTAAGCTTTTCCCCGGGCAGTCCATATAAATGTGACATTTCCCGAATAAGTTCACGGACGTGGTTCTTTTCTTCCTCTTGGAGGTCGTTCAAATCAATCAATTCTAATACGCGGGTGGCCCAATCTAGGTTTGCTTGGTACTCTTTGTTTTTGTCAGTAAATAATCTAAATATTTCAGTTTGATCGCTGTGGCTGTCATCGGTATCGATGGCGTCTCTATCAAAGTATTCGTCCTTAAGGTTCATCATTTCGCAGGGTTGAAGTTCTACCTCTGGGGTAGTGATTTCGATGGGTTCGTTACTGGTCTTAATGCATATGGCATAAGCTTTACCGTTGCGGTACTCGGCTAAAAGATTCCCGAATAATACATCGGATCCCATGTCCTGTAAGGGCACGAACCCGACTCGTGTGCCATCGTTTGTCACACGAGCGATAGTAACCTGTCACGTTCACGGAGGCATCACAAAAACTTTACTTTTCAGAAAAGGGATTGATAAATCCTTAAATTCAACTTGTTGCCGTTCTTGGCTAACAGTCCTCTTATGTTCTGTAAGGGTTTGCCATCCGGTAATAGCATCTTCTTCGATTGGAAAATCTTCTTACACAATGTGCACCTCACATAGTAACCCATTGATCATTATATGTATGCGAGCTAGAGTACAGCATTCACCGGAGGTGACTCCGCGTATTCTTAATTCGTGACTTTTGTCTAACAAGGTATGCGGGATGATAGCCTTCGTCTTGATTATCGTATTTTCCGATCCTGTGTCCACATAAAATCTCACTCGTCCTGATCTAAAGTTTTTGCTTGTTAACTCGATTATTGTTGGTCTCCGTCTCGAGGAGATGAGTCGGACCTGGACTATATGTATGTATTCGTCGGGATCGGAGTGTGGGGTTGTACGCTCGACATCGCTTGTTGACGTCGAGCGTCTTGCGAGTTTAAATTACTATTATAATAGGTGTGGTCTTGGGTTTGATTATTATCGCGGCGATAGTTGTCGCGTCCGTGATCATTATTATTATTGCGATAATCATTATTTCTACGATTGCTATTACTATTTTAAGTCTCGGTCCCGACTATCGTTTGATCTATAGTCATCAACGACCTCGATCATCGTTCCGTTGATGGCTATTACGAGTTTGATAACGACTGTTGTTATTGTTATTGTGTCCTTAAGGACGATCGTTATAGTTTCTATTAGACTTATTATTATTACGGTGAGAATTTTTTAATCATACGTTTTTGTTCCTATTACCATTAATTTTAGTGAGCGAACGTGTTAATTCTGAGTTTAATTTATACTTTGTTACTTCTCCGTTTTGAATAGCTTGCGTAAGCGAGTTACAGTTCCCGCGCGTATGTCCTCGTATCTTGCAGTAGTCGCAGTATCAGATGTCATAGTTTTGCTTCCTATATTCGAATGTAAGGTGATCCGTACCTTGGCACTGCTGATACGTTTCCGCGACGGAGGTTCGGAATATGGGGACAGTGTATGGTTGCATATTATCCGTCGTCAGCGCTGGATCGTCCGATACATTATCTGGGAAATGTACGTCTGACGTGGTAGAAATAAAGTTACACGTGATCGACGGAATTTGCGTTGTAGCTGTGTACTGTTGCCGAGCACTCGACTTATTTTACAGCCGGGGCTATAGCCTCTCGCAAAGTAAGGGGTTTTTCTGATCGCATTTAATGCTGGAGGTCCCCTAATAATCCCAAAAGGAACTGATCGAGGACCTCACTATCTGCCTTCTCTCTGGAAACGAGTCGTACTCCCGGAGTAAGATCGTTCGTCATTTCGTAAATGTTTCGTAATCAGTTCTGGAGAATCTGCATGTTTAGAACGAAATCACCGGCGCTCTTCCTTGGTTTTTGTCTGATCGTTTTTATTTCCATTAAAACTTTGTCGGCGCTACCTTCTCTGCTTTATTGGATCGCGAGGTCGTCAAGTAAACGTTTTAGAGTATCATACTGTACTATCCGTGACGCATATCCATGTGCGCCCATTGAGTTTTGAGGTAAGGGCATTAAGGACCCAGCGTTCCGATCGAAGACCGAATTCTTCGATTACATCATCGCATGCTTTATGGAAGGATGCCAGCATATCGCGATTACCGTCATAGGTTGAAATGGGATTTATGGCTTGGTGCAAGGCAAATTTCTACATATTGTCATTAGTCGGTCCCCGGGAATGAGAGAGACCTGATTCCGCAGGCTCTTTCCGTGTATGGTTAGGCTGAGGGAGTTATAGACAGTCTGTGCTTCTCCGTTCAGTTTCTATCTGCTGAGAATTAGGATGAGGATGAGCGTGTGATCTGGCGGCAGGCTGCGCGTATCAATCATTGTAGATATTTGTGGACTCGTGCCTAACTCCTCTACTAAACATGTCGGCGTAATTAGGTTCTGGGTCGCGTGTGAAAGTTTCGCTCGTAACTATATTTGGGTGGCCTATCGGATAACCACGTGCATATATAGCGCTCGCTCTTGGATCATGGTATGACGTCTGTGAATTATACATATCCCAGGGGAAAGCAAAGGGAAATAATGCTGGTAAATGCATCATTAGCGTGGGATGTGCGTAACCCCGGCCAAGAGATGCCGTGTTACCTTCGCCAGAGTAGTATATAGGTCCTGGTGTAGGTTTCGCGTAATACGGAGGTGTTTGGAAGGGATTTTCATATGCGTGGGGACCAGACTCAGTTGTCATGTCAGTGAAAGGGTTGGTTCCCTTTTGGTTGGGGTGGTACTCTTTTCTGCTAATAGGATGTATTCTTTCCGGCGCCACTGCTTTAGTTCCTGACGTTGAGTACATATGCTCGCGTCTTACTCGAATAATAGTGTCGCCTCGAAGAGCTAAATCGTCCGGAGTGCACAGGTCCTTCTGGCGCGGTGACTGCAAGAGAGGTTGCGCCCATGCCAGCCTGGTTATTTCCCGGCGCAGAGTAGGGATACTCGATGCCTGAAATGATGCCGCTTGGAAGCGATAGATCTCCCTGAGCGCGCATTGCTCGTTCCGGCGCAAGGGCTGCAACGTTTGTTGCGCCCGAACAAGCCCGAGCGTTACCCGACGTCGAGTATGAGTACTGGCACCCAGATTGTATATGGACGTCGCTTCGATGGAATAGGTTTCCCTGAGCGCACGTCGCATCTTCCGGCGCAAGGGCTGCAACGTTTGTTGCGCTCGAACAAGATTCAGCGTTACCCAGTGGCGAGTATGAGTACGCGCGCCCTGACCGAGTAAAAATGTCGCTATAAGAGGAATTATTTCCCCGAGCTCCCGGCTTGGTTTTGTGTGCCGTTTTTACTATCGGTGTTTATTATAGCCGAATGCGTCAGTCTCGAATTTACAATCATTCTAGGCTAGGTCATTATCGTAATCATGCAAGTCGTCTCGTATGTATGGAAACGATCGCGATTCTAGGTTCCTTTCGGGTGTATTAATGGATTCCAAAGCAAATCCACGTGCGGCGGCCCGTTCATATTTTTTCTGAAATTCTGTGAAATGGGGATCTGCTCCAGACGCTTCTTCGGAGGAGGTCGAAAGTAGCTGGTCTAATCGAGAGTGTACTAAGGGGTCTTTGGCTTGAAGGTAAGACTAGTTAACCAGGATTGTACTTCGTCGCATAGATATGAATCGTATTAATCACAGGATAACAAGGAACTTCAGCAGAACTTGACAATATCAAATCAGTGTATCGCAGAGCGGTTTCGAGATTGGCTTGATTTGGATTCGTGATCGCATATTTCATCTGTGTGTAGGTTGTCCTGGCATCTGGTACAAGTGGATCTATTGTTTGTTTTTGAATTGTTCCTGTGCGTTCGATTCGAGGTGAAGCCGCATTCGCTCGTGACTCACGGTCCAAAAATATGCGTGGTGTATCGGTTTTTGTCGTTCGGCTCTTTGTGCTTTTGATCGGAGCACGTTTAAATCAAAGATTCATTTTCATAATGATGCGTTAATAAAATATCTAAGGTTGTGATATAAGCGACACTACTATATCTATAAACCTCGACCGTTTTCTCTTTTTTTCTTGACGCACAACGTTACTTATTTCCGGATGCGTAAATTTTCCCTCCGAGGACAATAGTATATATTTAATATTTCGCTTACCTTACGAGGACGATGATGAAGATGAAGAAGATCCAAGCCATCCTTCCTGTCCTTTCCTTCTGTCACAAATTGTCCCAAGTCGTACGAAAAGCCACGTGTCAAAAAATAGGATCACTTTAAAAGAAAGCCCGTGCCTTTACTTACGAAAAACCCCACACCTAGCACCAATGTAACGTTGGGGGGGGGGGGGGGGGGGGGGGTACTGTTTGTAAACATTTTTTTAATTTTTTTTTAATTTCATTCGATGAATATACAGCATCAGAAGAATGTTGTACTAAATTTTTAGAGCATTTGGAGCAAAACTATGGAAGATATAGCTATTTAATCAACGGCTGCTCCGAGTCGCTACGCTCCGATTTGGTATACCTGTCCGGCAGCTGCACGGCGAGGCTACCTGACAACTGCTTCGTATTTCTAATAACTCCCAAATTTATTTCTATATGTATGAGTCTGCTCAGGTATAAAAGTACCTATATATGTACACTACTACATATTTACAACAGGCCTTGTATACATATTCAGTGTACTAAAGATCAGTCGAGAACGACGCGTTCTACGGAGCAGTTCTGTACGTACGTTAGATTGTTTCGTGTCAGTTTTCGAATATTTTGACTGTTTTTAAAAAATTGACGAGATTGAAAATTCCGAGAAAATTTAGCAAAGAAGAAAGAAAAAGGAATAGCTCGCGGTTGAGCGATCCCAAAAAAATTGTACCACCGCAGAAACGTAAGAAAGATACAGTTGAAGCTAAAAAAGCACTTCATGGAGAAAAATAAGTGCAAATGAATCTATTGAGGAAGATCTTTCAAAACACTACAGAATCGTTGATTTTATGTTAGTGTTTACAGTTTTTGCTACATTCGTAAAGTGTGGTGTCTGTGCAGGAAATATATCATTCCAGTCTTGCAAAAAGGAAGGCCTAAAATCCTCGTTACGTTTCGTCAAGTGAAAGAATCGAATCTGGTGGATATGAAATCAATCGTAGATTCATTTTCGCAATGCGTGTGTTAGGTTTAGGCTTAGCCGGTTGTGAAAAATTCTGCGGGCTTATGGATTTAGCCAGTTCGTTTTTGACGAAATCAAACTATAACACGTACATCAATAAAATGTGTGAAAGCGCAAAGAAAGTGGCAAGTACCTTATTTGCTTCTGCCGTAAAAGAAGAAAAATAAGCAAGTGCAAAGAAAATAATATTGCAGAAACATCCGAACTAACTGTATCAGGAGACGGAACATGGAAAAAGCGAGGATTTTCTTCACTGTATGGCGTTGCGTCATTGATTGGACACTACACTGGAAAAGTTCTTGACTTTTTTGTTAAAAGTTCGTATTGTCACAATTACGAAATGCTTTAAAAGAGCAAGTTAGGCAGTGCTGAGTATGAAGAGTGGTATGAAGAGCATACAAACAGTGGACAATGCAAAGCTAACCACATTGGAGCAGCTGGCAATATGGAGGTCGATGCTATTGTATCTATGTTCAAACGATCAGTTACGATTTTGGGTGTAGGTTTTCAAAACTATATCGGGGATGGTGACTCAAATACGTACACCGGCGTCATCAAAGCTAAACCTTACGGTGAGAATTTTTCTATCAACAAGAAGGAGTGCATTCAACACGTCCAAAAACGGATAGGTACACGTTTACGAGATGTAGTAAAGACGAGTGTCGTAGAAACAGAAACAAAGGCTGGAAAAAAGGTTCAACGCAAAAGTTTGTCCGGTAAAGGAAAGCTCCTGGCCAAAATTATCGATAAACTAACAGTATATTATGGCTTAGCTATTCGTCGCAACCATGATTCTACGGAGAAAATGAAGAACGCGATCTGGGAAACGTACTACTACTACTTATCGACGGACGACAATCGGCAGCATCATAAGTGCCCGAGCGGCGACGACTCTTGGTGCAAATGGCAGAAAGCTGCAGCAGCAAATGAATTGAGGACATTAAAACACAGTTATACTGCACTTCCTAGTGATGTTATCAGTGCTATCAAACCTATCTACAAGGACTTAAGCAAGAATGCTCTTCTACAGCGATGTCTCGGCGGATTTACCCAGAATAACAATGAAAGCTTGAACCAACTAATCTGGAAAATTTCGCCGAAATCAGTAAGTGGTACCGCGGTTTTGGTCGAAATTGCAGCGAGTGTGACAGCTTGCACATTAATGAAGGATGTTTTGCTTTGCTAATTATGATGGAAGAGATGCAAATCAAATCTGAACCAAGCGCTCACGCATGGGCGCGCTCAGTCGACAACTTACGCATAAGCCGAGCGGATGAACAAGCTGAAAAGGAAACCAAAGAAGGTCGAGTTCGCCGAAGACAAGAGCAAAAAAGATGCCTTGGACATCCTGAATGAAAGTGCTTCACTGTACGGACCTGTCATCGACGATTCTGTGTAAGTATACAGCGAGAAAAAGAGAATAATTTTGATTTTTTACTGTTTAAAACTTTAAATCGACTTTCCCAAACTTCACGTTTTCGAAGCTGGTGAAGGCTGTATTTCAAATCCACTGTACCGATTCTCTCCAAAATTTGTACATTACTTTTCTGTATAATTCATGAGGTAACCCTGTCGAGTTTTATTTAAATTTGTTTTTATTTTTTATTTTACAATAACAATTTGACCGATTTTTTAAGAAAAAATTGCGTTTTTCGCTTTCTAGTGTTACCAAAACTTGAAAAATCAGTAAAGAAACAAAAAGCTCGACAGGGTTACCTGGGGAAACTCATAAAATAACAAAAACAATTTGATTTTTTGATTTCAGATGATTGAGTGCCGAGAAATGACCGTCACCGCAAAATATCTTTTTTTCGAGACGTCTCCGGAAATTGGCTGCCAACGGCTTAGTTTTCGATATTTTTCACTGAAAATTTAACAAAATGTTTTTTAAATGATATACTACAATACTGTAATTAGCCAATATAAAATACATTACCTGTATCTTTTAAAAAAATTATTGAAAAAGGCTCTTTTTTTAACTGAATTAACAATAACCCCCCCGCCCCCCCTTAATCAACATTGTATTAAGATTTGAAATGTATCCGTCCGTCTGTCGAACCACTTTTTTTTGTGTTAGTAGCTAGTTGTGATGGTAAATAGATTTGTGAATCGATATGTATGTAAATATGTGTATATCGATGGGTGAGTGGGTGTATGTGTGGGTGGGTACATAAATGCGTGAGTAGATGAAAATCGATGCATGAGGATGGATGCGGAGATGGATACATAGATGCATGGGTGAACGGATATATGTAGGAGTCGGAGAATTGAATTACAAAGGTGGATGAATAGATGCGTTATTGTATGCAAGGGTGAGGGGGATTGAAATGTATAGGTAGATGAATGGATGTGTGGGTGGGTGAATAGATGCGCGGGTGGATGTATGGATGAGGATGTGAGGGGTTTGAAATGTAAAGTTGAATTAATGGATGTTTGAGTAGATGGATGGATGGGTAGGTGGGTGGGTGGATAGATGCGTAGGTGAGGGTAAAAAGTAAAAAATAATAGTTACTGTAAAAAGACATTGAGAAAATGATAGGGTACGATCAAATGTTTACGTCAACATTTGTATTTGAATTCAAACTACAACTACTTGGAGTCTGAGCTAACAATTTTATAAAATAACTAAATTTTTACTACATAAATTATAATTCATGCCATAATAAACTATGAAAAAAAAAAAAAAAATATATAAAAAAATATTTTATCCTAGTATAAAATGTTGTAATTGAACGCAATTGTTGATTCTAGCGCCGACTTCAAATAGATGTATTTTGAATTCAAATGACCAAAATGTTTACTTGATTTAATAAAGATAATAAACATTTGGTCGTAAACCTATTATTTTCTCAATTTCCATTTTACAGTAACTATTATTTTTTACTTTTTATTTAATTCTTATTCTCAAAAACTTTTGGGGACTAACGAAAGCATTACAATAATTGTTAAAAATATAGAGGAAAAATCTAAAGAAAATGGGATGTGTTTTAAAAGGTATAGCAATACGATTCTATTATGATTTCAAGACAAAGTGGAAACAATGTAACAAAAACGTGGTCACAATTTGAAAAGCATAATAAAACATCATCAAGCTTTATATAAAAAAGAAAAATAGTTGCTTATACAAAAACCTGTGCACGATCAAAAAAAGTGGCGTTGTGTTTCAAGCGAATCTTAAAAAAGATGGCACACTGCCGGTAAGTAACAGTCCTTAAGAAATGTCATTTTAAATTTGTATTGTACGAAAAGGTGCGTCAAAATCATTGTTATCTTTCATTCATTATTATAAATTTTTAAATTCTGAATATTAGAGCACACAATTTGTTGTATCAAAATTAAGCGGCTCAAAATTTATGAGAAACTAGAAAATTCTCTCGCTATGTGTTGTTCTTTCTAGTATTTTATAGCATGAGCTGATAAGGTACTTTTGCAAATGTACGCATAACGATAATGTGTACAATCACAGAATATGCGTTAATCCAGTGGGCGAGGCTACTATTAATTAAGCACCAATAAGCAAAGTCTTTTGATAAGCATGGAACATTTTTCATTTACTTACTTCATAATATAATCAGAAATATGGAAAAAATAGTTTTTATGCGATTGGGTTTGTGCTTCATTAGTAATAAACAATTAGTGCAAAATTAAAACCTTATTTTAAGCTTCTAACTTTTTTTAAACTAATTGGAATTGAAAAAATCAAAATGGAGGTTGTTGGGAAAGAAATTCCTCATTACATTACCAGTTGCAAAAGGATCAAAATTACAATTTGTTAATTAGTTATAAATACATTAATTGGTAATAAATAATTTTAAACCAATTTTTTTGAAGTGCTGTGACTTTTGCTATTGTTGACTAAAATAAATAATATTTCAGCAAATATTACCCTTATATATGCTTAACATGTATGCACAACGCCGATACCCAAATATTATTTATATTTGTATGCCAATAAATGAACAATTGGTAAAAAACGTTTTTGCTTCTAAATATGGACCATGCAACTTTTATAAAAAATTCTTTCTGGAGGTTGTAGCTGTCGATCAGTACTACCATAATCAACAAAAAAATATTATTAACAAAAAACGATTTTGCAATTAAGAAAATGTTGAATATTTTTGTTATTATTTTGTTTAAAGAAATTGTATTAATGGCGTTGATTGCGCAATAATAAAAATGAAAATTAAAATAAATCTACTTGTTTCGTCAATTTAGAGCCGAGATATAAACAATTTAACGTTTTTAACGTTTGTCAGATATGTAATCAATATTTTCAAACGAAAAAAGTTGGACATTGTTCATCTTAATGTTATATAAAAGTGTATATGTTATGAGGATGCTAAATATTATATATTAAGGTGTCAGTGAGAAAAATCATTAATCACGAAGACATAGCGCAAATGCACGCGACGCGGCGGCGTCTCGTGTCCTGCTATGCTCGCGGGTGCCGCGTAGCCGCCGCGCGACCTTAATTATCTTTTAAATATCTCAGCTGAACATAATGATAACAAGCGATCTTTTGGGTTTCTGAAGTATTTTTTCCCATTTTTTTAAGCAGTCTCTTTAAAATATAATATATATTTTAGTCAGATTTACGTCAAGAAAACATATAAGTTCTAACATTTGCTGCTTCGTCAAGTCAACGAATAGATGGAAAAGCTGCAAAGCTGCTAATTTATTAAATGAAAGTTTAAAATCCCCAAATATAGCTGTGAAAATTTTGAAATCCATTAGCTTTACTTTCAGACTGCGAATTAACGAAAACTCAATACATGAAAATAGGACAAAATTCTAAGAAGTTTGGTATGCCATTATTATTATTATTATTATTATTATCATAATTATTATTATTATTATTATCATAATTATTATTATTATCATAATTATTATTATTATTGTCGTTGTTGTTATCGTAATTGTTATTGTTCTTGTTGTTGTCGTTATTGTAATGATCATACTATTTCTAAGGTGGAACCATCGGGGTGGGCCGTACCTAGTCGCGGCAAGGGGGAGGGGGGGGGGGGGGAATTTGATTTTGTATGCGTAAAAAAATAAATTTTATAAGAAAGTACTTGAAACTTAACTTTATTGATGCCAAAAGAAATATTTTCTTATTTGACACAAGAATATTAAATTAAAAATGTGTTTCATCCCTTACGAAAAAGACACTCAAATTTATTTACACTCAAAATAATACTCCAAATAACACCCAACTTGAGGGTGATTTCGAACAATCAAGTTAAGTCTCGTGTTACTCTTAACTTCAGAATTTACTTTTTAATCGAGCATTAACTCTCAATTTGAGCGTTATTCTTAACTTAAAAATAAATAAAAAATAAATAAATAAATGTGTGTGTGTGTATATATATATATATATATATATATATATATATATATATATATATATATATATGTGTGTGTATATATATAGGTTATTCTAATACTTTTCGAATAAATCTTGCGCACTCGTGTCAGAGATTTTGCCGGCGATTTGTTATATGAAACTACTCATCAATATAAGCTCCCAAAAAGAAAATTTAGCACCTAGTTTTAAAATATCAAAAATAAAAACTTTTCTTTTTTTACGCATTTTAAGAACAAAAATATTAAACCCTCTTGTAAGTTCAATGGGTCGCCCATATAGAGCTAAATATAAATATAAGATTTTGCGTTTTAGGTTACGTTTGATCGCAAGCTATTTTACGAAATCGAAACGAATTCAGATCTTCCTCATTTTAAATGCTCCGTCTTCAAAAGTCCTTTAATTCCATTTTTGAAACGTTCAAATTGGTTTCTTATAGCTAAAGATACAGTCTCCTAAAAATAGGTACTTTTCTGAAAATCGTTAAGTTTGTGCCCATGTAACATTGTTCTCTCTACTTCCTAGAAAATAATGCTTTAGATTTGGTGTTAAGTATTGAACTTACTTGCATAACAGTGAATTTTTTTTTCAGATTGCTTTTTTCACCTAAAGTAAACGGCATACTATTGAAGTCTGGCGTAATTTACGTGACATACTATACTTTACGGATAATTAATTATACGTACAGTAAAAAGTAAGCTGACATTAAAACCTTTAGTTTGAGTCGTTGGAGCATCATTAAGGATATATGGATGAAAAGTTACGATAGATTCAAAATTATTTTTATGAGTACTTTCATATAAAAAATCGCCGACATAATCCCTGACATGCGTGCGCAAGATTTGTTCGAAAAGTATTAGAATAATCCATATATATATGGTCGATTCTCTGTGAAATCAAAGACAAATTTTTTTTTCTTTACCCAATTTTAACATGCATATATAGGGTTCTTATAAGTGTCTTTGAATTTTTTCAGATTTTTTTTACCAAGTATGTTCGAGTTACAGTGGGTCAAAGACGTCAATTTTAGCGGTTTTGCATTTTGGAGCTGTTTTTAATGATTTTTAGCTCAATAAGAGTGCATTTTACGCAAAAATTGAATGTGTACTTTTTTATGCAAATTTTCTTAATTTTTAAAAAAAAATTTTAATGATAATGGTCAAATTATCCTAAAGAATTATTAAAGCGTACTCTTTATTTTTTAGGATAATTTGACCATTATCTCTGTTATTAGCAACAAATGAAGCTTTCTTACGGTATGGAGACTGTATCAGTTTCTTTTATACTAATATAAGCTACCTTCATAATATTTTTAGTAATGCTCCATCTAGTCGAACCCACTATTATAGGTGCTAAATAAGCATTTTAATCACATTGTAGCATAATTTGACTGTTTTTTTTTTTATTTTTAGCAAGAAATACAGCTCGATTGCAGTTCTGGGACTTATATAGGTACTTTTGTACTAAAAAAAGCATCTCCATGATTTTTTTGGTAGTCGACCGAGTGATCAAACTCTCTTTTCTTCAACTTTTGAGTTTTGAAATGGACTAAATCCATGCAATGAAGGGTCAGATGATCTTGAAAATATTTTTTTTTAAATTTCAGAAAAATTGCATAAAAAAGTACGGACTCAATTTTTGCGTAAAATGCACTCCTATTAAGCTAAAAATCATTAAAAACAGCTCCAAAATGCAAAAAATGCTAAAATTACTGTCTTTGACCCAATTTAACTCGAACATACTTGGTCAAAAAAATTTGAAAACATTCACAGACACTTATAAGAACCTTATATAAATGTTACAATTGGTTAGTGTTACGTATGAAAAAAATGGCGAGACTCGGGCTCAAACCATGAGCCTCTGGATCCGGATGCACATACGCTGGGCACTAGACCGATGCTGCCACCACATACTGCAGTTTCTTATCGTATTCATATGCGCTATTGCGTCACGCTCCGTGAGATTAGAGAAAAAAAAATTTGTCTTCGATTTCACAGAGAATTGCCCATATATATACCAATTATTCTTCTACCGTTATAACATTCCTTATGTAAGTTCAAATGTCATAAAATACCGTTTCTTTCTAAAATATTCATTTATTATGGAGAAAAAATGATAAAAGTGAAATGACGGTAAGGTAGGAATCAGGTCAGTATATCACATTTCCTTAAATAAATTATTTTAATTAATTAATTTTATGATTCTGATTCCAAATTCGAAATCAGTCGTTCAAAGTATATTCTAAATAACATTTGCTTTTAACCATAATATATAAAATGCATACGTATATGTACATACATTCGCATAACTGGCTATATATATATATAGTAGCCGGCTCGCTACCCCAGCATTGCGGATTGAGATGCGCCTTATGTTTACGTAAATAAACAATAAAAACATTTTATTGTTTATCTACCAATAAATGTAATTAATATTATTATGTGTCGACGGCTAATTACTTTAATTTTTATGTTTTTTTTTAATTGAATGTTTATGTAAACAAACAATTAAAAAACTATGAATGTCACATTAATTAATTGTTTACACGCCCCCATATATAATGTCACCAACGTCTCGTCCGCCGCGTACATATACTAGTAATACATATTTCCAAAGCAATACTTTATTCCGATTTTTTTATATTTTTTTTTAATTTTTCTATATTATTAGGTCAGAACCGTCCAATGTGGGGCACCTTGGGCGCATTAACAAATGTGCTTGTTCACATTCACTTAATGTTATGCTTTAGAGTCTTAAGGGGTACTTCGATATCTTAGCTACAAATACTGAAAAGTTTTATTTAAGGGGTAACACCACTCTAGGATTTTGAAAGAATCCCTTATTTTTTACTTAAAATGTACTTTAGGGTCTTAAAAATAAGATTCCAGTCGCTTTACAGTGCAAAAAAATATTTAAAGGGCACTCCCGACGACTTTGCTGTGGCACTTCGCAACGCTCTACGAGTACCATCGCTGACTCACCTGGCGCGCTCCGATTTATTGCCTTTATACTGCTCATACCTCACTGGATAATAAGTAGCATTGTTAACGACAGTACATAGGGTGTTTTAGGTTTCACAGAAGACCAATAATGCCATAAAGAAATCGTATTATTCTAGCAGTGTATCTGTCAGTGTGCGTGCGCGTCGTTTTGCTCTCTCCGCCATTATAGTATATATTTCGTTGTTTTTAAGCGATTTTTAACAATAATATAAATTTAAAACAGTAGAGTATTTTTGTGATGTTAAGTATTAATTAAATAACTTATTTCGTACATTATTGAATAAATTTCTAAAACATACATTAAACTATTCACACAAAATATCTTGCAAAATCAAAAGTTAGGTTAGTTCAGGTTTTCTTGGTATTTTGAAATTTTTGCGCATATTTTGTCCAGTTTTTAAAGCACAACTTTGTTACAAATTAACTTCTACCTATTCTGTTAATAGATCAGTAAATAAATAATCATTTATAATGTGTTTAATTATGCTGTGCCACATTGTCCACAAGCAGGTTATCTATTATTATAATATTTTATGGAATGTATGTAAACTATGTTTTTAAATTTAAGATAGAAATGAACGTTGTTAAGTCCAAGATATACATAAATAATTTTCCTTCCACATAGAGGAAGCTCTGTGATGGGAAAAAATTTTTTTTGCTAAAAACATGTTAGAAACATTCTGGAAATTAAACTACACTATTTTTATAAAATGTTTGTATCGATATCTATGCGAGTGTGTGTGTGAGTGTGTGTTGTGCGTGCGTGCGTGCGTGCGTGCGTGTGTGTGTGTGTGTGTATGCGTGTGCTGGAATGTGTGTGTATGCTGTGTGTGTGTGTATGTATGGATGCGGATCAATATGACTCTTAATATACACGGTAAAAATTAATGTTTCGGGGCTGAATTTTTTTGCTTTTTTTTCTAAGGAAGGCGGCTCAAAAATATTCTTATTGTTTTTTATGCGTCTTTGGATTTTTTGATAGATTAGAAATAATATCATCGATTGAGTTATAATGCGTTTAAAAGAGCATAAAATTACCTATATTTTCCTACCCGAACTTTTGAATAAGCCTGATAACACATAACGTTTTTCGAACGTTTTATAAACGTTAGAATTCAAATCTTGAAACGTTGAAAAGCAAAGTTTTAAACACGTCTGAAAAACGTTGCTAAAACGTTTCAATGTCCACAGATTTGTTATGCATAAGACGTTGGAAAAACGTTTTCGAAACGTTTGACAAAGATTTGAAAATGGTTTGAGAAAAATACTAGCATAGAATATATTGAAAAAAATCGTTTAAATAGAACTTGATGCTATAAATAATACTAATTTTGGAAGTACCATCTGGATGATACTTCCAAATTTGGTAATATTTGTAGCATCAAATTTTTTGTAAACTAAATTTTTTTCGATATATTCTATGCTAGTATTTTTCAACCCATTTTTAAACCATTTTAAAACCTTTTACAAACGTATTAATCCAAACGTTTTAAAACGTTTTTAAGCCGTTTAAAATTTTATCATTCAACGGACCTTGAAGAGTTTATCAAACGTTTTAAAAACGGTTTTACAACGTCTTATGTGGATCGAATCTCCGAATATTGAAACGTTTTACCAACGCTTTTCAGACGTATTTATAAGTTTTCTTTTTAACATTTCAAGGTTTTAATTCTGACGTTCTAAAAACGTTCGATAAACGTTATATGCTATCAGGGAAGCTATTTCCCTTGTTCTGTTATTCACGAAATTGTCATTTTTTCAAACTGTAATATCTCTGAAATATAAGATGGAAAATTTTTTAATAAAATTGAGATGATTAGGAATATGGAGAAGAATATTCTGTAAAATTTTTAAGGCTTAATCGTTTTCTTTTGAAGGGAAAAATCGTTTTGTAAAAAGATCGATTTTTAGTCAGCTACAAATACTGGAGTAAATCGTCAGCATTTGATCTGAAACTTTCCAAGACGGTAGTTTTTTACTATCTCTTGAACAAGTTCTTTGTCCAGATCACAACGACCTGTATATTTCGAGATATTTAAGGTTATGTGTTTAAAAAAAAAATTTTTCTTCGCTTATATCTCGAGAATGGCACGGTCAATGTTTACTAAACAGGGCTCATTTTTAAAAATTTTGTAATGAAGATTCGAAATTAAAAAGAAATTTAAAGATTTATCGACTTCTTTTTTGACAACCTCTTGTCATAGCAAGTGCCTCATAGTTATTTTTTTATACCTTTATATTATTCTACTGAATCACATCCCGCATTCGTCCAGGGTTATACCCGGAGTGGGGAAAACTTATATCAGGATGAAATCCGCTTTGGGATCTCGGTGTATTTGTATTAGTCACGGAATTCTCTGGTGGTCAACCATCCAAGTACTGGCCGCGCATAAAAATGCTTAATTTTGCCGATCGTCTGAGGTGTGACACTGCAATCGTACACACACACACACACACGCACACGCACTCACTCACACACACACACACACACATATATATATATATATATATATATATTACATTTTAGCAAGTGAATAGTTCTGAGATTTACCACCAAATTAGGTAAAATATGTGGAGCGCTAGTGGCATGCATGTAGTGAATATTCGTATGAGGACTGTGGGTGCGTTCGGTAAGCAGCGTAAGTAGCAGCGCAATAAACAAAAAATGTATTGATCAATGTTGGCGACAGTGGTACTGAAACGGAATTGACGTTGTTTTCTGCATCAGCTATTTACTGGCGTGTCAGTATTAAGCATTAAATAATGAGACACTCATTCATACATATTTAGTTATTGTTCGCGTTATTATTATTGTGCAATTGTTATTGTAGATTTTTATTTTAAGATCAGATACATTGTGCATATTCTTTCTGTTTTTAAACCTTTATAGTTACTTTAAACCTCTTATATTGAAATTATTCATATTTAAACTAATTATTGAAATAAAACTATATATAGTATGTATATATATGTAATAAATATAAGATAAAATATCTCATTCAAGTTCATAGAAATGACCTAATAATAAAAATTAACAACAAAATATTTGCAATCAAAGGGGATTTAACGATTAAGTGTCAATGTCCGTAAGAAGCTTTGATCAACAGAAAAATTTTAGTTTGCAAGATTGAAGAAAAGTTATCGAAAAATAAATTGATCTTCATATTCTGATAAATTTTTACTACGAGAATCAGAGTGTCAATTCAAATATGGCTATGACTAATATTATTTGAAAACCATAATTATATAGTACAATATAGGAATAATTTAAAATTGGAACAATTTCATATTGGAATAATTTATAAATTTTGAGGAAGCTAAGTGTCAATTAATTGGCAGCGGTTTTTTACTTTATTCAGGATGACAAACATTTAATTATATTTTTAGATCAAAGAATTTATAATACAATACAATAAATTTTCAGTATACATCAAGTATATTAGAGAACTAAATAACGTCACTTTAACTGATTTAAAACCAATCAAGTACCTAAAATAGAGTTGCGCCACATTATACCATTTTCCCCTATTATTTATTTATTCATTTTTATTATGATTTATTTATTTATTTTTTCATTAACGGGTATTTTTTTTATATTGCGATTTTGCTAAATAAAATGTAAATAGTTATACCAATAAAATACTCGTAGGTAACAGTTAAAACCTATATATTAAATCAATGTCTGTAATATTAAAATAATTAGTTTGGTTGGACTTTTTATCTGATAAAATTAAAACTTTTTAGTTTAATTATTGTAACATCTTATTTCTCTTGTTTGATGTTAATGATTTAAGATCAAGCTGAGTGGGCTTAAAATTTTCCTCTCGATCTCTAGTTTACGATGCAGTGTGGTTTTTTTAAAAATCTAATATAGCGGCTCCAATATGGCGGCTCAAACCTAGATTGTTTGTAAAAATTTTTCGTAATTGGATGATATCTTATTCAATTTTGATGCTACACGTTTTTTAAGGCCGTAAATGAATTCAGCGGCGAATTTTACAATTTTACCATTTTTTTAGCGGCGGGTTTCTTTGACCTTCCGTACCTTGGAAAATAGCTGAAGTAATAAAATTCTAGTGAGATATTGTAAATTAAGTGCAATACACGAGATTTATGATGCCAAAACCATTTCAAAGTCAGTATTTCGCGAAAAATGAAAAAAAAAATTTTTAAACTTCAAATGACCTTGAAAACATGACTATATAATCATGTAAAATTTTTTTATATAACCATGTAAAATTCGCCGCTGAATTCATTTCCAGTCTTCAAAACGTGTAGCATCAAAATTGAATAAGAGATTATCGAATTTCGAAAATTTTTACATGGATATATGCTATCGCACTCAAAGTCAAAGTCATGTTTGCAAAGTAATTTGAAGGTCAAAAATTTTTTTTCCATCATTCGCGAAATACTGACTTTGAAATGTTTTTGGCGTCATAAATCTCGTGTATTGCACTTAATTTACAATATCTCATCAGAATTTGACTACTTAAGCTATTTTTCAAGGTATAAAAGGTAAAAAAAAACCCGCCGCTATAAAACAAAATAAATTGTAAAATCGTAAAATTCATCGCTGAATTCATTTCCAGTTTTAAAAAACGTGTAGCATTAAAACTGAATAAGATATAATCGAATTTCGAAAATTTTTTAGAAACAATCTAGGTTTGAGCCGCCATATTGGAACCGACATATTAGATTTTTAAAAAGACCATACTGCATCGTAAACTAGAGGTGGAGAGGAAAATTTTAAGCCCACTCACAATATTCTAGGTGACCCACAATTTTGGACAGAGGGGGGTGTCTGCTTCACAAAGAATGACCCATATATATATATATATATATGTGTGTGTGTGTGTGTGTGTGTGTTTGTGTGTATATATATATATATATATAATTCTCTAACCAATCTTAACATGTATATAGGGTTCTTATAAATGTCTGAATTGTTTTAGATTTTTTTTACCAAGTATGTTCGAGTTGCAGTTGGTCAAAGACGGTAATTTTAGCATTTTTTGCATTTTGGAGCTGTTGTGAATGATTTTTAGCTCAATAGAAGTGCATTTTACGCAAAATTTGAATCTGTACTTTTTTATGCAAATTTTCTGAATTTTTAAATAAAATATTTTCAAGGTCATATGACCCATCATGACACGGATGTAGTCAATTTCAAAACTCAAAAGTTGAAAAAAAGAGAATTCGATCACTCGGTCGACTATCAAAAAATTCATGGAGATGTCTTTTTGAGTACAAAAGTACCTGTACAAGTCCCAGAACAGCAATCAAGTTGTATTTCTTGCTAAAAATATAAATAACAGTCAAATTATGCTAAAATATGATTAAATTGTCTATTTAGCACCTATAATAATGGGTTCAACTACATGGATCATTACTAAAAAAATTATGAAGGTAGCTTATATTCGTACAAAAGAGACTGATATAGTCTCAATACCGTAATAAAGCTGTATTTCTTGCTATAAGTAGAGATAATGGTCAAATTATCCTAAAGAATTATAAAAGTGTAAGCTTTTTTTCAACTTTTGAGTTTTTAAATAGACTAAATCCATGCCATGAAGGGTCATATGACCTTGAAAATATTTTATTTTAAAAATTCAGAAAATTTGCATAAAAAAGTACTGATGCAATTTTTGCGTAAAATGCACTCATATTCAGCTAAAAATCATTGAGAACAACTCCAAAATGCAAAAGATGCTAAAATTACCGTCTTTGACCAACTATAATTCGATCATACTTGGTAAAAAAAATCTGAAAAAAATCACAGACACTGATAAGAACCCTATATATGCATGTTACAATTGGTTAGAGAAATTTTTTTGTCTTCGATTTCACAGAGAATCGCCCATATATACATACAGCGGTCGTGCGCAGTGGCTTTGGCGTCGAAACCCTCAATCGGCGAACACTTTAGTATCCATTAAAGTGGTCTTAAACAAAAAAGCAAAAAAATTCAGTTGTAGTATGATAGCACGGAGGTAGTAAACCTTAAAAAATAATAAAAAAGCAAAAAATAATATTTTGACGGAATTTATAAAAAAAAAAACGATGGTTTAAAAAAAATGAGAACTTATTTTGCGACAAAATGTATAGAATGTTATAATTCTTAGGATTTTACAGGTTTAGTACCTCCAGAATCTAATTTTATATATGTAAATAAATTTCAAGTTGACTGGTAAAAAATTTATTGAATTATCGTGTCCGCCAATTTAAAAAAGTCGTTTAGACAAATTCGCTTTTAAAGTTCGTCTCTGGCCCGGTCTACCTGCTTGACGCGCATACAAAAATGTCTGTAGCTTTACGTATACTTGGAATTTCTGGCAGTAACTTTTGGGATATATTCTTCAGATGTATAAGTATGCATTAAAGCAATAAGAAAAAGCGATTTTTTTTGTCTATACGGAATACCACCCTTTATGGCGCCTACAATATGTCATCTGTATCTCTATTTTCAAGCCAATAAGTACATAACTAATACCATTATGTGTAAATTTTTATGTAAATTATAAGTTAAAAGTAAGTTGAACTTGTTTTTTATTTACGTTTTGCGTCATATTTTTGCTTTAAAGTTTAATAACTCATTTTATATCCATAATTTCGGAACTTGCACCTACTTCTTCGTTTTATCCTTTTGGACTGAAAGTAGAGAGTTACTGTAAGAGCCTACGTTAAAATTTTCTTAAAATACAGTTTTTAAGTTATTTATTGTAGTTATTAGACAAATCTCACATTTTGCACACATATTATTTTTGACGTTGTAAACAATACATTTTTAAGATAAAAAGTTGAAAACAGAAAATGATCGCTGCGAGTCAATTGTCATATATATGGCCGACATTGTAAACGCATAAATAATCCCATTTTTCGGCATATAGAGAAATTGCTGGTAGTTTACATTGTAAGGGAGTAAGAATATCATCAAAATCAAACAGCCTTTTACGAGATTCAGCAATTTTTTATCGGCTCCATTACTGGCAACTCTGGAGAGCGAAAGGCTATTATACAACCATTTAGTTCATTAACCAGCGACAAACTGTTTCTGATTATATAAGTTAAGCGAGTAATAAATGGAATCTCAACAGTCATTAACAATATATTTTAATTTCAGGCAATTCCTTTGTTTTTCACTTTTGTGCAAGAGCTACATTATGACTTTGAAAATATTCTTTATCGTCTGCCTCAAAAATGGAAGTATTTCAGTTTTAGTTATTTCTAGAACTCGATTTTTTAATCTGTCTAATTTATATTAATATGTTAATTATTATTTTCTATATCTTCCTTTGAAGTTTGTTTAAGTTTGAAGGTTTTTAATCGTACTTGTTTTTAATGATCGCCTATTTTCACTCTTTGCGGCTGTGAAAGTATCTTTCTAATTTTAATTTCTGCTGTTCTTCATATTCCAACACTTACTTACTTAAGCTCTAAAATTTTATTTGTAAATTAAGTCCTTGCATGATATTTTTTGTATAGGGAGGACTTCCGTGCTATATAAGGCTATTGACGAAGGATATCACGGTTGTTTTAAAAATTTTATTCTAAAATATAATAATAATGACTTTATAATTTTAGCATGCCATCCCATATAGCCCTCAATATCACAGGAATGTCGTAGAAACATTTCAATGTTGCCATGATATTGCGGATAAGTTGATATATTGCAGCTACATTTCCGTTAGATTTTCAAGTACAATTTTCGTTCAGTGTGATTTTCAAGATTACAATATTGCAGAAACATTTCTATGATATTACATTGCGATATATTACATTCTAATATTCTAGTAATATTCTTGTGATACTGCGCGATGATAAACTACAACGCAATATTGTTGCAATAATTCTACAATATTACATTGTGACAAATCAGATTGAAATATACGAGATGTGTTCTGAAATATTACTATCCGATATATCACATGGAAATATTGCAGTAATATTCTTGCAAGTTTACAGGAAAAAAATTCCTCGATGCATCTCACATTAATACTGACGAAGTATTTGTACAATATTACACTGTGACAAATCACATTAAAATATATGCGGAATATTCCGCAATATTGCTATGTGGCATATATTGAATTATTAATGTTATGTGTGTTGTATAAGGAAATCCTATTAGTGATCTTGTAATATTGCAGTAATATAATGATATTACAAACTGATTACTCGAATTATTTGATGAATTTCGAAAATTTGTAAGAAATATAGGCATAGTGCGTTTTTTACACATAATAATTGTACACGTAATTATTATGCACAATTTAGCATTGGTCAAATATATCTATATATAATTTGACCAATGCTAAAAATGTGTACAATAATTACGTGTATAATTCTTATGTGTAAGAAACGCGCTATGCCGAAATATAGAAACAAATTTTTATTGAACATTTATTTAAGAGATTGTAAAATTGCTATTTGTTTATGTTCATAATATTCAAAAATATATAGAAGTAGTTTTACATAATTTGTTAAATAAAACTTTAATAAAAATTATAATGATATTTTATTTCTTTAACTATTTTGTAATTTATCAAATATTTTGCAGTAAATAACTTGTAGTTTCATTGTAATATTGGCTAATTAAAAAGAGAGTGAGCGAAGAATTAAGTCAGTACGTGGGTGAGCGAATGAATGAGTCAGTGAGTATGTTAGTATTGGGTAAGTTCTTCTTTTTTAAGAAACTCGTTCAAGTTCAAGTTCCTACACGACAAAAAGAACTAGTTCAAGTTCAAGTTCCTAAGAAAAAAAAAGGAACGCGTTCAACTTCAAGTTCCCCGAAAAGGAAAAAAGGAAACTTAAGGGGGATTCCTACTATTCTTTTTTTACCAAAAAATCGATCTTTTTTATTTTGTTTTTCGATTTTTCAAACCTTTCTTAAGGGTGTAGTCTAGTTCATAGGCTAAATAAATAGGCTATTTTCGGGAATTTTTTGTGAGCATGCTATGGAAGATATGGATATAAAAATTGTTAGGTATGATAAATAAAGTATTAAAATACAAAAAAAAATTTTTATCCATTTTTTCCAATTTTTGTATACGAAATCCGTAGTTGAACGTAAATACATAATTTGGAGGCAGGTCGGCTAACCCACGATATATCGGCAACGGCTTATCTGAAACAAATAAACCGAAGTATTTTAGATTCGGTATGACAGCGGCTACAAAATCAACTACGGATTTTAATTTTGAACTAATTTTGTTAATTTTAATTAACAAAAATCAACAAAATTGAAAAAAGTGTTTTTTTTCGCTGTTTCTTGTAAAAAAATATAGTAAAAATCAAATTTAACATGATAATAGTCCATTTTGTGAGTACTTATATATAGAATATGTGGTCAAAATTTCAGAAGGATCGACCCACTGGTTCTGGGGAAATCGCGGGGGGCGTCCAAAAAACGTTGTTTTGAGAAAAACGCGTTTAAAGTTTTTTTTAACAAAAAATCATAAAAATATCTTACCAAAATTCAATCTGCAATGCCTGCACCGTACGAAGTGCCTTCTGCTTGCTCAAAACTTTCATTCTCTGCTAATCTGGCCTTCTTTCTTTCCGTTCTGGCCTCTTTTGAAGTGTCCAAGCTGTGACGGTTCGCATGTTGGACACGCGTAAAATCGTGGTTGTTGATGTAATCCACGGAGCTCGACCCGATTTTCAGACCCATCTCCTCCATGATTTTCAAATCTGAGTTGTAGCCTTCATTAAATATGCATGCAGCTGTTTTTGATGCTATTTCAACTACTTGCTTGCCATTGAAAAGGTGTTTAGGTACCATGTTCCACACACAATGGTTGTAACTTTCGTTATTATTTTGTGTATGGCCACCTAAACACCTTTCAAGTAGTTCGGTCTTCGTCAAATCTTCGTGATCGACTTAAGAACTTTTTGCACTTCAGAAGAAAGATCCGGTTTATGCGTATACTTCTTAAGAGTTTTATTTTCTTTAACTTTAAAGTACGTGCACCAACTGGGCGAACAGTAGGAATGTTGCGGCTTCTTGTCTGTTGAGATTTTATGATAGAATCCGGCCCAGATCTTCTTTCGCATATTTTCAACAGAATCAGAATTTCTACGAATAGCTAAACCGTAGTTTTCTGATAGCTCCTTCATCAACTTGATTGTTAAACCCTGAGTTTTGACAACAGGAACCTGTGCGACAGCCTTTTTTTCGCTGCAACTTTGCTTGCTGCAGTTTTCTTCACTACGGATTTTTTCGCTGTTTTTTTTTGCTGCGGTTTTTCCTTCAGCTTGCTTTAAGGCTTTTTTCTTTTGAATGAGTGCTTTTCTCGCCTCATTAGCACGTTTAAAAACCCTTTTTGCAACATGTAAAATGCAGTCTAACTTATTCACATCAAAATCGGAACCGTATGGTGTAGTACTCAGTAAAATTTTAAAGATCTTAGAATCGCCATTTCCTATATAGAATCCATACTTTACTGCACATTTTTCGATTGAACGCATAAACATTTCAACGACTCCATTGACTTCCATCAAACCAGAACTGCCAGAGGGTTTATATTACAAAACTTCTTGTGTTATTCGACCCAGACAGCATACTCAGGCTCGTCTGCTCTGACTTTCCACTTATCGCACGCTTTGCAAACACTTGAGCGTATAGTCACGCCCACAATTTTTCCAGTGAATTTAAGGATAAGAGAAACTATTCCTATCAAAGAGGAAAACCCTCGTTTCGTCCAAGAGCCGTCGCCCGAAACAGTTAACACATCCTTGGGAAGTCCTTTACTCCTTTTCTTTTCTTGCTCCTCGGTAACAGTTGTGCGCGTCACTGCGTCAAAAACACTGTTCACTGCGGTGGTAATATGATTGAGAATATCGTAATAAGCAGTTTTGTGTAATCGTCTGCCTAACTCCATCAGACCACAAAATTTATTAATGCCTGCTAATCCAACTCCAATTAATCGCATTACGAACACTATGCGACGATTAACTTCATAACCCACTCCAACACGCGGACACGAATCGATGTATCTTTTTCCACAGCCACACGTTAAACACAATATGAATCCTAGACCTCGCACTCCTAATTTAGTAAACGAAATATCTCCGTGGCATTCTTTACACATCAAAAATGCTGTCAGCATTGAAAAAACACTCAGAAAATTAATAATAACGTACCCAGTCATTGAATCGACTTCTACATCGAATCATGAATCAGCTGAGTTTTGCAATTTTTCAGCAGCTTTGCTTGTTGATTCGGTTGGATTTTATTTACCGGTAAAGCTATTGCCAGCGAATTTCCGTTTCTTACTTCTATTCGGATTCTTACCTGTACCTTTAGCCATGATGCTAACGTTTCGATACTGCTCGCACGAAGTCTGAGCGTAAACTGCTGTTGATATAGCAGCAGAACAGTTTCAACGTTCGTTTTTGCTCCGAACACTTACAGGTATACGCTTATAAATCAGCACAAGAGAAACTAAATTTACAATAGAATACAGGCAATCGTATGAATTATAGAAACAGCTGCTTGAATGAATAGAAAAAGCACGGAAGAAGGGATTAGAGCAGATAGGTCGGGCGAGCGATCTGAGCACTCAGGTACGCGCGGTCAGGTACTAACGTTTGGGTTAAAAAAAATACGCTTATACTGATCGGATCTTCATAAAAATGTAATACAATATTCTTAGATGCATATACCTTCCAAAAATGTAAAAAAAATCGATTTTTCGAAAGTGACCAACTAGACTACACCCTTAATAAAGAAACGCATCGCATTATTGATTTTCATCAAATTTTCAGTTTAAAGTGTAAAGTGCAAGAAATTTTAATATTCAAAATTTTATTTATTAACAAAACTCGTTAAAAATAACAGTGATGCAGAAAAAATAGTGTTGCAACAGTGTAACAATATGTACTGCATGCAGCCACCTACACCACTGCGTGGGAGTTGGGGCGAACACGTGCATCATGTATACCGTATAATGGGGTGCCTAATTGTTAATAATAATGATTATTAGTTGAGCCAATAACATGCTGGCGTGCGCCATACGCAACACGTGTGCGTGACTTACCGCAGCGCTTACCTATGGGTCGGCCCGCGGCGACTCGCCGCCGTAGCCTTACCCCGGTGTAGCTGTGCAGGCTTTTCCCACGTATACGCCGAATCCACGAGGATTCGGCTTTGTGCGGAGTTTCCTCAACGCACTAGTTTTCGCAACCTGGAAGGAGCGCGAAAACGCGAAGGCTAATTATTTTCGCAACGCGAATAGCAATATAGCCTTGCTTGTCGACCTAACTCAATGCGAGGAACAGGCGGGTCCGGATTAATTAACGACACACTGATTTAACAAGAACAATAAAACTACTACATTTTCAAATAAATAATATATATAAGTTAACAATAATAAATGGACGATGAGGTTAATAAGTATTACGTGTAGATCGAGCGTCGCTTGCGTGTTCAGCATGTTCGTTGCTGAGCACGCCGTCGGAATGATAGAGGGCTTCGATCAACGTCGACCTCTACTATCGCGGGCTATTTGGAGCTCCTATATTCTGATGGCACGGCACAATATTCGTTGTGTGGCCCTTACACACGTACGCGTTTACCCCTGGGCTGGCTCTTACCTCTATTGACTAGAGTGTGTGGATCGGAGACGGAACGACGCTAACGAAGCTTCTCTTTCTCTCTCTGTTTCTCTCTCATTCTCGTGTTAGCCGCTAGCTCTGTCACTTTCCCTCCTGTTGCTACATTAGCGCTTACTGCTGGAGGCTTCTTGCCTTGCGTGCGAACTCTTCTTCTATTGATGATGATGGGAGTCGAGCGTTTGCCTCCACCAGTCGTTCTTGCACCCATGTACGCGAGAATCACTGTGCACATCCCAAGCGCGAACTCGTGCAGTTTCGGAGCGGGAGAATAAATAGCCAAGATGGCGGCGAGCAAGCCGAAAGCGTGGTGCGCGGCACGATAGCGCTAGCGATAATGGTCTTTCTCGATGGCCTCGGCGGCATCTCGCCTCCTGCTCTCACTTGGCTACCTGTTGAAGCGCGCGACTGTCAGATGGCGATACTTGGCCCATTTTTCGCGCTGTATTACTTGTGAGTTATTCGTGACTCGTTACAACCGAGAATATTGGTGAGCAGTAGATTCCTTACCTAATATTTTCGCAGTCATGTTTACAAAGGAAGAAATAGTATTTCGGGGCTCCCGTCATTTTAAAATTTCAATCACGAAGGTGTTAGTATTTGTCGATTACATTTCGTCAGTTCCGTGTAAAAAGGTACCACTCCAGTTCGATAAGGTACCAACTCAGCGTCCAGTTCGAAAAGGTTACCATTTCGCGGGCCAAGAATTTTAATATAATTTTCAGTTAGAACTTCTCCTGAAAGTTTTGATATCTAAAAGCAAGTAGTGTATATAGGTTTTCGGAGGCGATGATCACTTTAATAAGAACGGGGAAGAATCGGTCAATGTTTAATAAAATGTCTGCATCTAAGAATTGTAGCGTGTATCCACTAACAGGGAGACTGTTATACCTTTGGGAAACGATATTTGATAAGGCTTTGGGAGATCTTTTCTAGTACCCAGAAATGAAGCCTAGGACCTGCAGTTTGTGTCAATAGGCCCTTATATTCGACATGTGAGCTATTTTATTTAGAATATACGTTATTTTAGTAAAATATGGTATCTCTTCTTGTGTTAATAACTATGTATGTATTAATCCTAGAAAAAATGGCCTGAATGATAATAAAAGCAGGAAAAAGAACGTTATTTTAAGCTTTATTTCATGTAAATATATACTAATCTGGTGTAAAGTTATTAATAATTAAAAATGATGACGGAAAATACATGAATATTTTAGTAAGTTTAACTATTTAAAATACGTTGATTTTTCATACATTTTCTTTCGTCATTTTCAGTTGTTAATAACTGTACACCAGATCAATATTTTTGAATGAAACATAGCTTAAAATAACGCTCTTTTTGCTGTTTTTATTATCATTTAGAAGATTTTTTTCTAGTTTTAATACATGCATAGTTGTGAACACAAGAAAATGTACCTATTTTTACTAAAATAACGTATACTCTAAATAAAATAGCTCATGTATTGAATATAAGCACTCATTGACACACACTACAGGTCCTAGGTTTAATTTCTAAGTACCAGAAAAGATCTCCCAAAGCCTCATTAAATATCGTTTCCCAAAGGTATGACACTCTCCTTGTTGACATTTTAATTAATATTAACCGATTTTTCCTCATTCTTATTAAAGACAAATATATATGAGCATAATTTGACCTCAGAATCGCGATCAACGCCTCCAAAAACCTGTAGATACTACTCGCTTTTAGGTATCAAAATTTTCAGGAGAAGTGCTAACTAAAAATTACATGGACATTCTTGGCCCGCGAAATAGTAAATTTCCCGAACTGGACGCCGAGTTGTTACCTTTTACCAAACGGATTATTATATAGGCGTAGGCGTATAATCAGAACGAAAAAAATTGATAATAAGTGTAGTACATATGAGGCATAATAAGGGATGGAACTTCGAAATAATGGAACAATGGTGCTACAGGTACAAAGACCACAATATTCTGTTCGAGGGCGACTTCAATGCGGGAATAGGTAGAGAGGGAAGAATCTGGAGCGAGGAAGGAACAAAGGAAGTACGTAATAGTAAAGATGGAGTAATAAATATGGAATACAACCGATAGGATGGATGAAAGAAAATGGACTAGGAATCGCAAATGACAGCACAAATAGTGATGATTCAGGAGAGTGGACGTACGTAGGAGCGAGAGGTAAGACTATAATTGATTAATTTATTAGGAACCTCGAAGTGACTAGCTCGCAATGCAGTCTGCGGCCTGCGGCCATCACGCTTTTAGCATATAAGGCTTTCTTAAAGATAAGGCTTTGTAGCGATGATTTTTTTCTAAATCTGAGATTACGATGCATTTCGACGTTTTTGATGTCGCTGAATCGAAATACAAACATTTTAAAAATGTCTGTGTCTGTACTATGTACGTGTGCGTGCATGCGTCTGTGCGTGCGTGTGTGCATGCGTGTGTGTGTGCGTGCGTGCGTGCGTGTGTGTGTGTGTGTGTGTGCGTGCATTTGTGTGTATGTGTGTGTGTGTGCATGCCTGTGTGCGTGTGTGTGTGTGTGTGCGTGCGTGCGTGCGTGCGTACGTGCATGCATGCGTGCGTGTGTGCGTGCGTGCGTGTGTGTGCGTGTGTGTGTGTGTGTCAGATTTTCTGGTCACCATAACTTTTGTAGGCCACCGTATTTAAAAAAATATTGAATTTAAAGAAAATTTTAATAAACAAAAAAAATCTGTTTATTGTTTTATGCGTTAGATATATCAAAAATATGCATCAATTCGTACAATAGACGTAATTTCCTTTCGATTGGTGTATCTTACACTGTACTTAAAGTTTAGTTTGTTAAAGAGTTGCGATTTTTAATATTTAAAATTTTTAAAAATTTGAAAAAAAAATTTTCGTCGTTTTATACGTTAGATATGTCAAAAAGATGCATATATTCGTAAAGTTCATATCATTTATGTTCAATTGGTGTATTTCACAATTACTTTTAAGTTGTTTATGTTAAAGAATTACAATTCTTAATTTTTTAAATTTGTTACAATTGGAAAAAATCATTTTTATCATTTGAAACGTTTGATTCGTCAAAAAAATGTATATATTCGTAAAACTCACGTGAAATCCTTCAAATTAGTGATCTTTCAGTCACTGTAAAGTGGTTTTAAGAAATTCGTTTTTCAATTTTTAGAAATTGAGAAAAAAGTTATTGTACGAGAGTAGTTCAATAAGTCTTTAGAATGACCAACAGATGGCGCGCGAATCGCTCCAAATCATCTGTTTTCAGTCAGCACCACTCCCGACAAGATATATGGTGCAGTCACAGTCCACATCTTCTGAGTTTACGTGTTTTTATAACCAATTGAAAAAAAAAAATTGCTTGTTAAGAAAAATGGAAAAAAACGAGTTCAGAGCGGTAATTAAACATTTTCATTTAAAGGGTTTAACTCCATATGAGATAAAAAATGAATTGGACTCAGTTCATGGCACATCTGCCCCTGCCTTAGCAACGGTTTATAACTGGGTAAATGAATTTAAGCGTGGTCGTACATCAATAAGTGACGAACCACGTTCAGGAAGGTCCGTAGAAGCAACTACTCCCGAAATCATCAATAAAATCCACGATATGGTGTTGAAGGATAGAAGATTAAAAGTGCGTGAGTTAGCTGAGGCCACAAGGATATCTATAGGTGCAGTTGTTTCAATTCTACATGAAAAATTAGGCATGAAAAAGCTATCGACAAGATGGGTGCCGCGTTTGCTCTCAGCTGAGAATAAACGCAATAGAGTGGTCGCCTCTGAGGCTCTTTTGGCGCGCATAAGTCGGAATCCTGAGGAATTTTTTCGTCGATTTGTGACTGTGGATGAAACATGGATACACCACTACACTCCTAAGACAAAGGAACAATCCAAACAGTGGATTTCCACAGGCGAACCAGCTCCAAAGAAGGCAAAGACCGTAAAGTCAGCTGGTAAGGTTATGGCTACAGTTTTTTGGGATGCACGTGGAATTATACTTATTGACTACTTGGAAAAGGGTAAAACAATTACTGGTGAGTATTATGCATCATTATTAGAGCAGCTGAAAGAAGAAATTTAAAAAAAACGACCACATTTGGCGAGAAAAAAATTCTCTTTTATCACGACAACGCCCGAGTTCACACATGCTTCGTTTTAATGGCTAAAATTGAAGAACTAAAATTCGAATTGGTCGAACACCCACCGTATTCACCAGATTTAGCCCCCAGTGACTTTTTCTTATTTCCAAACTTGAAAAAATGGCTCGGTGGACAGAGATTTACGGACAACGAAGACGTCATTGCCTCTGTAAGTGCTTATTTTGAGGAACTTCCGAAAACGCACTTTTCTGAAGGATTAAAAAAACTTAAAAAGCGATTGACCAAGTGTATAGAGCTCCAAGGAGATTATGTTGAAAAATAAAAAAAAATTTACCCAAAAAAATTGTTTTTATACTTTATTCTAAAGACTTATTGAACTACCCTCGTACATTACAGAAGTAAAAAATGTGCACTTATTCATAAAGAACGCGCAATTTCCTTACAATTTATATATATAACAATCCTTTTAAGTTATTTTTGGGAACGAAACACGATTTTAAATTTTGAATATGTATCTTCTATGGTCACAGTTTACGGTCAACATCACTTATAAACGCATTCGTATATTTTATTAAAATGTAGGTTTATAAGAAATAACTCAGTAGAGAACTGATTAAATTACTTTAACAGCGTCGTATTGTCTATAACATTCTTTATAACATTGTCGATTATTCCTAAAATCACTTTTATCAATGTAAAAATTCAATAAATATTTGTGCATTAAATCTCTTTGAAAAAGCATTGTGCTAAATATAAAGTAGTAAGCGGTTTTTTATTGCTCTTCGTTGCTTTGAGATTATATTAAGAAGAATAGGAAAGAATAATTTATATGGTTAATTAATAAAATAGTTTTTTGTACATATATTATTAAGGTTATGCTAAATCACCCGACGGCGAAAATAATAAGAATCCAATTTTTTCGTGTTAATTTTAATTTTAAGTGAATATCTCTCTGAAATCTTGTTGTCCTAATTAAAAATAAAACTCTCCAGAGATATTTTATCAAAATTAAAAATTAAACGAAAAAAGTAGTTCCCGGCATTTATTGGTAATACGAGGGTTTATCATCACTTTCATTATAGAATACTCTAAAATCATTATATATAATAAAATTATTAATCTCTTGGAGCAATGAGAAATTAATTGATAAAAATGTCAATTGCGTTGTCTCGTTGTTATCTAATATCACAACCTGGTAGAAACGGTAACCAATTGTATGCCACGTATAGACCAAATCACAATGATTTGGCCAACGGTTTAGCTATTGGTTGGTAAAAAATCTCGCTTATTTCGTTGCGGAAAAAGCATTGTCGTTGGCCAACTGAGACTCAATTTTAAAAATCACAATAAACGACATTGGTCACGATTTTATAATTAACATAGTTCATAAAACATTGATTCATTGATACAAAGTTGCGAAATCACATACAGAAAATAACTATATATTCGGAACGTAATTATACGAAGGATTTTGTTATAATAATCGATACGCAATTTGTATTTAAAGTAGTTATTATTATATACATTGGGCGGGTTGTTACAACGCGCGTTGCAACTGCTGTTCTATACAACGGTTAAAGTACGTCTGACCTCTGCGTCATTCTTTTTTGAACTAGAAATGAACCGCTCTTCGCGCCGCCGATAGTCGCCGCCGACGACCGCCGCAAACATATACATAAGAAACTCGAGAACGTTATCGCGTTTGAACTATACAGAACGTTTTAGAGACCTTTTGCAAAGCAACTTATTATACAGTTACATTTTCTTATTATTAATGAATTCTATCCGTAACACTTTACTTTATAAAGAAAGGTTATAATAAATATACTGTTCTCAGATGTTGAGGTTAAATGATTAAATATGAATATGTCAAAGTCAATTGTTACATGAATTAATAAATAAATTATTAAATTGGTGTATAATTTTTAAAGTAAAATGATAATTAAAAATTTATTTAATTAAAAATATATTGGAATAGGGTTATGTAAACATTTATAAAATACAAATTTATTTAGCAGACAATTTATTCAAATGTTTTTATGTTTATTGTTAAGGGAAGGTCGGGGCCAACTTTACCATTGTGACCTCCACCTCGCGCCGTATTTTTCGTTATACGTCTAAAATTTACATAGTAACATCAAAATCGAGGGCGATAATGGTTTGTTATTGTGCAAACAACAGCGGACAACAGCGTTTTTATTTATTAATAGCTTCAAAAGTTTAAAATTTCTTTTCTAAGATATTATACAGCGTTATCGAATGTGAAAACCTTACAATTTATAGTATCAAACATCACAATGTCGATAGAATGTGTTTAGAGTATCAAATATTCCTTAAAGTCGAAAGAGAGTGAAACACCACACACATATATAGATATACTGATAGCATGGGATTAAAATTTTGGACTGCTGTATTTAAAAAAGAAACATCGTTTGCCCTATCAAACGTTTTTCTCCATGAATCGTCTTACTATTCTATATGCTAGTTTCTCAAAAAAATTTAAAGAAAACTTTTTTTGCATTAAGCGAAACGCTCTGGCTATGGGGCTCAGTGTAGGATTCCTGTGTTAAAATATGAAATTTCGAGGCTTAATATCTCCCAATTTCATATGGCTTGGGGGTTCAAACTTTTAACCACGTATAAAGGAAACCTTCATAAATATATATATATATATATATATATATATATATATATATATATATATATATATATATATATATATATATATATATATATATATATATATATATATATATATATATATATATATATATATATATATATATACCAATTTTCAAGAATTTTTAAAGAAATCGAAAAGTCCGGAGAACTATCTAAACTTCATCGCCGGCTTCACCTCAAGTCATATTTTTCATTATACGTCGTGATTTCATTAATATATCGTACATAGTGACCTTGATAATCATTTATTATTATATAAAGAATTGTGGACAACAAATTTTCATTCTAGTGATGCTAGTTTTTGGAGGATAGGTACAATTTCTACAAATCAGAATATCTCCGACACCCCCTTAAGAATTGCTGGCGCAGAGAAATGAGATCACAGTTGAGTAAAATTCACTGATTTTGTTTATTGCTTAATAATATACAATGCGCGAACGGCGGCTATTATTCCTACGAGAGCTTTCGCATACTTGGACATTCTGTCCAGAAGGACATATTCCTTGACATTTATAAAAAATTATTTTTTATTTTAAGAATTTTCACTTTTCCGCTATTCAGTATAACTTACACTAACTTCACTTGTTGAATCAGTTTTTAATTCACTATTTAACTTTGCTGAATGATCAAAAAATTCGTTAGCTTCACGAACTTTATCTTCTAATTTCCTAACCTTTTTCCTCTGCCGATATTCTTAAGAACGCTTTTTCTGCGATTCATGTTGTATAATGTATTCAATAATATCAGAAAAGCAGTCAATAAAGATGATAAAACGTTACACAACTTTTCTGTTAGATGCTTTGCTTTCTTTTCCGCGTTTTTTAAACATTTCACAATAATATCGCTTTTTATGTATTTGTATTTGCATTTATATATTGTTATTATACAGATAAGGGACGAAAATGAAAATATTTGTAATGATTTAAATTAGCACAGTTGACCAACCGTTGGTCAATACTGTCGTTATGTGTCGGCCAAAAAAAAATGACCAATAATTAGCAGACAAGCCATTTTGGTTGGGCAATTTCCTACCACGACAGCTTTAGACCGATAGAACCGGGAGAAAAATTATTTTGAAATGTAAAGTTCAAGTGGGTCCTACACTGATGTAACAAACATCTTTCCATTTTGTGCAAAAACATTAAAGCCTCAGTAATTTGTTTTGCGAAGTGTTTGTTTAACTTTATGTGCATTGTATATTTTAAAATATGGAATTCGTTGAAAATATCTAGGGCCTTCGAAGACATTCACTTGCATGGTTTTACCTGTAGTTTTCATAAAGATCTATTAAAATAAGTTCTGAGAAAAACTTTTTGAAATTAGAAAAATAAATTTTTGATGAATAGGCATTTACTATTTCAAGCTGATAGTCTGTCTGATGTAAATTGTTTTTAAAGACTATGTTAAACTTTGAATTTGTAAATAAATTTTTTTTTAAATGTTACATATAAAAAAGATTTTTTTGAGAAAAAACAAAGGGATGACCTCCTTAATTCTTTAAGTCCCGAATTACATTTTTATCAAACTCTTTTTTGACTAATATGTTTTAAATAATCAATATAAGATATAAGATAAGATATAAGATATAAGCACTTATTAGAAGATTAGAACATAATAAGTACATATTTTCTATCTGGAAAACTAAATTTTACAACTACTTTATGAATCGATCAAATTTATAAGGTAAAATCAAGTATAATAGAAGTGGGAAGTATACTTCTTACTCAAACTGAAAGAGTTAAATATAAATAAACACGAAACGTAAAATGTAGCCATAGCAGCGCGTAAAAAATCACTGTTTCTAATTTATACTAACCTGACTCGAGTTTTAGGTGGCATAGAAAAGAAAAATATGAAAGGTTTCAAATATGCATGGTTGTTGTTCTTCATTCTATGTAAAGAAAATTACAGTTTCGTGATAATCAACCAAATATGTATGTACACTCGACGTTAAAAATATCTGGTCGCATTTATTTGAATATTTTGAAACGCTAGAACCTCATTGGATCGAATGCATATTTTCGCTAACCTTATTAGAGGATTCCAAGAAATACTAGTTCGACCAGATATTTTTAGCGTCAAGCGTACATACATATGTATACGTAATCAAGTTCATCGTTTTTGTATAATTATTTTGTAAAGCATGGCTTCCATAAGAAAATGTTAAATATAAATAAGCTATACTATTTGTGTTAAAAGATAATTTATTACATAAATGTAATAACAATTCATTGTACACAGTACTTTTTTAGTTCTTAGTGAATCGATGGAAAAAATCTGAACTGAAAAGTATAATATGAAAAGGCTTAATTTTTTAACTGAATTTTTGCATTCTTTATTCTCTTTCTATATTCTTCTATATTTTATTTTAAAGTGACTTAATGTTTATTATAATTGTTATTATAAAATAATTTATTTCTAGTTAATTAAATTTTATTGGAGATAAACTAACTATTGTTTTTATTAAATAAGTGTTTATACTAACTTCCTTGATTTAAGAATTGTATTATTTGAATAATACATACTTAATCTTTTTAATCAATATTTATTATTTAAACTTTATTATTGTATTAACAACTAATTTATTTTAATCTAATAATTGTAAGTATTTAAAAGTAGTTTGAATTTCGCGCGCGAATACTTAAGTCTCTGGCCGGTTGCGGCGCTGCTTGGATGGGCAGTCAGTGCAATGCGGCATTGCGTGCGGCTGTTTTCCTTCCATCATGAGTGCGCGTACGTATACGGTTAGTTTTGTTTATTATAATTGCGGTATGTTATTCCCCTTGTTAAGTCACCCATCGTGCTATCCCAAAATCTACTGATTCTATTGGTGGTAGCCGTATACCAAATACATGGGAGAATGACAATTATTTTTTTCTAAGTAAAAATTTAAAAGGTTCAGAAGAATTTTCCGAGTTATTATGACAATGTCAGTTATGAGACTGTTTAAAAAAATATAATCAATAGCAAACACTAATATTAAACCGATATTTAAAACATTGGGCCTATCTCGTTCAATGTATTTACCACCAAAAGAGTAATTAAATTTTTTGCCGCATAATTTATTCTTACATGAGTCAAATGGCGCTACTGGTCACTTAACAAGACGAATACGTAGAAGCCGGCGAACTTTTGACTGCTCGGTGTTTAACGACATAGATGTTTATGTTCTAGTGAAGTACGCCGGGACCTTAGTCAATCAATTGTACCGTGCTGTGCTTCGTATTTGCAATATGTATATCGAACAGTAGTGTGCTAGTACTCGTACATAGAGTTCTCATGTCTCACAGTACGTAGACGGTTCGAGGTTAAGTTTAGTAAGTATTAAAAAGGTAAGTACAACGTTAAAAAACAGGCCGGTAAGTTATTGTTAATTTCGTCTGTTAAGACTGATTTTATTTGCTACAAAGTCATAAAATAAAAACGGATATTTTATCTTTTAAATTAACAGGGATTTCCTTTATAAATATTTCATCATCAGCTACTGTAAATATTTCAAACGATGTACGTTGCCTTCTATATAATATCCCTCTAGTATTTCGTTCATATCCTTCGTTTATGTTGCAGGCCACAGGCGAGATGGCTGTTCATGTTCAGTTCCTGTGAAGTCTTTCAGGTGTTGGTACGACTAGACTGTCTTATGATAACACATTATTTAATTCCTCAATATGTCATGTTAAACAGGTAACAATAAAGTTTATCAAGTAAACGCCTAATGCACATTAGACGTTTAAAACTTCTGGTAGAATACGTTTAATCTTTTTTTGAATACTACAACAAAATTTTATCAAATTTATATTTTTGCTAATATTATTGATAATTTAAAAAAAAATTCAGATGCGTTCCACCTGAAGTTTTTAACATCGAGTTTACAAAAACCCACCCAGATTTTTCCCATTTATTATATACTTAAACTCCTTTTGGCAATATTTATTTTTATATTTTGGAAATACAGTAAATACATACAAAGTTTTTATTATTAAGGGGTAACACCACTCTAGGTACACCTATTTTTGACGATTTTTTGTGGGTAAATAATAAGCGTAATGAAAAATTCGTTTAAAGAACTTTATTGTACAATGAATGAAGTGTAAAAAATGATTTTTTTTACAAAATGGCGGTCACGGGAGCCGTAGTAGACAGTTATTTTTCTGCACATTTGAAAAAAGTTTCGATTTTGATAAAAAAATTTCTTTTTCAAATGTGCACCATTTTTTTAAAATTTGATTTAAACAATCCCTACTTACTACTACGCCTACTAATAGGTACTTTAAGAAGAACTTTTTTTTTGTTCTAGGGTTCATCATGTATTAGCAAAACTGTCCTCCCGTTTGAGCATCAACAGAAAAGTAACGGCCTACTACGGGCTCCCGTGGCCGCCATTTTGAAAAAAAAATTATTTTCTTTACACTTCATTAATTGTACAATAAAGTTCTTTAAACGAATTTTTCATTTCGCTTATTATTTACCCACAAAAAATCGTCAAAAATAGGTGTACCTGGAGTAGTGTTACCCCTCAATTTATGAAAAACTAATAATATCTTGTAAAAATATTTAGAAAAATGTTGGACATTCCTTTAAGTATACGAATATTGATCCGTTTTTGTTTTTCCGTTTACAGGATTTGGAGCGAATTAAATCATTCAAACTACTGGAGTTCTATGTATACACAGTAATCTTGCTATTGACTGGCACAGAGATTATGCACCCAGTATGGTTGTTAGTTGTTCAGTGTTCCTGTGCTGTTCTAAAATTACGTAAATTTTCTTTTACATTCTTTAGTATATTGTTTATGTCTTTCTACAAGTCCTTTGTTGAGTGATGTTTTCAATGCATGTTCGACTATCAACTCTTCAGTTTAGTATGTAGAATAGATAAGAATACCTCTGTGGGTTCTTGAAAAAACGACTCAATTCCGCTTTTTTGAAAATTGAGTATTCAGAGATTTAAGTATTCTTATATAATATATTTTCAGATAAAAATGCAAAAAAAATAGAAAAATGTTAAAATAAGTGACCATATTTACTATTTATGATTTTTTAATATTGATTTAAATGGAAAATAAAAACTTTAAAGCTTAAACATAATAAAAAGTGTACTTAATTAATTTTTCTTGAAATCCACAGACTTTCTCACATTAGTAGCAATATACTGATATATGTTCAATTTTGAAGAGATGTATTTTTTTTAATTTACAACTTACATGTGTTCAGCTCATGTTAAATGTAATGTATCCATTTTAATTATATAAAATCGTAATTTTAATAATGTTTTTGCTGTATCTCTACGATTATTTCAAAGTAAAAATCTTAAAGATAACTGTTTTAATATATACAAAAAGATGCATTTTATTTTATTTTATTTTATGTATACAGTTTTTATACTTTTATATAAAGTTATTGTTTTTCAATTAAGGGTGAGAAATCGATATTTTTTATCGAATTAGTATTTATAATTTTTATACGGGTATCTAGAAACACAGTTATATAATTAATTTTTTAAGAGCAACCTTAAATTTTTAAAAAAATTATATTTTTTTAAGTTTTCTTCTACACAGTATATGGTAATAATCCTAAATTTAAATTGCCAATACTAAATACCTATGAAAGTCACTTTAATGTTCAAATTCAGAAAAATATATTTTTTTACAATATTTATAAATATTAAAATAAAATTTTAATATTTAGAAATGTTATACCTCTAGCGTCTACTGTTAATAGAAATATTAGAGAGACTCTAACATCACCATTGTATACGAAATATATTTAGTATATTCAAAGCATGCTCTGAACAACAGAAACAACTACTCAGCAGGCATATACCCTACCGAGCATTGAATTACACTGTTAATTCATGGGAAATCCAGGGCATACTAAATATATTTCGTCTACAATGGTACTTAGGGTTAGGGTTCCTCTAATATTTGTAATTTTTTACATTTAAATGCATAGGAAATAATGGATATCCTGAATAATTATATATTCTTGTACCTCTCGTTGGATCCCGGGAGTCAATAATAACAAAATCTTAGCTAGTATTAGAGAAAGTTCCATTACTACACAGAGTATATCTATATATGGTTGGAGCCATCGTCAAATGGTCGATGTTTGAAGCTGTGAGAGGGGGCAACTTGAATTGCTTTTACACGGCTAGTAAGTATATCTATGTATAGTTGTAGTTCCGATCCCAATAATGTATAGTAAATTTCAAATGTTTGATATTAATTCTACACTACAATATAACCTACATATTTATGAATATTATTAATTTATCAGTTTCATATGATTCTGTTTTAAAAATTCTCCTCATTGATCCTGACAGAACGCTTAAGTATTACAAAACGAATCTTTATTAATAGTAATAAATAAAAGTAGTATTTATTATCATTATTATTATTATTATCATTGATATTATTATTATAATTATTATTATTATTATTATCATTGATATTATTATTATAATTATTATTATTATTATTATCATTGATATTATTATTATAATTATTATTATTATTATTATCATTGATATTATTATTATTATAATTATTATTATTATTATTATAAATATTATTATCATTAATGGTCTCGGGACCCGCAGTGCTCGTTACTGCGGGAATCATACGACCGGAAGAAAACAGGAGAGGACAGAACAACAGTCCATAGAGAGGAACAGGAACGCACCATGGAAACGTGGCAACGATCCTGGAAAATCACAACTAAGTGTAAATAGACAGCAAGGCTGATAGACCAGCTGGCCCTTTGGATTAAGAGAGACCATGGGGAGGTAAATTACTACCTGACCCAATTCCTGAGTGACCATGGGTACTTACATACCTCAATTGGATAGGGAAGGATCAGAGCCCGAGTTGCATCTTCTGTTCCGAGAATAAGTTGGCCGCCACGGCAATTCGCCGAGACGATCCTACGACAAAAGAAACGGTACCTAGTCAAGCAACCGACGAAGGTATGAATGAAGCGCTGGGAGGCGTTCCGATACTCCAACATAACCCAGGGACGTCGGACGACTCCATGCAAATGGACGTGGTGGGAGAAGATGGGACGCTTTCTTAACCGGGAGACGCTCATTTTATGAATGTGGCGGGGAGGGACAGGGATTCTTCTCCTTTCTGTACGGAGATGAATGAGACGGTTCGAATACGCGTGTAACTGAGACGGGTTAGATTTAACGTCTCCTCGGGGGATTCAAAATTATAAATATTTAATTTGGTTCAGATCAAGGCAGCAGCGGTTGTCGAGACGATACTAGAATAGCACTATCCTGAGGCAATATGATAAACGGTACCAGAGTGGGTTCCGCTAGAAGAGGAAAGGGTGGTAGGTTTTAGTGGGTTGGTTTGCGATATAACGGTTGTGTAGTTTTTTCGCGTTTTTGTGTATTCTATTTTTCGTCCTATATTATACATACGGTGGATGCATCCCCAACCAGCCCCATACTATTCGGCCGTGCGGACCTAGTCGGGTGTGCCTTAGGTGGCATTTCCTACATACCCTCCAGAACAAAAAAATAAAAAAAAATTATCATTAATATTATTATTATTGGTTTTAAGTTTGATTAAATTATATTATTTATTTTTTAGGTATAGACATTTAAGAATTTAATAAAGAAGTAATTGAAGAATTTAATTGAAAATAAAATGACGAAGATAAAAGTAGTATACGTCTTCTAAAAAGTATTTATGTTGATTTTGTATTTTTCATTGGCATCTGAAATGACTTACTCTAACGGAAGATTGTTCATTATAAAATTACATATGCAATTAATATTATGTTTCAATAATTCGCATAATTCGAGAAAATTGTACTATTTAATATCTGTATCTTTTTTATCTGAAATATTTTCGTATATTCAAAGGTATTTAAATTACGACAGAAGCATTGCTTTTTTAAACCATTTTTAAGACAAAAGAGTTATATTATTTCGAGAACTACAACTTTTCTACGTAAAAATTTGTGCGTATAAACTACTATATATAAACTATTGCCTAAAAATTGATTTTTTATATTTTTATTGCGCTGAATTTTTGGTTACTCTCAGAAGAGTCGGATTAAATTACGTTTTCGTAAAGAGTGTCTTTGCTTCATTTTTCGTTTTTCTTGATAAACTTTTTTGAAATGACGTTTTCATAAAAAATGTGGAATACAGAAAATTTGCATTTTTCCGAAACCTACAACTTTACCGTAGAATATTTTTACGTATTAAATATTAAAATTTAAATGTGGTCTCAAATCGAGTTTTGATACCTTTTTAGCGCTTCATTTTTCGTTTTGCTTCACAAACTTTGAATAAATGACGTTTTCATAAAAAATGTATAATACAAATAAGTTGTATTATTTTGAGATCTACAACTTTACCAGGAGAATTTTTAGCGTATAATGTGTTATACTCCAGTTATGGCCTAAAAATAGATTTATGTTGTAACGTACACAGACGGGTGCACGTTGACATGAGCCACTCATGTCGGTTAAGAGGAGCAGACATGCTGACGAGGATGAATCCTTATCTTACGCGAGTCTTCTCGCGTGAGACAAGAGCGTCTCTGGAGCGACGCGCACAGCCAGTCAGACCTGACTCCCGATCGAGCGAGCATCTAGCTTTAGGCGCGAACAGACACTTCTCTCTCCTAGTTACTGAATAAACGACCATCAACCCCATTCCTTGTCTTCTTCATTCGAACGTCCCAACTTCATCGAAACTCGATACTTAACTGTGCCGAGTAAAACACGCGACGAACCGCCCGCATTGCGTTTATTCTCTCCGTTACACTGGCATCCCTTGTGTGTTTCGCGTGTGAGGCATACGGACTGTTCGCGAAGTGATTAAGTACTCAAGTTCGCTATCGATGGTTAAAAACCGCCGAGCCGATCCGGGAGACAAGAAGGAAGGAAGGACGTGAAGGAGTTCGAATTCTCAAAATTCAGGCAGAGACAGGACGGATGTCTGGTTGTCCGCTCGCAATCTTTTTCACGATCGCCTTAATGTAAGTACCTGTGCATATACAAAATATATTTTGTCGTCCGTGGGTTATCCGCGCCCAGAAATTTCCATTTATATCATAATTATCGGTGTAGCGACTGGGCGTCCACGAATCACTCCAATTTTGTTGTATTCTCACTATCGCATAACATTTCTTTGTAACTGTCGTTTTTTTCATACTCGCGCAGCATTTAAATATCCCTCATAAGCGAAATGTCCCTGTAAAATCTTTTTGGGCGTAAAAGTGGCAAAAGTAAGCAGCCGTCATCCCAAGTACCCAGCAGAAGTTCGAGTGAATATAATTTAAGGGAGAATTTAGATCAGATTTGGGCCCTCGATCCTGTATCACGCGAAGCGAATCTATCGCAGTCTCATTTAGGTGCGCCTTTACAAATGCCATCTTCAACTGCGTCGCAGGCGGCTTCAAACGCGCAAGCTGCGTGGCCGGAGGCAACGAGCGCGCAAGCTGCGCGGCCGGAGACTACAGGAGTGCAAGGTGCTTGGCCGGCGGCAGCGAGCGCTGCAAATCCTGTGAACGTGCAGTCCTCGGCGGCGCGGCCGACGTCCACAAGTACGACGTTTTCGTCAGCAAGCGCACCCGAGGATACCATCGCGCGTAAATACGTACTGGCGTAAGCGCAATTACTCGCGTTAAATCCCTGTCAATTCATAGAAAGAATTGACCACTTAATATCGCGCATAACACATCGCGCACTGCAGCAGTGCTAAATAGCTTTTACGATGCCACGCCAGCTCGCTCGGACACAATTAATATTATGAATATTGAGCCGCAAACTACCACACAACCCAACCACATTTTTCCAGAATATACCCCCCCCCCCCCCCCCCATATATACATACTTCTGAAGGTGCACACACTCTTAGTACTAACCTACCAATCCCAACACACAATAATAATACTGAACACGAGAACAATCCGGTACTGCGCGAAAATCACGTTCGCGAGTTGATAACGGAATTTTCCGGAGATATCGGGCTTGAAGACGAGCCGCTGCCAGCCACGAATTTATTAAAACACGAAATCAAGCTTACGACAGATAAGCCGTTGCGAGCGAAGCGTTTCAGGTATCCGGCGGCACTGAGCGAGCAGATTCAAGTGGAGGTTAGAAAATTAATCGAACAGGGAGTTGTTGAGCCCTCGGACTCTTCGTACTCCAGCAACCTCTGGGTGGTGCCCAAAAAACCTGACGCCCAGGGAAATAAAAAATGGCGGTTTGTCACCGATTTTCTACCTTTAAATAAAATCACGGTGGGCACTTGCTTTCCCCTTCCATTCACGAGCAACATACTTGAAACTCTCACTTTAGTCGAAATGATAACGAAGATGGATTTAAAACAGAGCTTTCATCAGACACTTATTCATCCGAATTCGGCCCAATACACAGCCTTTGATGTACCACTTGGGCAGAATTCGTTTGAACACTTACAATATCGGAGAGTTGGCATGGGTCTGAAAGGCGCAACCGATGTTTTCTCGAAAGCTATGGCCATGGCCATGGCGGCAATGCAGGGTAAAGAAGTCGCCATATATTTGGATGATTTCATGATCCCCGCGAAAAATCTTGTTAAGCATGGCATTCGCTTTAGACGAGTCATGAGAAGATTTTTAGATGCCAATCTCACGGTCGAACCCAAGAAGTGTCAGTTTTTGAAACGCAAGGCACTCGTCCTCGGACACATAGTGGAGAGAGGCAAGATACGCACAGATCCCAAGAAGCTCGAGGCAGTGGAAAAATACCCAGTGCCGACGAATGTGAAAAAAGTCAAGCAGTGGCTGGGCTTTATAGGATATTATAGAAAGTTTATACCGAAGTTCGCAGGAATCGCGCGGCCACTGACAACACTGCTGCGCAAAGGTGTCAAGTTTGAATGGCGAGAGGCACAGCAGTCTGTTTTTGACGAACTAAAAAGGATCTTGTGTAGCGAGCCAGTTCTAACCGCACCGGATTTTTCCAAGCCGTTTATTGTCACGTGTGATAGCTCCGATTTCGCACTCAGGACGGTGCTCAGTCAAGGAATCATCGGCTCAGATACTGCATGCGCCTATGCATCCAGACCATTCAAAGGGAGTGAATTACGATACATCACGTATGATAAGGAGTTGCTGGCGATCGTGTTCGCGAAAGATCAGTTCAGACCTTATCTGTACGGCAGAAAATTCACAGTGGTTACAGATCACGAGTCACTCAAGCACTTTCACACTACCAAAAACCAGACATTCGGTTTAACAGACTAAAGGCATTGTGTGGGTACACGTTTGACGTATTATATCGGCCCGGTATCATAAATTCGAATGCTGATGCACTCTCATGTAACCCAGTTTTAGCAGAAGGCGAAGAAAATCCCGAGCACCCAAGAGCGGAGCTTTATAAGCTTGCAGACGCACAAGAAGAGGGGGACAGCGAGGCTGAGATGGACCAGCCGCCAGCTAGAATATTTGTCTCACGACCCGTAAAGGAAAAGGGCATCGACAAAGACAGGAAAAGCAAACAAGTCAGATCCGAGTCAGAAACATCTGAAACAATAAAAACTGCAGGAGCAGTTCACTTTTATATAAACAGGGTGATGTGTTAGTAGTAAGAAACACTGAAAACGTTTTTTTTTATGTCTGACCACGAGTGACATTTTCAGACAAGACGGGCTAATAAATATACAATGGCTGACACAGCAAGAAGAGACGGACGATATTTACAGGCTTGATTACACGGACACAATACAACTTGCCTGTGTAATGACGAATGTAGATGTAGAGCCGGCTGGGAAACATAAATTTCGGCTGGACCGGTACGAACGTGGAAAAATCTTAGACATATTATGTGCCTCCATCGAAGCTCACAAAATAGCCAAACCCGACGAATCATCGGCGGCAGAGATAACACAGCCAGTCAGCCCGGAAAAAGAAGTAAATAAAATAAATTCCGACTTTATCTCAGATTCAGACTCTGTTAGTCTTGAATTAAGGAAAGCAGATAAGTGCATGAATATCACGAACAAACAGGCATATTTTTCACCTTATATTTTGGACAAAATTAAAGAGCCTATAATTAGTCAGGCTAAAACTGGCGATTAAATGGCGAGATTATGCCAAGAAAAAGGCTTGCGTGAGGGTGTGAAAATCACTAGCACACCGATAGCAGCCGTCGCGGAAGCTCTCAAAGAGCAGCGCAGGCTGGCGAAAGCAATCAGACCGCAATCGTTCAATCGATCACCGCCTCAATTTAATCTTACGCCAGTATGACATCACTCCAGAACAAAATATGCCACTCTTAGAAATTATTACTGTGCAGCCCGGGGTTATGGATATTGCTGAAATAGTGCAAATGGCATCCACAAATTTGCCTAAAAATTCTGAAATACCAGAAAAATCGACGGACAGCGTCCTCTCCCACTCTCAAGAACAGCATCATAGCAGCCAGCCCCGCACGCCAATTAAACAAATATTACCAGATTTGGCAAATAAATTACGTACGAGGCTAACTGTCGACATTCAAGAGCGCGACATTAAAGGGAGAAATAGCATGCAGATGGGAATCCGACACAGAGCTCGGCAGCACACCCGACTTCAATTGTCTCGAACGCAAAAGCTCTGGCAGTAAAACGCCAGATGCACAGCGAGCACGGCACCAATCGCCGAGACGAGAAGACATCTGATATTGATATCAGTATGCAGATAATACCTCAGCCGAGAAGAACGTCGCCGCTAGGTTGGACTAGCGAAGCTGCGAGCCGGCTCCCGAATGAAATAAATGAACCTGCACCAACACCAATAATAAATTTAACGGAGACAGGGAGATTTCTTTAGAGAAAACATCGCGGAAAAGCATGAAAATGCTCTGAACATGGCAAGGAAAATTGAAAGTAAAAGAAAGTCAAGATTTGCACTGAGAATGTTGAGTTTGAGAACTTCAAACATTGAGAGGGAAGAGCATTTGGACAAAATTGAATTTCCCGATATTGGGCCCTATGAACAGGGCAATACAGACGATCTTGAATATGTCCCTCGCATCTTTAATGATTCAAAATTCGATTCCGAAAAGCCACCATCAGCTGACTCATCGTATAGACGAGATATTTTAACTTACGAGGCGAGAGAATGGTGCGCCGACCCACACGCTATCTTAGTTCGCAGCGACGATATACTGTCGCAGCCATCCGGCAATTGCCTGTTCTACTCATTAATAAATGTCCAACAGCTGAGACACAAGCCGTAAAAATTGTACATGAATCTTTGCACAGCGGTAAATAATTACAAAACAAAGGGCAATGATCTAGTTTTTTTTCATAATTCGGTTTATTTTTTAATTATGACAAATATTTTAGAATCTTTAGGTCGGTATGGTAGGGAAGATGAAAATTGACTTTGATACCGCCTTTACTTGATTATTTATATAAAGTTTGTAACTTAAATTACATGCGTTTTACTTATGATTCAGTACGATTCGTATGCGAATAAGCACAAGCCAAAGACGAGTACAACAAACCTTACCCAGGTAAAAAAGACTCGTGTATAATCATATATGATCATAAACGAGTTATGGCAACATATGAACGTGTCTGATCATATTTTGTCATTGGGCCTGCGGTGGCTCAGTCGGTAGAGTGTCGGATTCCCACGCCGGTGACCCGAGTTCAAATCCTAATTTCTGCCGATTGATACAAGCACCTCTGTAAAAATCGCATGTGCTTTGTTTACAAACACACCACAGACCCCCGTCGTCAATTACCACCATATGGGAGCACAAATATGGCGACGTTAAAAAAATTTGTTATTAAAATATTTATTCCGGTGGTTTTTAAAATATACGACTTGAAAAACTGCACTAAACGTACATAAAGTTACCTGTCTCGGAAGTATCATCCAGATGATAATATTCAAACTCAGGGACTAAGCTATGATACTATCATTTTAAAACTATTTTCTGATAAGCATGTTAATTAAAAAAATAAAATCCAAAAATAGACAAACTTGATTTCATATATATCCATATATGATCCCTGATAGAAACGTTCTCCAACCATTCGTCAACGAACCCACTTATTTTGAAATACTTTTCCGCCCGTCGTTAGCCAACGAATGCTGAAAATTTGAAAAAGGCGAAAAGCACTAAATAATGCTTTGGGGGGGGGGGGATCCTGCGTTAGAAGGCTTAAAAAACGCTATTTTTCGGGGAGTTTTTAGGATAGAAAAAAATAACTAACCATAGCGAACTTTTTGGTATAGTTTCAAGTATATTTCTAGAATACAAAGTCATTGCTTTTATGCAAAAATATTAATATATATATATATATATATATATATATATATATATATATATATATATATATATATATATATATATGTTTTGTGTACATATTTGCACAAAGCCTCGTTTTTGAAGACTCTCAGCTGGGGGTAAAGTAAAACTCATAATGCTTGTCTAAAACAGAAATTGAACAAATTTTTTTAATTTTTTATGTTTTTCTTGTAGTCTTAGCTATAAAAATCCACAAAAGTTGCAAAATTCTATATTTTTAGAAAGTTTGAAAGAAAAAAACGTTTTTAAAAAGAAAAACCACATCAACGCGCTATAAAAATTGTTTAAACAAACTTTTTTAATAATTTTTTAGGTATAACTAGAAGAGAAATTAATTCTGAACATAAAAAATTTTCATTTATTTCAATCAATCGTACAGTTTTCTTCCAATCTTTCCCACAAATTTAAAAAAATCGTAAAAACGAAAACTCGAGAAATCGCGCTTCAAAGATTTCGATAGGAAAAAGTATCAATTATTGATTATTTACAGTAATAATCGACTAATCAGCTATTCCTGCTCCATATAACAACCCTTCTGTTTCTTCATAAGACTGGTTTTGATGCATTGGTTCCAATCGTCTGGCTGTACGAGCTTCCTTACTCGATAAGGATTGGCGCCTGTTCTGCCTCTTGATGCGTTGCTCATCGATGTTATCCGCAAACATGTTGCATTGCTGGCCCATTTTGAGGTCGAGTAGCTGCATGGTCTTCAAACCTGCAGAATAGCCCTCGTTAAATATGTCTGCAGCCATAAATGCGGTTATTTCGACTATTTTTTGGCCAGAATGCAGATGTTTGGGGTTCATGCGTCAGACTGTAGCATTGAACGCTTCGTTCGGATTCTGCGTGTGACAGCCTAAGCACCGCGTTAGAAGTTCGTCCTCGGACAGCTTTTCGTAAATAGGACGAATGTGCGACTCGATTTCCTCTTGAATCAATCTGGCAGGATGTTTATATGAAGCCAGTAAGTTCGTAACCTCAGCCTTACGCCATTCGCACCAGCTGTCAGCGCCTGGAGGACAGTTTTCGTACCGATGAAAATTATCTGTAGAACAATAATGATCTAAAGTAGCGATTATCGCTTTTTTCATATTTCCTACAGAATCTATATTCCTTGGGATAGGGAAACCATAATAAATGGTTCTTCTTCTTGCTGATGCCGTCCGTCAGGCGCTTTTTACCTCCGAGCTTCTCTTGCTTTTTTTTATTACGGAGTCGTGTACTCATATGTTTTTGTACGTGTCCCACGCACTGATTTTTGGTAATAGGGCACTCGTCACCGTATGGATTGATGTTCGAAATTCCAGTAAAAGTTTTAGAGTCGCCGTCGCCGATATAATTGGTATATTTGACGCCAAATTTTTCGTCAGATCTTGAAAACATTTTTATGATTGAATTCACCTCCATCTTCCCCGCCGAATCTTCGTGATTTGAGGTGCATGACTGTTTATGATTTTCGTACCACTCTTCAAATTCGTCGTCGATCAATGATGCTTTTTTGAGGCACATGACTGACAGTATGCACTTTTAACAATAATGTCGATGACTGCCAGCGTAATAATTAATGAGAGTTGTTACACCGAACAATGACGTATAGCCAAGCTGTTTCCATGATCCGTCGCCGGAAACTTTTAAATGCGTTTGGGATCTTCCATTTTCAAAATATTTTTCCTGCTCCTTTTTGACAGCTTTCTCATAAATACTATTAAACATTGAGTTCGTCGCTGCGTGAAAATGCTGCACTATCTTATCGTAGATCGATTTCGATAAACCTTGGCACATATTCATAATATTACAAAATAAATTAATGCCTTCTCGTCCAATACCAAATAACCTCATAGCGAACACAATACGACTGTTTATTTCGAAGCCAGTATGTATTAACGGTCCTGAATTTATTTCTCTTCGACCGCATGCACACAATAATATAATTTTAAAACCTAAGCCTCGATGCCCACTCTCTGCAAATTGTATGCTTTACTTGCACGATCTGCATATTAGTATATCAGTAAGTGCATTGAAAACTGTAAAAAATGCTATTATTCTATAATAGTGAAGTGGATGCACAATAATATCAGTGCTCGTACTTGATAATTGTCTCGCACCACTGCTTGTATCCAACTCCATCTCGTCCGATTTACTTGTAAATTGATTTCCTTGAAATCTACGTTTCCGACCTTTTGCAGCATGCTCATTGCTCGGACGATCACCTTTTGAATAGCTTGACATGATTTTCTTTCGATGTTTACTCGTCGAGAATCACAATAAAACTAACCATTAAACCAGCAAGGTAGAAATATGTACACACGTAGAGATAAAGAGTGAGAGAGAAAGAAACCGTTATACTCCAGAACAGTTAGTATACCTATATATATTTATAGCTATAATGCTCACTACAATTTCAAAACATTGTCCCGAAAGATCTTTGAACCTTTCCCAGGTAAGAAATTCGGATTAGAAGAGTGAGGAGAGGAGCACGAGCTCAAGGAAGGCCGAGCGCTCGTACATCTGCTCGACGCCACACCGTTTCGGCTTATATATCTTCGGAAATACTTTGAATTTGCCTCTGAAACTTTAGCAATATATTCTTGGATACATTTGGGGATTTAGCGAATAAAATAAAATCGATTTTTTGACCTTCTAAAGCATGACCCCCTTAAGCAAGCTGTGCAAAGTGTTATGGCATATTATGCAATCAATAAAAAGTCATTATATGAGCATAATTACATAGTTTACTTCAAATATTCACATTTAAATATATGTACACTTAATTCAAATTTGAGGTTAGGTGTAGTAAATTGATGATTTAGATTACTACCGTAGTGGAAGAAATCTCATATGTGTGCCAAAACGGCCAATTGGAACACATTTGGCGTACTCTGGCAAACTTTGTCAATCTCTAGTAAACTTTGGCAAACTTTTGACATGAAAACCATTTCCACTAGGGTAATACATTATAATTTACTATTGTAATTAAGAATTAAGTATAAAATAAAAAATACTTTTTATCAATTCTATAGTATAATATGAAAACATGGCAAGTTGGATGGATAGAAAAAAATTATACCAAAACCAGTAGTTGCGAGAGATATTTGCATGCTCCGCATCTCAAAACGTGCTCTTAGTTTGCGCGAGAAGCGTGAGTAGGCACAATATACACATATACATTGAACCATTCGTAACAATAACCCTACTTTAAATAAAAATTTAATTATATTTTACAACTTCATGACAGCATATGCGCTATTATTTTTATCATTCAGTGGTTTATTGTAAAATATACATTTAGTGACGTACATTTTATGATTCAATTTATAATTTGAAAATAAAATTTTAAAATCACAAACAGAACAGTCGTTGGCGAACCGTTGACGAACAGACCATCTCGGTTGGTCTATTTTCTACCAGAGATCCTATATCATTATACATGATTATATAAAACCAAATGAACTGTCATATATAACCATTAATAATGTATTACCATATACGACTATATACGGTTATATATAACTTGTATGTGCTTATATATGGCTATATATTGTATGGATCGTTTGAACATCCAAATGAAACTTTTGAAATGTCCATATAGGTACATATATAATCAGATAAAAACATATATGGGCATATATAACCATAAATGTTCATATATACTTGCATGTTACCATAATTCGTTTATGATCATACATGGGTTAATAATTACATATATGATCATATATATTCATATACCTTGATATATCTTCATATATCTTCAAACATGATTTTCTTAGATGATCATATATAATCATATATAAGTATATATGATCTTACATGAAGTCATTTTAACCAGAGTAATATCTTCGAAATCTATTTGCAAATTGAATCTTTTCTTATTTGAGAATAGGATTTAAATATAATTTAAAAGATTTCGTATATCAGAAAATGCACATAAAATAAAACAGTCTACTCTGCCCCATGGTACACACCATATTGTTTATAACGCGCGGTTTTGGGTTGCGCGTCTTTTCATACACATAAAACCAAATACATAGGCTGTTTTACGCAGATATATAAAGTATATAGACTACGCGTCAAGGTAGAGCTTGGCTTTGCCAGTTTAGAAAGAGACAAACTATTGTGAGAGAACTTTCTATCTCTCTCTAGTCTCAGTAACTTAGTGGTAAATAGTGAAGGTCTTGTTATAAAAAGATTCTGGATTCGTATTTCACTGAGTGCAATTTTTTTCAATTTTTCTTTATTACTTTTAGAAACAAATTATGCTTCAAAACATAATACTATGAATCAAAATTAATTTATTTTTGTGAAGAATTTTAAAAATAATTCTTTCTGCAACATTTGTACCTTTTTGTAATTTATTGTCACTCTTTATACATTTTTATAACTTCACGGCACTTTTTGATACTCTTTTGTAACATTGTCTGAATTCAGACGAAAACTTACAACGAATTCCAAAGAAACTACAAAAACTTATGAAAAGTTATAATAAGTTCCAAAGAAACTACTAAAACTTACGAAAAGTTACAAATGATTACTAAGTTACAAAGAATCACAAACATTTACAAAGACTTACAAAACGTTACAGTGAGATTTAAAAATAATTATATAATCCTGGATTGTTGAGACTTATCATTAAGGAAATGAGTTTACGCTACGAAAGTGATTATAATAATAAAACTGAAATGAACAACGATATACAGTAATAAGTGCATAACAAAATATTATGATTTTAAAGTATAAACAAGTTATTGTAATCAATAGTGTTAGGAAAACTTTATTTGTAAATTATTCACCATTGATTAACAAGTTTATTTATCATTTTTATTGTTAAGTGGTGATATACAAATTTTGATTAGATTTACTTTTTAGAATTCAGATTGAAATAAATTTTTACAGATTTTAATTGTATTTAACAGAAATAATAAAATATTTATTAAATAAATTTATAACATTTAATAAATGTTATATGTAAAATGACGATCCGCCAACTGAACCTTTAATCAATATGTTACCATTTTTTAAAACAAATTAAGATATACAATATTAGAAATGTGGGTAATCATTCTGATACATTAAAATATTGTACTTTTCTTACAAATAATCGAAATTTACAAATAATTTATTTGAATCTTCTTAAAAATTTAAGCTTACCATATTTATATTTATAGCTAATCATATTTAGTGCACAACTAAAATATTGTATGTATTCATGATAATCGAGCTGTAAATATGGATGTTGTTAGTTTCTATTCTCAGATTAAAACTTAATGTTCATAACTCACAAGACATTTTAATTAGCAGGATAAAAAAGTATGATTTTATGAAAAGTTTAAAATTAACTGTTATCAAATATCAGAATTAAACTTAGAATGTTGTCCGTGTTGATCGAGAACTTATCAAACTATAATAAATCTTGTATAAGGTGAGCGTAAACAATATTTTTAGTAATAAAAAAGCTACTAATGTTTATATTGCACTATTATGCAATGTTTCATATTGTTGACGCTGACAAGAAAAGCATCATACCTGCGGAACACGAATTTTTATGAAACTTTGCAAGGTGTTTTTGATACCTAAATATAATAGTCAGTACTCAATTTGATCACATATATTACTGTGCAGAAGTTATAGTGTGTCTCATTATTGTTGCTAATACACCTACCTATACATATAATATTTTTAATATTGGACATATGAGCAATGTTAATGTTTTTAGTTGTATCTCGGGTTCTGGAGCGTATGAGATCAAACATCGGTACTGGTTCATTATTAGATACCAAAGGACATTTCCCAAAACTTAATCAAAACCCACGACCCAGAGGTGTGCTCTTCTCTTTGTGAGATTATTTTCAGGATTCATTCCAATTTGCTGAATTCTTGATTTATATGTAAACAACATTTTAAGATTAATTTTAATGAATTTATGTGACAATAGTCAATGCGCCGTTTTCGTGCATTCACATATTGTACACTTTTCTTATTCTACAATCAAAATCTGCAAAATCTTTTTTGAATCTTTATTTTAATAAAAAGTCAAGTTTACCATATTGATATTCGAACCTCATCGTGTTCATACCTTGATGTGAGAAATCTATTAAATCCTATTCAAATCCCATTCCCAAATATAAACAGATTCTCCTTGCAAATAGGACGTATACGCAATTTTTATATTGGTAAATACAATTTAATAGATTTTCTTTATCAGGACAGACTACGTGAAGCTTAAGGTGATGCTAAAGCCACCTGTTCCCGACAAATACGAGGATCCACTTTTCTAATTTCATTTTCAATTTAGAGTAAATATCTCTATGGAAAGTTGTTGTTCCAACTAAAAAGAACAACTTTTCAGAGATATTTTCTTAAAATAGAAAAATGAATGAAAAAAGTGGTTCCCCGTATTTACTAGTAACACGGGGTTTAACATCACCTTAAGTAAAATTACAGTTAGTAAGTTACAATACATTTTGATTATTTGCAGATTGAAAATGTGTGCCTTACATAAAATACTTCAAATTAATTTAGTACCCGTATGATATGACAAATGACCGAATTAAACTTAAAATATTGTCTACGTTGATTGAGAATTTAGATAACTGGAATACATAATGTGCGCATTTATGGTATTTTAAGTAAATTTTAGTCGTTTGATAAAACTGGACTAATGTTATTACTGAAAAAGCTAATAATATTTATATTGCACCATTATGCAATGCTTAAATATTATCTTAAACTTAAAACAAAATTTAAATAATGCATTCTAAAATTTTTATATTAAGCAATAATTTGTCAAACTGTAATTAATCTTTAGATAAAGTTTAGCGTCAATATTTGAAGTTAACTCTCCAAATAATTTACATTTCTCACACATTTTATACTTTTAACAGTTTGACACTTTTTAATTACACAATTATTTTTTTTATGCACATATCACTATTTATTATTCACTTCAGTTTTTATTATTAGAATCACTATCATGTTCTTAATAACAAAAATCAAAACAAACCGAAATTATATGTATGACCTCACTTCATCATGGGCCTACATATAACATGTTTTTATCCGTTTGCACTTCGACTTTCGATACTCTCCGAAACCTCGAAAAGTAACAATCATTTTTACATATTTTTTCAATTGATTTTATTGAAAAAAAAATGCCAAAATCGGTAGTCACCGCCGAAGTTTTAAACTAATTTTCGACTCAACCTCAATAAAGCCCCAGGTGTTATAGAAGCTCTCTCTCTCTCTCTCTCTCTCTGTCTCTCTTTCTGTCTCTCTCTCTCTCTCTCTCTCTCTCTCTCTCTCTCTCTCTCTCTCTGTTTTTTCCGTTCAAGCACCATAGAGATACTGAGGAAGCAGCTGGCATGTGCACTGGTACCACCTCACTTAGATTATTGCTCAGTGGTTCTTCTTGACGTGTCAGGGGAGCTCCAGACACGACTACAACGTCTACAGAATGCATGTATGAGATACATATGTGGTGTTAGGCGAGATGAGCATATCACCGCCTACAGGAAAAAACTGGACTGGTTAGATCAGAAGGTGAGGAGGGAGTATTTTATGGGGCTGCTGCTTTACAAAGCGGTTGTCATGCGGCAGCCACCATATCTTACTGCCCTCTTTGAAAAAAACCAGGCCAGGACTTCAAGTAGGGGTGGTATGAAAGAGCTCTCGGTTCCGGGGTCGCGCACCGATAAGGGCCTTTTCTCATTTAGAGTTCAAGGTGCGCACCTCTGGAATTCGCTCCCGAGCAGTGTGAGGTGCCTGCCATCTTTTTGTAAATTTAAAACGGCGTTTAGCAGGCACCTTAAGCAATTACATGGTGAAGAGAATGTATAGAGTTGACTCGGATATTTATTTAAGCTATTTATTTATTTGAATTATTTATTTATTTAATTTATTTATTTATTCAAAATTTATTTATTTATTTATTTAATTTATTTATTTATTCAAAATTTATTTATTTATTTATTTAATTTAATTATTTATCTGGTTTATTTATTTATTCGACTTATTTATTTATTAATTTATTTATTTATTAAATATGTTTAGTGTTAGGTGTGAATGTATTTATTAGCGTGATTGTTAAAGTGTCATGAATGAGTGTGTTTTAAATTTTGACGTGATAGTATACGTAAAATTTAGCAAAGTATGTGTATGTATTCTTTTATTTTTATATGTTATCTCTATTGTATTTATTTTATTCTATGTATTATTTTTTGACGAAGCGTGTTTCTGTGATATCTGACTATGACTAGTTCATTACATTTAAATTTTATAAACTGACGAACTGATAAAGCGAATAATATTATTTTAGTAAGAAATGCAATAAGTGAACGTTAAGATAACAAATACATAAAATCGACTGATATTTTAATTATAACTATATGTACATGCAATTGTAAGATTTTGTCTCTTGATGAATAAAAAGTATATCTATCTCTCTCTCTCTCTCTCTCTCTCTCTCTCTCTCTCTCTCTCTCTCTCTCTCTCTCTCTCTCTCTCTCTCTCTCAAAACACTATCAAAGAGAGTGAGAGCAGAACAGAGCAGCAGATGAAAGCAGCTTTTTCTAAACAACGTGGAAGAGAGCGAGAGCAGATATAGAGCAGAAGACGTAAAATTGAAAGCTGAAGGGGTGAAGTGGAGGAGAGTTGCGCGCAGACGCCAGACGCACGCGCACTGTTGTAGTATTGCATTGTGTTTTAATATAATAATTGATATATACATATACTACTTATACTATATGCTATATGTTAGGGCTGTTAAGGTTTATAGGACGGTGGGTTAGGACGTAGGTATAAGTAAATACTCGGGGTAAAACTTAACTACGCCTTTATTGTCTACTAATATGTACAACCGTGAGTCTGAGTCGGCGGGCACACGGAGGGTGCGGGATAGCGGCAAGCGCTCTCATCACCACTGCGCGCATACTATAATGCGCACACATACTATAGTGTGCATATACCACAACTCCTCCCTTTTTTATTTAGTGTATGTCCTCATATATACTGTTATTTTCGCTGCCGGCTCGCTATTCACGCTGAGCGCCGTACCGGCTTAACAATTTGATTAGCATGCCGCTTCATGATTATACCCGAATCAGTTTTCACTCTGAAAGTCGATGGTAACAAATCTTTTATAATCTCGGCCGGAATACGTTTTTCGCATGACGTACTATGATTATCGATCATGACCGAATCGCCCACACTTAGTTGTACGTTGCGCGAATGTGGACTGTTTTTAATTAGCGACCGCTGTTTATCGTATATTTTTTTACACACGTTTGGTCTTAATAAATCAAACCGTGTTCTAAGCTCTCGGTTGTAGAATAACAATGAGGGTGATTTTCCGGTCGTACAGTGTGGCGTGCTGCGGTAGTCAAACATAAATGTATTTATTGCTTTATCTATTTTTTCCGCCCCTTTTACAATTTTTAATATCTTATTCTTAAACGTGCCTACAAAATTTTCGGCTGCTCCGTTTGTCGCCTGGTGATATGGCGGAGAAAAGCTGTGTTCCACTACGTTGTTTTTAAGAAATTGTACAAACTCGTCGCTTCTAAATTGCGGACCGTTATCCGTAACAACGTGTTTAGCTAATCCGCATCTAGCGAATAATTTATTAAACACTTCGACTAATCTGTACCCCTTAGTATTATTTTGAAAATTTATGACCTCTGGCCACTTCGAATAGGCGTCCACTACGACGAGATACATGTTCCCGTAAAACAGTCCTAAAAAATCCGCATGTATCCTATCCCATACCCTTTCTGGCCAAGGTCACGGTGTCAACGGTACGTGTGTTGGTGTCTTTTGTTCTTCTATACAGGTTTTACATGATTTAACAAAATTTTCAATGTCTAGATCAATATTTGGCCACAACACCTACGATCTTGACAAACACTTAATTTTAACAATTCCTAGATGCGATGCACGAAGGTTGGCTAATAATAGCGCTCGTAACGATTCTGGAATAATTATCCTGCAACCCCAAACGAAGAATTTTCTTCTATTGCAATTTCGGCCCTTTTTGAAAAATATTTCTGCTCTTTGTCAGATAATTCCTTAAGGGGAGGAGGAGGAGGGGGGGGGGTGCACCCTGAGATTTTTAAAAAATCGATTTTTTTTGCATAAAATGATCTATTATTATCGTAAGAATAATGTCCAATTGGTTTTATAGCAAAAAAAATTTTTTTTGTGAGTTATGAGCGATTTTCCAAAAGTACCTCAGAGCGCGTCAACTGTCTATGTCGACCCGCTGCGGGTGCGCTAGCGCAGCAGGTATAAATATGCTTTAACCATCGTATAATAATGCCAGGTATATTTGGCTAATGGTAAGTAGTATTTTTCGTACTCTATTACCTATAGAGGGCGTTCTAAGGACGCCAAGCTATTTAGAAAACCGTTAGACTTCAGTAAACAGCTGCACATGCTATAGACTTCAGTAAACAGCTGCACATGCTATAGCACAGTTACTCTCCCATCGGAGAAATAGTTTTGGTGTTTTTATACTTAAATTCTGTTTTGTTTGTGTTAATTTAGTAGTGAAAACATGGAAGAAGTGCCGAAATTAAAAGAACGTCATAAAGGCAGTCGAGAAATCAACGATCGGAGTAGTCATAAGAAAAGAAAACAGCCTCCGAAAAATCGCTACGATGATACTCGTGAATGTGATATGTCTAATGTAAGTGCATCAGCAAAAAAATTAAAACTAGCCGAGAATGATTCCGATTTCTTTTTCCATGGAGGATTTGCTTATCGCATCATTGAAATTTGTGGCATTTTTGCTTTTCTATCGAAGAATTTATGTTGCAAAAAGTGTCACGGCGACGTTTCGTTTACTGAAATTTCGTGTCGTGGACTCGGTTTCAAAATACAAATGAAATGCTCAAATGATTGTAAAAAAGAAGAAGTAAATTCATGTCCTTTGATTGACAGTAGAGCTTATGATATAAATAGAAGAATTATATTTGCCTTTAGACTGATGGGACTCGGCATGTACAGTCTGAAAAAGTTTTGCGCTATAATGGAATTACCACGGCCGGTGTTTCAATCTTTTTATTCAAAAATCCAGACTGGCATAACAGATGCATGTAACATGGTATCAGATAAATCGATGAGTCGAACAGCAAAACAAGAGATCGAAGAAATGAAAGAAAGAAAAGAAAAAGGTTTAACAGTATCGGGCGACGGTAGTTGGCAGAAAAAAGGCTTTACATCTTTGTTTGGTTTTGTTTCTTTGATTGGATGGTATACTGGTAAAGTAATCGACATTTTAGTGAAATCAAAATTTTGTTTATTATGCTCACTTTGGGAGAAGAAAAAAGGCACTGAAGAGTATGACAATTGGCTTGAGGAGCACGAAGATGAATGCATGAAAAATCACGAAGGGTCGTCCGGCAAAACGGAAGTTGATTCTATGATCGAAATGTTCGAGCGTTCTGAAGAACTGCATGGAGTCAAGTACGAATTTTACATCGGGGATGGTTACACAAAAACAAAAAAAGGTATTGCTGACAGTAATCCTTACCCAGATCTCGAAGTGAAAAAAAAGGAATGCGTCGATCATGTGCAAAAGCGTGTAGGCACACGACTACGCGACAAGAAAAAAAAAAGAAAGGACTTGGAGGACGAGGTAAGCTGACGAACAAACTGATTGATGAACTGGCCATAAATTTTGGTTTAGCAATAAGAAGAAATAGCGACTCAGATAAAGCCATGAAAAAAGAGATTTGGGCTGGTCTAAAGCATACAATGTCGACCGACAATAAACTACAGCACGAAGATTGCCCGCCTGGTCCTGATTCATGGTGCAAGTGGCAAAAGGCTAAAGCAGCTAGAGAACTAAAAGATTTTACTCATAAACCACCGATGAAAGATGAAGTTTTTCAAGCAGTCAAAGAAGTTTATGAAGATCTTTTGAAAGTAGATTTACTCGAGCGCTGCTTGGGCGGCTACACGTAGAACAGTAACAAACGGAACGAGTCGTTCAACACCGTAGTTTGGAACTTTGCGCCGAAGCATCACTCCAACGGCAAAACTGTTATTGATATTGCAACTAGTATTGCAGTTTGCACCTTTAATGATGGTTTCAAAAGTATCATGTACATAATGGAGGCATTGGGACTTGAAATTGGCAAAAATTGTTACAATTACTGCTTCGAGATTGTCAGCGAGAGAATCGAGTACGCCGAAAAGAGTATAAGCGATGAAGTCAAAGATGCTCGCAGAAAATCAAAAAATGAACAAAAAAAGTCTGAAGCATCATTTGTTGAAGAGGAAGGCGTACAGTATGGAGCTGGAAAAGATGATTAGAGGTAAAATATTTTTTTCCTACTTTGATTTAACAAAAAGTAAAAAAAAAATCTTCAAACGCGTTTTTCTCAAAACCACGTTTTTAAAACGGTGGAAAGCCCTACTGTTACAATTTTTGACCGATTTACCTAAACTCAAGTTCATTTGATTTGTAACATAATTATCTCGTAGTTGTCATAGGGGTTTTTTGATATCTTGCTCAAAAAAATTTTTATGCTTGTTTGAAAGCGATTTTTTTTGCAAAAAAAAATTTTTACTTTGAAGTCTCATAATTAAAAAAAAAATTTTTAAATCGCAAACCCCTATGACAGCTACGAGATAAACCAATTATAAGCACAATTTCATACAAATTTTTGTTCTAGGTCATCCGGCATCACTTGCACATTTTCCACCCGATTTCATCTTTTATTTAAGGCGCTTTGGGAGATAAGCCGCCACGCCGCCATTTTGTATTAAAATGTCATAAAAAAATTATCAAATCTTCTTCAAAGCTTGTATAATAAATATCTGAAAACAAAATTGCTCTATCTTTATTCATTTTCTCAAAAAAAAAATCGTAAAAATAGGCATGATTTTGACGCTTCCAGGGTGTACCCCCCCCCCCCCCCCCCCCCCTTAACATAATTCGGCCATCCTAGTGTGCAAAATTTCGTAATTCTGCTCAAAAATTTGTCGCGCTTTGTCTCAAGGACTACTTTTTGCCAGCCTACGTTATTCCTTTTTTGCATTTAAGTAATAAACCGGTGTAAAGTCCGCATCGAAAATATCTGTATCAACATCAATGGGTAAACGTGATAATGCGTCACAATTTCCGTTATTTTCCGATTTTATGTATTCTATTTTATATCGGAAGCCTGATAAAAAGTATGCCCATCTTTGCAATCGGCTAACCTCTGTAAGCGGTATGCCTTTTTTGGCCCAAAAATGTATTCTAGGGGCTTATGATCCGTTCGTAAAATTATTTCTCGGCCGTACACGAAATCATAAAACTGTACCATTACGACAATTCCTTTGGATCATTTCTTTGCTCGGAATTTTCTTTGATGCGAAAGCGATTGGCTTTTCCGTACCGTATTTATAGTTATGTGATAAAGTCGCTGAAAGGCCGTACATTGAAGCATCAGACGCCACAACCAACTGTTCATCCGGATCATAATGAGCTAGTACTCTTGGAGAAATTAGTTCGCTCTTTACCTAGCAAAAAGCTTCCTCACATGGCTTGGTCCATTTGAAATTTTTTTAATGCACACAATCAAACAGTGGCTTTAAATTGACAGATCTATTTTCCAGAAACCTCGCGTAAAAATTAATTAAGCCAAGAAATGAGGCAAGCTGTTTGCTGTCTGTTGGTCTTGGTGCTTCAATCATCGTATTTATTTTTGATTTTACCTTGTGTAGGTCGTTAGCATCAATTACGTACCCTAAAATTTCAATGCGCTCTTTCATAAAGTCACATTATTTTATATTAATCTCAAACCGCGTTCTTTTAACCATTTACAAACTTTTCGTAAATTTTCAAAATGTTCTCCCTTCGTGAGACCGGTTACAAAAATATTATCTAAATATGCGACGGTATTTTGAATACACTGCAAGCACTCATCCATAATTTGCTGAAATTCACTTGGGGCAGGTGCCATGCCTTCGGTTAGTTTTGTATATCGTAATAAACCCCGGTGGGTTGTAATTGTTAATAACTCTTGGGATTTTTCATCAACTGAGATCTGCATGTATGCATGTGGCAGATCAAGTTGTGTGTACCCGGGTCCCTTTTGCAATATATTAAAAATATCATCAATGCGCGAAAACGGTCGTTTGGTCACGTGTAAACGCGGATTTACAGTTAATTTAAAATCGCTGCAAATTCTTACCTCGCCGTTACTTTTTAAGACGGGAACTATCGGCGTGGCCCACTCGCTCGTTTCCACTTCTACTAAATGCTCAAGTTTTATTAACCTTTCAATTTCATTTTCGACTTTAATTTTAAGCGCGTACGGTACATGCCTTGCTCCCAAAGCAATCGGTTTCGTATTTTCCATAACGTGCAATTTTATTTTACGTGTATAATATAAACCGGGCGTATTACCAAATAATACATGAAATTCGGAAAGAATTTTTAGTTTCACATCGCTCGCATTTACTTTTAATATTTTATTACTGTCGTCACTGAATGCAGCAATGTCCGACATGTTAGGCCATAATCCGAACTCAACCAACCACTGTCGACCAATCAGTGGTAGACCATCACCCTTAAGCAACAAGCAATTTAATGTTTTTGTCTTATTTAAATTTATTTTTAAATTCTTTAATTGCCCAATCGACACCATTTCATTTTTCTCGTAACCGTATAAATTTGTATTACATTTATAAAATTTCCAATTTTTTAAAATTTCATTTTTAACATTCTCTAACATTACTGCATAGTACGTACCTGAGTCTACTTCCATTGAGACTGCTTTACCGTTTGCTTCGACATTAATAAATATCGGATCTGCTTTAATATTAAATAATTTACAATATGTTTTACATTCTTTCTCACGCAGCGTAAAAAAATCGAAGACGTGGCTGTTCGTTGTGTCGTTGCTGCACCCTGGATCCTCGTCCTCCGCTTGCAAAAAATTATGGTCAGCTCGCTTCTTCTTGAAACAGGCGCCTGCTAGATGTCTCTTTTTCTGGCAGAAGTTGCATGTAGCCCCTCGATGTCTGCATACTTTGGCCGTGTGGCCTGGCTTGTCACAGCAGTAACAACTCCGTACGGTGCTCGTGTCTGCGTGTGCCTTTCGGCTCGCACTGTTCGGCTCTATTCGCCTAGTTATTAAATTTTTTATATTTGTCCGTAGATTGCCCTTTCTGATTTTGCCACGATTTTCCTTTCTCCGTATGATGCATGGCGAAAACTTCTTCTTTTTGAGCCTTGCCGACCAGAGTACGTATGGCTCCTGCCGCATTTTTTGTTGCACTTTCTCGAGCCGCTGCTTCTTTTGAGCGCCATGTCGAACGTAAGATCCGTCATTTTAAACAATTCGACTCTGGTTGATTTGTCGTGTATGCCGCATACGAGTTGATCACGTAAAGCTATTTTCAGTTCCGCAAAGTTGCAATGCAGAGACAACTTTCGAAATCGCGCTGCAAAGTCAGCGACTGATTCGTTCGGCTCTTGCTTGGCACTGTTAAACTTACACCTCTCCATCACTTCCGATGGCTTGGGATTGAGGTGCTCTGACATTAATTTTACTAAGTCATCATACTTTTTCGTAGCTGGCTTGTCCGGTGCACATAAATTTCGAATGAGTATGTACGCCTCCTCATCGAAATGTGTCAGCAGCATGGCAACTTTGATTTTATCCTCTTCAATTTTTTTTACAATAAAATAAAGTTCTAGTCTCTCTGAGAAAGACTACCAGTCATCCGTTTTGAGATGAAATTGCAGCTTAGTGTTTTCCGCCATGTCGCTTTCGTCACTGCTGACGTCACTCGCGTGTGCCACATTGCTGTTAAATGCTGACATGCTAGTTTCTTCTTTTTCTGCGTTGCTTTTATCCGTAGCGCTGCTGCTTTCTACTTTATCTATGCCGAGTTGTGCACGTGCCGAATTTTGTTTATTCAAACTCTCTTGACTTTCGGGGTTTTTGTTTTTCGTAGCGACTCTTTTCTGTTCGAGCTCTGCTCGCACTATATCAGTTAATTGTTTACGCTATAGGTCCCGATTTGCTTCTTCGCTGACCGCGACACACCTTTTTCTCAGCTCGGCTATAATATCTTGTTTTGCCAGGTGATATGCTGCGTTGAGGGTCAATTGCTCCTTGGCTCCGCCGTGCGCGTTTGAGTAATCCGACTCTACATCGGACATCAGCGTACTGTACACAAATATGCGTCGAACTTACGACCGATTACCACGCGGTTACGCGTATGTAAATACTGTTCACCTTGCTGTATGAAATATATTCCTCACGCGCACGAATTGCTTCTCATGCGCGTTAAATATATATATACATTTTACGTAACAGTACACTTGTGCACGAATTTCTTCTCGTGCTTATATATATTCTTCACAGTACACTCTTGTACGAATTACTTGTCGTGCGTATAATATATATGTACTTTTACGCGCACGAATTGCTTTTCGTGCGTGTTACATATATATTTCACTGCAATATACACTCGTACACGAATTTCCTCTCGTGATCGTGTACACTATATGCTTCACTGTACAATTATGCACGACTTGCTTCTCGTGTTACTTGTATCACTTGTACGCGAACGCCCAATGACTCTCCCGCTCGCGCACTATTTTTCGGCCTCGGCTGCTCGTCGCGGTTTTTTACACTTCGCCGAATTCGCGGATGCACACACGTTCTGGAATCCTCGTCGCCAGTTGCTATATATTACGGCTGTTAAGTTTTATAGGACCGTGGGTTCGGACGTAGGTATAAGTAAATACTTGGGGTAAAACTTAACTACACCTTTATTGTCTACTAATATGTACAACCGTGAGTCCGAGTCGACGGGCACACGGAGAGTGCGGGAGAGCGGCAAGCGCTTTCATCGCCACTGCGCGCATACTATAGCGCGAACACATACTCTAGTGTGCGTACACCACACTATATATACTATTTCCGTCGCGGTAACGGAAGTGACGTAGACAAAGAAAAAGAGATTTAGTGACTAATTTTTCAATCTGCTTTATTTCATTAAACGATGAATCTTTTTCAGCAAAAGCTTTTTTACGTGAAAGATTTAATAAATATCTTTTAAATAAATAATAATAGATTACATATAGGTCAAATAAGCATTTAACATTAATGCTTGAAAATTTTGATGAGGTTAGAAAGGCTGAATAAGGCGTATAAAAGGGCGTCGGTGCGCCCCACATCATCGCACCGCTTACACTTAGACTTGCCATCGGGCGCTACCGCGTAAGCTGTTTTCACGTGGCCAGATCGTGTAAATAGTAATCAGCTGGGATAGAAGGCAGGTGGAATAGTAAAGATTGAAAAATGTGGCTTGATGGCTTGAAACGTGGATAAATATAGCAAATTTGAGACCGATGTCCTCGTCAAAAGCATTTACAGTATCGTGAATATTGTCTTCGGAAATGACTTCCCTTTTTCTTATGTATCAAAATCAAATTGTTTCTACCGACAGGGGTATTGGGACAATCCCAAATAAGGTGGTCAATAGCCCTGCTGTGTCCGCTCTTGAGTCGGTTAATAGTGCAGATGATGTTACGATTTTGGAGGAAATGGAAAAACCAAGGTTTAAAGTTGAAAATTTTGATATGAGAGATATATTTAGCCCCTTTATTTCCCATGTCATAGGAGGAAATATAATCATTCATTTCAGATTTAGACAGAATTTTGAAATGATTTAATAAGTCGGAGATCCACCTCTGCTTGAAGTCAACGGAATCTTTCCTCGCCTCAGCAGTCGCGCATTCGCCCGCGAAAGTGTTGCCAAAGATGTCAGTGTTATATATAGTGCACACACCGATACGAAGTCGTCGTACTAGCTCCGCACCAGCTCTCTTTCGACTGAATTTTTGTTGCTACCTCCAGCTCCGTACAGGTGTTGTTTTCGCCCAGTTCCTTTTTAGAGTGAACTCATCTGACTTACCTCCAGCTCCGACCAGGTGCTAATTTTGTCGACATCACCCTCTTCACTCTTTTTTGTTTTTGAAAACTTTGAAGTCACTAGTTTTATCCAATCGTAATATTAGTAAGGGTTTCTGAAAAAATGTGTAATTTAAAATAAATATATGAAATGTGTATTTATGTGAGTAAGTATGTGCTTTCGGAGTCTGGAACCGGTGCATCACCTGCGCAGATGAGCACCATTTACAAAGCCCTAATATATTGTAGTGTGTATAGTGTGACATTATCGTGTTTGATAATTCAAGGTAGTTGTAGCAAATTTGAGTTTCTTAAGAATTTTGTCATATTTTTATTATTTATTATAATAACATTATACGTGTACGATTCAAATTTGATACGGTTATCGCTTTCACGAAGTTAAAATATTCATACTTGAAGCTTCAATTTAAAACGTTAAACCGTATTACAAGCCTGCATTAATAATGCATTTGTATACTTATAGAATTTTCTGAGGATTCATTAAAATATTTGATATTCTATGCAGAATAAATATTCGTATATGAATTACATAAAAGTAAGAAAAACAACAGTCATTCGTAACAGTCATACGTAATGTCATACGTATACCAATGTACTGGTACATTCTTATTCAAAATTTTATATCACGCATTTGCTTAAGTATCCATATAAAACTATTACATTATTAGTATAACTTCTATGTTGAAATGTATAATTTACAGTTCAAAACTCAATAAACCTTATTATATGGTGAATTAAATAAAATTAAATTTTAGCAGGTTATTAATGCTACAACTTCCTTAAAATGAGGGATTGTGGAAAGAACATCAGCATTCAAAATTATTATAAGTGTAAATAACTTTACATTTGAATGTATTTAATATTATACGCCAATAAGCAATCCTTTTTTATTTGCAAGCTCCCCCGTATAAAACGGAAGAATTTACACTGTTATACTTAGAGCTTACATAATTTTAAATGTTACTATGATTAAGCCAATAAGATTGCACAACACCTCTAACACTTATTGTTATTAAACCATTCTATTGTTAAAAATTTAAAATCGGTTCTGAAACTTTCTATGATTTAAGCTTACTGGCTGTTTAGACCATTTATTTATTTTTTTCACAATTGACATAGCACCTGTAGAGCTTACTATGTTTACACCGTCTTTATAATAAATTCATCTTTATAATATCCCAAAGAAATTACTTCCTTTTACGCCAAGATATAGGGTTACTCAATTTGCTTTATTTAATCTTATTCACATAAAACAAAAATTACTGTTTCAAGGTCTCATGAAAATACCAATTTATGCTATATTTCAAACCAAATACAACGCACATCACACAATTTCAATAAGTTTTTAAAAAAATGTTAAATGCCGATGTATCATTATGAATATTTAAAGAACCTTACAGTCCTGTGGAATTAGTTCCCAATGTGTCTACATTTGGATGTTGCTTGAATTAAATTGTATATACGTGTAATATTTAGGAAGGTCTTTCGCAAAATCGCAACAATATTATAGCATAAAATGACATGATATGTTATAAACAATGTTATATGAAATAAGCGCGAACAATTGTCTTGGAATTACTTTCGTCCTTTTAACAAAGTGGCCTTACAGCAGCCGCTATTTATTATATTACATTATTTTTTTACCGTTAAAGAAACTAAAAAATGATTCCGAAAATGTACATTAATGGAAATTTAAATGAGTCACTTAACTGCAATTTTAAATAAAAAAACATTGATAAAATGTTGATTTCACTGATACCTATAGCGGTAAGAATATTTTTAATTTTTATTTATCAATATTATCTTATTTATTCTTTCGTGCACTATGAAAAAATAATAAGGTTTATAGTGCGTATCTATTTACAAAACATTTGCAAAATATGAGCTTTTTGCGAAAGCCCTACCTTGTGTCACGTTTTTTATAAGAAATAGGTGTAGTTGTTCTTTTAATGTCAAGGGTTAGTCGCTAATGCCAAATTTAACATAATGTGCCACTATAATAGTCAATTTTATTGCCTAAATTTTGCAGTCTGACCTCTGATGTTATTACGATTAGTTACTTTTATAATAAGTAGTTTAATGAACTATTTGGTGGCTATACTCTTATACGTTTATCCAAAAATTCACATCAACCTTATAAGAAAATACGTTTACAAGATTAAATTGTTTATTTAGTTGTAACATGAAATTAGCTTAATAACTTTAATGAAAAATTGAATCTTGTTGCAATTTTTTATGATAATAGTAATGATCGCTGATTTACAATATTAATTAATCTCCAAGCTTTATAACATTTTCTACGCCTGTACCGGATATTACTAAACGTAGTACAACTCTGTCCTTTATTTATTTGTTACAACAAAGAATTAATATTTATATAAATGTGTACGATAAATATATAGTTTGCAAAATAATTTAATTTTTATTATTTTTAGAAATTATTTGAAATGCTACTGAAATTGTAGTTAGTTAAATGTAATATTAAAATTACATTTAATAATGTGACATTTTAATGAGTGTATAAGGTATTCTAAACATAATTACTTACAATTTAGTGATCATATAATTTTAGTTATGTACGGCAGTAGAAATTATTTAGTTATTGTCAATCAATTGGAAAATTAACTATTTCTCTATTATGTACGTATGATTTCATTTGATTTCTACATTATTTTGCGAATTCTACAATCATGTTCCATGCATATCTTATATTAAATTTATATTCGCTTTGTTCGATGTACGCGCGATGCTAGTATCGCGTGTATATTATTACAGTCCGTTAACAAATTTCTATGCGAGAATTGTACGATCATAAACAAATATTCGTTTTTATTCAATGTGCAGTTATCACTTCATTAATATGTTACAAAAGGCGTGATGCAAATTATTTTTCCTTTATCTGTATTTGGTCTAAATTGATTTGACCTGATCTATACTGAAAAGAGTATATAGTATACTACAATTTAAATACCAAAATTTAAGAATCAAAGGTACACGATTAATCATCAAGCTTATTTAAAAATACCGTCTGCTTGAATTTATCAACTTACTTTAGTAAATACTTTTTTATTTAAAGCCTTTATTTAGTATTGCACGCGAAAACATCATTTTTTTATATAAACACCCTGGTACTTTAGATTGAATGTTTTATTAAATTGTTTAGTAAATATCCAAAATATTATTCCATTTGAATATAGGATACAAGACTTAACTTACAGGTTTTAGCTATTAGAATCTATTATTTTATCACTTTGTTTTACTCAATTTTATTTTAAACTTAATTTGCTTATGAATCGTGTTACAGAAAATAGAGAGGATCATTGAATCGCGCTACTGCATTATTGGTCACTCGAATGTATGTATCTAATGCTGGTCGATTTACAGTTACTACATAAGACGCTGACTGTCTCTTGTATAGATAGTCAGGGCGATATCCGCACTTGCTGGTCGGTATATTGGCTGCATTTGTAGGTATTTCCTCGTAGATGATAATTAATTGAACTGTAGCACTGTCACCAATGTAACGTCGCGGATTTCTGGTGTACTAAATATAAAAGTTGAATATAACCGCGAGATTTGAATGTATAAAATGTATATTTAATTAATGATTTCATTAGTTAAATAATAGAATAATAATATATTATGGTTCGCAGTCGATCGGATATTGAAATATCCTCCAGACTCACGAAAAGAGGTGAAAGGAACTTAATGAATAAAATATATAATACAAAATTTAAAATGTGGAAAATGATTGTTTGAGTATATTCAATAGAACTTTCAAATACAAAAATGATACAAGTCTAAAAATCTAGAGAGTAGTTGTTCGCACGGAGGTCAGATCGGTTCTATCCTTCGCCTACCTCGTTCATCAGAACGGTCCGTTTTTTGACGGGGGTGAATGTTGAGACGGCGTTTCAGGTAATCGGACTTGTGCGGAGTCTATTGTTTTATTGCGGCGGCCGGCAGAAAAGAGCGGCAATAGGAGGGCTACTTCGTCGAGGTATATACCTGTGGGGCTGTTCCACTAATCCTCTGTTCGACGGCAGGGATTTTCCCCGAGCAGCTCCCTGTATCTAACTGAGTTTTCTAGCCTCTTATTATTTATGTACCAGCCTTGTTCGAGTGACCATTACTACTGTAGAGTATTCATATTCTGTACACGTTTTAATACGCTAAGTTACTCTTACTTCTAAATGCACTTGCATTATTTTTAATATCTTATTAAAAATGATTTTAAACTTCGCGCGCTGTTATTGATAATTGCGAGAAACGACATGTGACTTACAGCATAAGTCACAGGTCTAAGGTCGGTTCAGTACGCCAATGCTCTAAACGGCACTTTTTGAAACTACTTTCGAGTATTCAGAAAAATAAGTCTACTTGTGGTTATATGATTCCCTGCTACTTACAAGTTTCGTTTCGCATTTAACACGCATTATTATGCGGCAATTCTATTTATTTCATCGTTGAAAATAGTATGACATGTATAGATTACCTAACCTATTGTTTATTAAAGTACTGTTCGGAACGTAATTATACGAAGGATTTTGTTAAAATAATTGATTCGCAATTTTTATTTAAAGTAGTTATTATTATATACATTAGCCGAGTTATTATAACGCGCGTTGAAACTGCTGTTCTGTACAAGAGCTAAAGTACATCTGATCTCTGCGTAATTCTTTTTTTAGCTAGAAACATATACATAAGAAACTCGAGAACGTTATCGCGTTTGAACTATACAGAACGTTTTAGAGACCTTTTGCAAAGCAACTTATTATACAGTTACATTTTCTTATTACTGATGAATTATATCCGTAACAAGTACTTTGGCATCATTGGGTCTGTATACTACTGATAATATTTTATTTATAATAATAAATATTATTGTTTGGCATATGAAAAATATTTGCAAACTGTAAAGAGAAATAAGATATAAATTAGCTATACTCTTTATTTAACTAAGTTATTATACTTTTTTCTTCATTACATTTTTATAATTTACGGAAAATACATAACGAATTTCCTATTTCCGTTGAAAAGCAAGTTACAAAAGATAAGATTTCTATATAAAATATTTTCGAAAGTTAATATTGTGGTTAATATTTTGAAGGTTAAAAACATGAATAAATATCACTAATGAAAGTCCAATAAATGTTTCTTAGTAATTAAAGTAGAAAATTATATTTTTTGGTTGCGTAAAACATCAAAAACTTGTATTTTCTGTATATATGATCATTCTTATTTCAAATATACATGTCTTTGCATTTCGTTTTTTTGTTCATTAACTTAGTTTTTCTGATTGTAATATAAATATATATATATATATATATATATATATATATATATATATATATATATATTGTCTTATAATCCCATTTTCTTTTAACATTCCTCGAATACTCTGTTACTGAAGATTGATGCATTATTTTAATCTTATAGACTGTTTTCTTAATAACTATTACATATAAATAAATGCAAATGAAATTATCTGGGCTTATAATATATATTTTCTGTCTTTAACCTTTAATTATGTTAAGTACATTCGTTCACTCATATAAGTAGGTTCTTTTAGTAGTCGCCTTTCAACTGTATTATTCATTACTATATAATTATTATTATTTTTTAATAATAACTTCTCTATTCATGCATTGTTTACTTTTCACTTTCTATCTTCCGCTTCATTTCTTTATATATATCTTCAACATTAATTTAACTGGTATTCATTAAATTATTTTAATCTGTCTATTTATTCGTTTATAAGTGAAAATACCTGTTTTATAAATTTAATCATACGTTGTGTGTATTATTACACGTAAATTCATTAAAAAATCATAAATAATACATTAATTAGAAAGTAACTTCTACCCTTTTTTTGCGATTGAGGTTATTTATATGTTAGAAATGTATAGCAGCTCAATCTTTCAATACTAAAAGCATAATATCTCATTTAAAAAATTTAGGTTCTTATATAAAAATCATTGTGAGTTGGCCGCAATGACCTATGTGTAATATAAAAAAACATTTTTGTAAACTTAAATTATTTCATAAGTATAACATATAAAGCTGATACGATAGCTAACATAGTTCATATTTTTTATGTTCTGATAATTTTACAATACATTTGAGTAAGTTTGGCTGTTTCAGTGATTTTTACATTAATTTGTAAAAATTTTAGAACAAAACAAATAAAATAAAATTTAGCTACAAATGAATAGTCTATATCCCAATTGATAAAATCATTATAAGTATTGTTAAGATAACTTTGTAAGACTTGTTTAAAATAATCAAATTAAGATATTACTTGACTGATTGAACAGTTCCAACTTTAACTTTATCACTATATAATATATAAGTGTCTAGTCTGTAAGAAGAACATAAAATGACCTTTAAAGTTTTAAGTTAAATATTACTTTATTATTTCACAATTTCAATGCTGGTTTCATACCCTACGTATTAACCAGAAACAACTGAGAATACCTTTATCATCTATCGATGGCTTGCATAGAATATGCCCATATTAGTAGGGTAAAATGGCCATTACTGGGACACTTACGACAACCTAACTCACGTAAGCATGATTTAAAAATAATAAACTGTTATTTTTTGTAAGATAAAATATATAACAGATTGCTAATACATTGCTTAATTGATTTTAAAAATAAAATTACGTATTAAGGAGACGTCGGATACCGACAGTAGATTCCTACTATCCTACACACGTATTTCGTTATTTATTTACAAAGTTAATTGTTTAATGACAAAATAATAGCTGTCCCCAATTTGTTTTACAGTAACCTAATTATATGTCCAAGCTGGTTTCATATGATTGTTTTGTTTTCGAGAAAACTTTGACAAACTTAGTATGTAAAGGTTAATCTCCACGTAGTTGGCCCTTTTAGTGTGTCAAAGTTTTCTCGAAAACAAAACAATCATATGAACCCAGCTTGGACATATATGTAGATTACTATAAAACGAAGCGGGGATAACTATTATTTAAAGAAAAATATGATTTCTCTTAAAATTATGAATGAAAATTCAATTAGACAAGGACAGAGATATCCGGCGTCCCCTTAACATCTAATATAATTCATAAAAATATATTTTCGTAGACAGTCAGTTTGCCTTAGTGCCTTAGTTAGTGGGAAAAGATTTTTGGGGGTTAATCCTAGTGGGACAAACGAAGCCAATACTGGGACAATGGAAATCTTATGCGACCGAACTCAAGCGATTGAATCTGAAATCTTAGGTTATATTCGAAGTTATATTGCTCATTATGAAATATATGATTTTACTAAGTTTTCTACATTCTACAATTACTTGGATACGAGTATAAAGTCAATAAATAATGTTTTTAATACTGTACTATGACATTTATAGCGAAATCATGATAAAAACCACGTGGAAATATCTGCCCCGGTATAGGCTACTACATAACCAAATTTTCCAAAAGCAGGACAGTTAATTTTTAAATACATATTTAATAAAATCGCTAAAACAAGTTTTCATTTTGTTTATAAACATACTGAAAATGAGCCAAAACATTCTTTGTCTATTAATATGCAAAATTTACTTAATTCATGACTATAAAAGTTATGCTAAAATATTTGACACACAAGCAAAATGACGTGTTCATACGTGCTTTATCCGCAGCTTTTAAGGAGTACTTTTGTATTACTTTTATGAAATGCATAATGTTTTAGAATAAAAATAAATAGTGTGACTAAATAAATAAGAAATTCAAAAATATTAAATAATTTTTACTTTTATGGTTATGTTAAGATGTAACAAATAATCAACATTATTTGTTACTGTCCCAGTATAGGACACGCTATTTACATTGACCCAGTAATGGCTATTTTACCTATAATCAATAAAAACTTTATTATTATATGATAGTATTTACACTCATGTTATTCTATCACTTCCTTCTTTACCGAACATAGATGTTGCATTTTAACATTCCTCATATAAAATACATACACTGACAGTCTTTATGTGAGGTCCATACAGATAACACGTCTCAATAAAACACTCACTCTATTATAACAAATGTTAGTTCGTTATTTGCGTATTTCCTATCAGCCTAACTGTTTTGTACTCTTTATGGTTTATACTGAGAATATAAAACCAATATTGCAAGAATTTATGAGTTCTTTTATTACATAATAATATTATGAAATAATATTATTCCTTTTAAATTTAAATTTAAGTATAAATGCTTACAACGGTAGTTTTGTATACTCCGTACAAACACAAAAAATATATAAAATAGCTGGGGATGTCAAAGGTAAGCCACCGATAGATGATGAAGTCACTCTCTACCGTTTTTGGCTTATGCGGAAGGTATGAAACAATCATTGGAAGTGTTAATTTCTATATTTTTAATAAATATGAATGTAACATAGTTTTTATTCAGAGCTCTAAAAGGTTAGAGGTGCCAATAGTGTCCCACTCTCCCCTAGGGAACAAACCTGATGTCGCAGATCACTCCAATTTTTATTTATCTAGTACATAAATCTATAAGACTTTATTAACAATTATTAAATTATTATTTTATCTTTTATACGTTTGTGCATTTAGAAATAATTCATTAAAAATCGCTAAAATTTTGTACCAATTTAAACATGGAAAACAGTCGCGAAATAATGACGGCCTAATCGACGGCCAACCTAACCTCTTTTACGAGATACGAAGTGCAAACATAGCAAATACATAGATTATTAATGGAAAATAATATTTATTTTTACATGTTTATACAACATTCTGAAAGAAATAAACCCATTTTTTGCATTTGTTACTTTGGAACAGTTAAAATTTAATTAGCAACTTTTATGCCGACAGTCGAAATATCCGCCATATTTAATTTCTTTAATCGGTCCGTTTAAACTTGCTTTCAGAAAATGTGAGATTTTCAATATTTTTAGAAAAATAAATACGCCCTATAAAAAGTTTTATTTGCATTTTTGTGTATTATTTAGTTCATAGTATGATTTAAAAATATAAAAAAAATCATGTTTGTTCTCTATTGTTAGCATAATATTTATATTTAAACATATAAATAGTTGTAATGACTATCTTAAAATAGTCGAAACTGGGTCCTTATTTTATTTTACTTTTAATATTTTTTATAATATACTCTATACAGTTTTATTTTTAATTATTTACTATTACGGTTTTTTATAAGTTGTATAGCTCCGGGCCAAAGTTTTTGTAACATCATCAGCAGCTTACAAAGCTCATCATCAGGTAAGTATTTAATTTTCTATTTTTACACGGTATTATTAAAAGAACGTGCAGCAAAGGTGTTAAAAGAGTATAGCGTGCGGCTATTAAGAGTGATAAAATCGCTTAAAAAGCAGGCTGCTCAAAGCGCCCAAAACACAGGCTGCTCACAGCGCCCAAAAACCAGGCTGTTCAAAGCGCTCAAAAACCAGGCTGATCAATACGCCCAAAATCCAGGCTGCTCAAAGCGCCCAAAAACTAGGCTGATCACAGCGTCCAAAACCTAGGCTGCTCAAAGCACTCAAATGTACAACGCTGTTCTCAGCTCTTACAAATCTAGGCTGTTTGCAACGCCCAAAACTAGCTGGTAAAACCGCAAAAAGAAACACGTTACCCACAGCACATACAAATTCAGTCTGCTCACAGCGCCCAAAATTCAAGCTTTTATAAACTCCCGAAAAACGGTCAGCTCACAGGGACAGAACCCAGGTTGACAAAATCGTTAAAAAAGAACTAGGCTGCTTACAGCGTCCAAAATCAAGACTGTTACAAGCTCACTAAAATCGGGTCGCTTAAATCGCAAAAAAAATAAAAGTGTCTAAAATCACGCTGATCAAAGCGACCAAAAACACTCAAAGCATACAAATTTTAATTTATTACATTTACTGATAACTCTTGATACTTATAGTATCAACAAGGCATTTGTTCATTTCATTGCGCGTGCATTGTAAATATGATGGACTTCTGTAAAGAAAGTATTGATATTATCAAAAGAGGAGAGGAGCTTGAAGATAATCATATTGATTATTTTCATAGATTAATATTTAAACTTTTACTGAATACATTATTTACCAATCGTGGCAAGTACAATTTTTAGAAATTGCTGAAATTCCCAAGGATATAAGACATATTTAACTAGTATACAGTCCGCCATTATCCGGCGTAGAAATAGGTAATTGGGTATGTAGTTATTACGATGGGGAAACAATTTTTATTTATGATTCGTTAAATAAGCAACGGCTTCATGAAGATTATGCAAAACTTAACGTTATTGCTAATAAAATTGAACTAAGTATGGAAAATTTTACAAAAATTTCTAATGATCTTAATCAACACAAAACTTTCACTAACCCCATTATTCATAATAGCGATCAATCTGGAAAATATGACGTAAATAATGTTAATGTGAAGAATCAAAGTTCTATAAATAATTCGAAATGAAAAGACGAATCAACTCTTTTACCTGATCTAACGATCCAACAACCAAATTTATATACACAACTGAGCAATAATACAGCTTATGTTTTCTCGATAAGCAATAAAATTAAACGAAAAATCAGTGCTACTTAAGACAGTATACGTCATCTTTTTCTTCTAAACGTAAATATGTTTCAATATTAGAAGCGCCAATCATAGAGTCCACAAATATTGAACAATCACATAATAAAAGTTCAATGTAAGAAAACATTAATATTTCGGAAAAATGTTCACATAAGTCTAAAAAGTTTTAAAAATTTGAAATTCAAGAAACAAATGTCTCCTTACGATACAGCAAAAAGAAAAAATCCATTCGATTTAGAAATCAAAAATAAAAGAAAATGCAATAACGACATCTCCAACAACAGATTATCAACTTCAAACTGTCATTATATTTCAATATTAACAAAAACCAATATCTTCTTCAAATCTAGAGAATCAACGTTCAGTTTTGCATCAAACCCCTTACATCTTACCAGATAACACCGAACATGGACAAAGAAGTACAAAAATTCTAATAATAGAAAAAAGAAAATATTAAAATTATTACTAACTCTCATCAATCCTCATGTAATTTATCTGATAGTTACATTATTGCGACTAGCTCAAAAAGTGTAATTTCTACTAAGCATATTTTACCATCAATGTCTACGATTTCGCAATCACAAATTTTGTCATGTTCACAAAAATTCTTGCAACCCAAGCAACGTGCTCGCAGACATTACAAAAAAAACAAAGATAAAAAATCATTGTATGGTAAAATAAGAAACCAAAGAATGTTCATGAAAAAAATTAGCAAAAGAAATGATATTTGCAGATGAAAGAAAAAAAGTCAAAGACCAAAAAATTATAGCTAATACAAAAATTAAAAAACTATCTTATTAAAACGTAAACCTAAACTTAACACTTTAAAATATAATACAATAAAATTATTACAATCCAAAGAAAAATACATCGACGACATAATGCATAAATTAGAATGTACATATTTTCACGGTAGTCAGGAAGCAACTTTAAATCGCATAAAAATGACGACAAAAACTGAAAGCGGGGATATGTTTGTACTTAAAAATAGATGAAAAATCAGTTTGAATTGCAATCCTAGCTGCTCCTGTGAGTACGATATACAAAATTTTCGTTTTTTGTATAGGAAGAATTTGTGAAATGTACAATAGCTAAGAATCGCGATGGTTAAAAACTTTTCTTATAGCTTACTTAAAAAAACAATTTTTTCCCCGCAAGCAGCACATACTTTCATACGGTTCTCTTCGTGATCACATTTATGATCTAAATGTGGATGAAGAGACATTTTATTTTTGAAATAAATTGCTATAATCGATGTTGAGATAAATATATTTGATGACACCTCTCAAATTATAAAAAGAAAATCTCTGATGCTAAAAAACAGCTCATGGATATATCTGAAATTTCGATTATTCAATTGTGGATAGCATAGCGCCATGTAGTGGCAATCCACATACCTATATATTTTTGTGTGTGTGTGTGTGTGTGTGTGTGTGTGTGTGTGTGTGTGTGTGTGTGTGTGTGTGTGTATATATATATATATATATATACACACACACACACACATACACATATGTAAAAAAAAAAGTTCTTTCATAGTTTAAGTCATTATTTGTTAAAAATTTGGCATAAGAAAAGTTTTTAGCCATCGCGATTCTTAGCTATTGCATATTTCACAAAATTTTCCTGTATAAAAAACGAGAAATTTGAATGTCTTACCAACAGGAGCAGCTAGGATTTCAATTAAAACTGATTTTTCATCTATTTTTAAGTACAAACATATCCCCGCTTTCAGTTTTTGTCGTCACTTGTATGCGATTTAAAGTTGCTACCTGCCTACCGTTTTTTACAGATAAAAGAATACATGCTGAACTGTGCGTTAATACGTGTATTTACATAAGAGATGATTTTATTTCTCAATTAAAAAGTGTTTGCATATTTGTAAAGAGAAAATTAAAGTTTCTTTGATTCGCTCATGTCACGTAGTTATTTAGAATGATGATATATCTGATGTTATTGCCGCTATTTTCGGGGAATTGAAACATACATGTACTACAGAACCATACTTTGCAGAAGCTGCTTACAATGTTGGAAACTGGAAATGTTTACCAAAGGCAATAGAAGTCAACGATAAAGGTCAGGCAATGAATATTTTTCCTTTAATTAAACCATCTGCAAATAGTAATCTAGCATGGCGATGTTCAGATTATTGCAAAATATTTGACATTGATGTTTTATGAGATGTCAAATATTTCTTTGAACAGTTATTAAACTGTCCTCTTGTAAAACTGTATCAGTTTCTTCTATCTAGAAAAAAATGTTTGGTTGGATCATGTACTTTGCACAACCTTGGTAATCCAATCTATTGTTATTCTAATCCTTTGAATTGCAAATCTGCATTTTTTAGACTTTACATATTATCGGTCCAGAATTGCGTACAATTAAGCGAATTATCTACAAATTATTATTCTTTTGCAGAAAAGTAAAATAAATAGATGATGCTTTATATAAAGCTGAGATTAATACTTTACACAACATAATATCAGAATACCATAACTCAATTAAAATTTGACAAAGTACTGATGATGAAATAGGCTTGAATGAAAATGAAATAAGAAAAATTTATCCATATGCAATTAAATTATACACTAGTGTGACGTCCAAATGACTACATTAGAGCAGAGCTATTAAGCTTTATAACGCACCTTTATTTTTAGGCCTATGCTTTCGCAGACTAGCCACGGTTCTTAATGTGATCGTACTTTATTTAAGCCCGTATTGTCTTGAACGCCTCCCAGTCTCAGTATACATGTGTCATATAGCTGAGCTTACAAGTGTTCTCGACTATTATACGAGTATTTTAAAGAGAACAAGTTAGTAAATGAAGTTAAAATGTTATAAGAAAGTATTTTGTGTATATGTATGTATTTTTTTATATTTAACGTTGTGTATTTATGTATGTATTTAACTAATGCTGTACGCTACTAGATAGTAGGGACGCGGTGCATTTGTTAATACGTTAATATTATAATAAATGCTGTACGCATTTAGATAGTAGGGACGAGGTGCATTTGTTAATACATTAATATTATAATAAACACTGTACGCTCCTAGATAGTAGCCACGAGGTGCGTTTATTATATATATGTATGTATATATGTGTATGTATTTTTTTATATTTAACTAATGCTGTACACTCCTAGATAGTACGAGTGAGGTGCATTTGTTAATATCTTAATATAATAAACATTGTACGCTCCTAGATAGTAGGGACGAGGTGCGTTTATTATATATTTGTATGTATATATGTGTATGTATGTTTTTATATTTAACTAATGCTGTACACTCCTAGATAGTACGAGTGAGGTGCATTTGTTAATATCTTAATATAATAAACATTGTACGCTCCTAGATAGTAGGGACGAGGTGCGTTTATTATATATTTGTATGTATATATGTGTATGTATGTTTTTATTTAGGTTTACAATAATTGAAAATATTTTTATTTATATTTTTTTTGTTTATTCAAATAATTTGTTTATTCTAATTGTACACAAGAAATAGCCATTAACTAAACGATACAATATGAATTAAATATAATTACTCTTGATTATTTGATGATTTCTTTATTGTAAGACAAATCGTTTACTTGAATAATTCGATTTTTAATCTTTGGCGTTTAGCCTTAAGCTATTTTACCCGAAATATTTAAATGTACGTATATAATATGCGTGGGTCTTCGACTAAAACTGTCTACCCTGATATTTGAGTATGTATTTGAACGATTTGTCTATACAACTTTTCTACAAAGATCTGTAGCAGGCCTTGCTGTACTCAGTCAGTGTAAGTGATCGAGAGTTGCTCGGACAAGCTAAGTCTTTTTACTAGCAGTCTAACGTAAGCTTAAGCTGTACTAGAACAGATAGTGTTCCGGTGCTTGTGCCAAAACGAGAGATTGTCCTAAGGCACGAGCCTAGCTGTACTCAGCCAGTGTAAGTGGTCGAGAGTTGCGTAAGCAAGTGAGAGTCAAACGCAAAGCTGTACTAGAGCAGATAGTACTCCAGAGATGCTTATCTAGCGAATGCTGCCGAGACCCTGTAGACCAGCGCCTTTTAAACAGTTTTCCGCCGTATCTCGCCTATGCTAAAGGGTCGAGTTAGCGGGGTGAGGGTGAGCAAGGACGAATAGCGAAGAACGTTACCTCCTTTTCTCCACCCACGCGCTTTTCCTCTCATTAGGCTAATGCTTAAGACAAAGAAAAAAGAAGAGAGGGTGTGGGTAAATAGGTCCTCAGAGGGCGCCGCTGAAGAAGCGCGCGCAGCTAGGCTTGGGCGCTGGAGGGTCTTCTTTCGGTGGGGTGAGCTTTTTTTTTAGAGAGAGAAGGGAGATCTTCCCTCTCGCTTGCTCTCTTACTCCTTCTCTATCTTTTACATTTTACATTTGATTTTCTTAATATTAACCTAAAATATTAATGTTTATTATATTTTTATTTACTAGATGATCTTAAAATATAATAGTTATTTCATAAAAAATCATTAATGATAATATTATGAAAATGTTTACTATATATATATATAGTTATATTATATAGTTATTATTTTTGTTAAAACTCGTATTATAATTATAGTAATTAACTATAGTGTATATATGTTTAAAATAGTATAAGATTAAATAGTGATAATAATGAGAGTAAGTAATGAAGGTAAAGTTAATATTAATTTATGTTTACTGAAATTAAAAGTGTGTATAATAAAAGGTTGCAGTAAAAATTACTATAATTTAAACTGTAATTAGTGAATAAACATTCATATTTCAGTACTTAAAACTATCATATTATATGTAAATATTATTATTGCAACAGAATATTTAAAACTACATTTAGAATCAAGCTATCGAGTTGATTCTTTCGCATAACATTTTTATTTGAATTATAAAACTATATTACGATGTTAAAAAATGTAAAAAATTATTATCGCTCTATTATCTCTCAGCTAGGGTAGAGGGAGAACAAACGCACATGTGTGCATCTACAGGCACTAGCCAGACGTACCCTTGCTGTGCAGTGCGTCTGCTTATAAAAAGCTAGATTCACACTGGCAACAGTATAAAACGATGCTTGAAAGTTTTTTTATTTTCTATGTTTTTAGATTTTAACTATATCTATGTACGTAAATAAACGTATGATGTCATACTAGAATGTATCTGGATGAACCTTTATTTGCGTGTACTTCTCGTGAAAGACTTTGTTGCCTAAAAGATGTTAAATTTGTTGATAAATATGTCAATGTTATTCAACATATATACAGTACCTTCTAGGTGCATTTTACATAATCTCTTTATCAATGTAGTGCTTGAAGTAATCAGTCGATTGAATTTATTTGAAAAAATGCTTACACAAAGAGCAAAAGCTTTTCAATTTTTACAAAAAATGGGAACTGTGATGAATAAAAATTTGCCTCATTATATAAAAATCGATAAAGTTCTTGGTAGAACATTTCATTTACCTTTACCTTTAGAAGAAACACTAACAAAATTTGTCCCGATACTGAAGCTATTAACGTTAATCGAGAATTTTATATTATAGTTTGTAGTATTCCAACAAAATCCAAAATTATATGGAAAAATTTAGTCAACGAAAAAAAGTGGGTTGCTTTGATTTGATTAAAAGAAGATCTCTTAAAACCCTTGCGAGATTGACATTTACAATATTAATATAAAATTGAATCTGAAAATGATAAGGATAATAAATCTCAATCTAAATTTCAGAATTAACTTGTAAATAATAACACGAATTACATTAAAAATGAAAATAATAGTCAAAAAGATATTAAGCAAAATATTAATGAAGCTGAAAAAGTAGTTCAGGTCAAAAGTATTGCAAACATTGAAAATGAGATAAAACGAGCATATCTAACTCAGAAATCTCAGTCGGATCTATTTTATGAACAATGAATCTGATACGAAATTATAGCAGGCTTTAAAAATACAAGATTCAACTTTAGATTTGCGTACTAAAGATTTAAATTTGAAATGCTTTCCAGATTTATATTCTTATGGAAAATATGGTAAACGTGATGACAAAATTGTTAGACTGAGAGATTGTGAGTTTGTCAAATCTCGATTGATATCACAACATCCTCAATTCGGTTTAAATTTACAATATTAATTTTATTTATTTAATGATAATAATATTAGACAGCTTAATGCAGGCATGTTTCATAAACTAGAAGTACTTAATCGTTGCGTTCAATACACAGCTGAAAATTATTTAGAACAATTATCGACAGATCAACTTGATACAAACTTCAATACTATTTTTGCTCGTTTACGAGGTACAGAATCTTATTGGAGATATCCTCGAATTGATTTAAGGCCAGCTTACTCCAAACAATTTTGAAAAAATCGAAATTTTTTTTTATAAATTGCTACTGTATACTCGTAGAAATAGTATAGAATTAGTCCCGAAGGTCAGCAAAACCGAGAAGCAGGTATAAAAGAGTGGGGAGCGGTGCGCGCCAAGCGGTAAATCCGGTCGCTCGAACGCCTTCGGTAGCACGAATAAAAACTTTAAACTGATTTTTCTCCGAACCACGTTTTTTCGCATGGATGACACTCTCATTTCAAAACTATTGCACTTATCGACATGAACCAAACGGCATTTTACTCTTTAGATGTCTGGCTATATCCTCAAGCAGAACCAGAAATATTCATTATTATTTAAAAAAGTTATAAACAATTAAAAGTGAAAAAAAAGGGTAAAAAAATTCAAAAGTCCGCCATTTTGTTTTTTTTCATTGAAAATGTTTCATTCTGCTTGAGGCCATAGCCAATTCGATACAGAACATGAAACCGTTTTGTTTTTTGCTTTCAGATAATTCGTTTCCAAGAAATGATGTCATCCATCTACTAATCAGACGAGTTTCAGCAGCCATTTTCAAAACCGCCATTTTGAACAAAAAAAATTTTTTTTCAAGTAATTTAATATATGTGCTTTTATATGTAAAACAATTGATTACTCAACATGTTTTGTACTATGAATAAAATTTATTGAAAAAAATCACGTTTTTTGGAGTAACCTGGCTTTAAACTGTATAATGGAAAAGTATGGCCCTGCAACTTTCTTATAACATTAAGTCCTGGTGAGTGGATATGGCCAGAATTAGGCATAAGTATATTCGCTAATAAGTATATGATGCTAATTGCTGGCCAGATACAGGTAAGTCAGTTAGTGAGCTTATCGCTCTTGATCCGATATCCACAGCGAAATTTTTTAACAATAAACACAAAGCATTTATTGCATTCGTTTGTTCTAAAGATAATCCTATAGAAGAGGTTATTCATTACTACTAGGTCTGTGGATACCAGAGTAGAGGTCTACCCCACTATCATTGTTTATTCTGGATTAAAGATGCTCCAATTTATGGTAAATCAACTAATGAGGAAGTACAATAATTCATATTAAAACATTGTACATGTAAAATACCAAATAAAAAGATTTTACCAGAATTACATAGACGCGGCATGGCTTATCAGCAACATAAACACAACAGTTGTTGTATGCGTAGTAAAACTAAAAGCGGCTTTCAACGAGCATGTTACTTTGGATTCACTCGACCATCAACCTCACAATTAATCTTAAGAGATGTTGCTGTATCAATCGCCAATCGTAAAAAGTTAAAAAACAAAAGCCGTTTTTATGATTTACCTAGAAAGCAAAAAGAGGTCTACATAAATGACTACAATACGAAGAGTAAAAAATGTGTGATAGATTTTACAGATCTAGCTTTCTGTAAATATTTATGTAGTCGTCTTTGATCATTTGCGTTGAGAGCATTAAATTATCGTGAGTGTGGTGCAATCGAAGCTGCTGATGCATTGTTGGGCCACCAATTACATGCTACTGACTCAAACACGGTTATCAGATGGTTGGATGTTAATATCGTACGTAATAGAAAGTTAAAAACGTATTCTGAAATTAAAGATTTACCTGATGAATCTGAAGACTTCCGTAATTCATTAATCGATACTTTCTATCCGATTCGACCTCAAGAACTACAATTACTATCGCTATATGATTTTGCCAAATGGTATGATATTTTGAAAAAGAATCCTGTATATAAAACTGAATATTATGAAATGGAAAATGGTTTATAATGCAGAAAACGTAAAAAACTTTATTTAATCAATCATTGGAAAAACAATCCGATGGCTGAACCTGAAAAATATTATTTTGCCTTTTTATTGTTATTTAAATCATGGAGAAGTACTGAAGATTTAAAGGCTGGGTATGAAACTGTAAGAAGTAGACAATCAGCAGCACATTAGCTGGTAAGGTGGCAGCGCCGTCTTTCTGCCTGCGCGTCAAATCGGTGCGAGCGTTAGTTCTCCTCATGACACTGAAGTCGACGCACGTATACAACGAGCAAGTTTGAATAAACGAGTTGATTCGATATTCTGTGTTCCTTATTTAACTACCCGTAGTGCCTCTATTCTATCAGGTTATGGTCCCTGCTGTTTGATCAACCGCGCCAAGTAGAAAATAAGTGTCCACGCACCGTTCTTAAAACAAACTTTAGAGTGAGCGTGCGTACTCGCCTGCATGCATTCTGTTATTTTGCGGCTCGGCCTCGTGTGTGCTGGGCCAGACGCTGAGGGGGAGTGTCCTGTGAAAAAGACCGGTGCAACAGCGAAGGAGAAGAGCTTGCTTACTGGGAGCTGAAGAGTGACGAGGACCTGGGTGAGCGGTTGATTTGCTGGTAGCGTGGTCGAGATGGTGCAAGACGGCGGCACAAGACAGGAGAATGGGAGCTCAAAGTCAAACAGTAAGTGGAGCTCAGTTTTTTCTTGTGAGAGTCTGATGTTTCTTTCTTTCTGTGTGTATATATATATATATATATATATATATATATATATACTCACATTTTCATTCTAAGAAAACTATTGCATTCGCGTCCCGAGAGACCTTTCCAACAAAACGTCCTCGTCACGAGATTATCCTTTCTCTTTTTCTTATTTTACATTCTATATATATATATATATATATATATATATATATATATATATATATATATATATATATATATATATATATATATATATACAACAAAACGTCCTCGTCACGTCCTCATCCTTTCTCTTTTTCTTATTTTACATTATATATATATATATAGAATGTAAAATAAGAAAAAGAGAAAGGATAATTTCGTGACGAGGACGTAAATTTTGCATCAGACGCATGATACTTGACAGACCATCATTGTAGACACCTACAGCAATGTATACTGCTGTATCAAGTACATGTTAGCCACTGGAGGAAGATTTAGGTGCCATACACCACACGGTTGCGTTAAAGCTTTCATTCGTATTTTGAGTGAATCCGCCAAGGCAACGTGTAAGAAGATCGTCACTGCTCAACTCTTCATAAACAGGAGAAATCGCTTCATAAACTTCTTGAGATAACGGTGTTTTGTGCGTGTATTTCGATAAAGCTCCAGTAGCTTTTGCCTTCTGCCATGAACACAATGAGTCTTTTCCGCTCGTGCACTTATTAAGTTTTCGTTTGGTTTCTGTTGAAAGTTTGTGGTCTAGCGTTGCGTAAATGCCATTGCGCATTTATTTAACTGAGTCTGGATTTCTGCGTATTGCTAAAGCATAATATTTAGATCAATTTACTTTTTCCTCCAAGGCCTTTTGTTTATTTTTTCAAATTTTGAAGACGAGTTCCCATTCGTTTTTGGACACGATCGATGCACTCCTTTTTCTTTATCGTGATGTTCTCGTAGGGCTTTACATCAATGAGATCTCTAAAGGTCTTTCAATCTTTATTACCAACATAGTTTGGATATACCATACCGTGTAAAGATTCTGATCGTTGAAACATGTCGATGAATGCATCCACTTCCATCTTCCCCGCGGAGCTCTCGTGATTAGCTTGACATTCACTTTCATGACTTTCAGCCCATTCTTTATATTCTTCTGTGTCAGTTTTCTTCTTCCAGAATTCACAAGCTTTGCAGTATTTAGACTTGACCAAAACATCGAACACCTTTCTAGTAAACCATCCGATCAGAGAAACAAAACCAAAGAGCGATGAAAAACCTCGTTTGCGCCAAGAACCATCACCACACACTGTTATACCTTCTTTCTGTCCTTCTTTTTCACTTACTACTTTTTATTCTTGAGCTGCCATCTTCATACTTCTTTGGCAAACTTCTTCTGCTCCAATAGCTATTCTTCTTACGACTCTATCGCAAAACGATTAAAAAATAGAAAGACGCAAATTCATGAACGCACAAAACTTTATTACACCATTCAAGCCTACACCCAAAAGTCGCATAGCAAGAACAATTCTGCGATTAATATCATACCCTTTTTCAATAAAAGGAGAGCTAGGAATATGAACACTTTCACAATTTTCACATGAAACCACTATTTTGAATCCCAAGCCTCTCATTCCTGATTCTGTAAGAGTAACGTCTGAATTGCATTTTTTACACACTACCACTTGCGACAACGCGGTAAATATTGCTAAAAAACTAAAATTGTATAACTAAATTCTGCGTCGACTTCGAATTCATCAGGATCAATAGGCAACAACTTTTTTGCTGACGTTCCTGCATTTTCTAAACTTGGTTTTTCTAACGCGTAGCAATTCAGTGGCGGAGCGCGGTTCGAAATGCTCCGTTTTTTAGCATTGGAGGTACCTCCCGTCCGGACTTCTTTCCACTGAATTGAGGTTTTTTATCACTCATTTTGTTTAGTGTACGATTATTATTGACAATTCACTATAAAACAACTTTATTTTGATGATTATTTATATAAAAAATAAAAAGATCAACGGCAAAATCAAATCAGAGTGTCTGACTCGGCGTCACTTCGCAGCTGTAATGACTCACACATACACGTATATTATAGTGTACATATAATACATGTATATGTATATTATAGTATCAGCGCACCCTGGTGACCACGATAGGTAACCTAATAACCTTTTACCTTGTAAGTAAGGCAGGTATTTAATATTTCAACAGGTAAAAGCAAAAAGTCGGAGCGGTACCGCATATGCTCTAAACGCACACTCCGAGGCGCGGCGGTAAAATTGAAAATTGAAGATGTTACAATTTTTTTTTGACCATAGGACCAATTGGATATTGTTTTTATAACCCTAAAGTATTGTTTAAGCAAAAAAAACGATTTTTTTTTAAATCCCAGAGTGGTGTTACCCCTTGAAAGGAAACATTATAATAATATTTCTACCTATTAAGGGGAGGTCGGAGCGAACTTTACCATTGTGACCTACACCTCGCGCCGTATTTTTTGTTATAAGTCTAAAATTTACATAGTAACATGAAAATCGAGGGTGATAATGATTTGTTATTGTATCAAGAACAGTGAAAAACAGCGTTTTTGTTGAAAAATAGCTTCAAAAGTTTTTTATTATGAAATATTATTATAATTGACCAATAAAAAACGGCACAAATGACCCTAAGCGATTATTTTACCAGTATATATCTGATTATGAATCGTCGTTTAAACACCGGCTAAGACATGGGCCAGGCTCACTTTGACGTCGGCAAATGAATTTTGAATTTAAAAAAAATCATCTTAAAAATATCGGCAGTGACTTCCACCGATGCTTGAGCTAGGCCTGTTCCAAGGTTGCTTTTATAACAATTTTTTATATTTTGTAATATTCGCATCACATCGTCAGATGCTCGAAAATAGGTTGTCCCAATGGTCGTCTGAGCACCAGGCCAGTCTTGGGATAAGCTCGTCAGAATTTCTTATGTCTCTCGGCAATATAACTATTAACTGATCGGCGTCAACTCCTGCCGTTGCTCGCGTGAAGTCTGCCTCAAGATTGCTATTATAATAATTTTTATATTCTTACAAATTAGCAAAAGAGCGAGAAATATTCGATTAATAACCCGCCCGATGCTCCGCTCAGCACTTGGCCTGCCCCGAAAAAAATCGACATGCTAACTAAAGTTTCGCGTTAATATATCTTTTAAATAATCGGCAACAACTTCTGACGTTACTCGCGCAAAGCCTCCTCCAAGACTCATTTTATAATAATTTTGATATCTTTCTAAATTAGCAAACGAGCGAAAGATGCTAGATAAATGGCCCGCACGATGATCGGCTAAGTGCTGGACTGGCCCCGAAGAACGTCAACATATTAACTCACTTTTCGCGTTTATATATCTTTTATATTATCGGCATCAACTCCTGCCATTACTCGTGCCGATCATGCCCCAAGACTCCTTTTGTAATAATTTGCATATCTTTTTAAATTTACAAAAGTGCGAAAAATACTGAATATATGGCTCGCCCGAGGCTCGACGACGCTGGACTAACCCCGGAAAAAATAACATAATACCGTTCATGTACATAATAATTGTACACATTTTTAGTTTTGCACATTATTTAAAATTAAAATGAAAACTTAAAACAAGGTTTTATACACAATTATTTTATACATATAACATATCAAAAGTAAATTGCCAATATTTTAAATCGAACACAAAATATTGTGCACTTTACAAAAAGAAAGAGTGCAGAATCTTTCGTGTAAGATTTAACTTTAAATTTAATGGTATATGCATAAAACAATTGCGTATAAAAACTCGTTTTCATTTTTCATTTTGATTTAATATAATGTGCAAAACTAAAAATGCTATGTAAAACAATTTAGGCATTGTTTTTTGTGTATAATAATAATGCGTACAATTATTACGTGCATGAGCCATACTATGTCGAAAAATTTGCCATGCTAACTCATTTTTCGCGTCAAAGTTACTTATAAATAATCGGTATAAACTCCTACCGTTGCTCACAGCAAGCCTGCCAGAGGTTCCTTTTATTTAAGTTCTATCTCCTGTGTAGATTATAAACTAAGGTACGAAATTTAATAGTTTCCTAAAAATCTCTCTTATAAGTTTTGCGCATTAATTATTCATATTTTTTTTAGTTTTCTAATAAATTTTCTGTTTAATTTTATTTACCGATAGAAGTAATATATATAGATATATACAAATAAATACAAATATTCTTTTCTACTATATCATCAGAAAATATTTTGTTTCTAGTAATGAATACATTGCATGGAAAATAAATCATAGCATTCAGATTATGCTACGCCCGTAGGTAGAGTGCATTCGTCTGAGCAAGTAACGGTACATCTTGACCTGCGGCTTTATACCTGAGATCGGCACGGGCATGCTAAACTTCACTCCAATCTAGTGTGAAAGTTAGAGTGAATCCTTAGTTACTCTCTAATTTAGAGTGGTAAAATTCACTTATTAGACTAGTGATCAAATTCACTCATTTAGAGTGAAAATTCACTCGTTTGGCGTGGAACCCTCGTTCACTCTACATTTAGAGCGAAAATTTCACTCCAAAAAATGTATAGTGTGTATCATTTTATTAACAATAAGTATTTATTAGCTCTGAGTTGTTATGTTTTAACCAGATTTTTGTATTAAATAAAAGTTCATGTACAAATTCGAATACATATGAGAAATCAGAGCACACGAATACAGACGCAACGGAGGTCTAGCGCTAGAGTGGCAGTCCCAGAACATAACTGACCAGGGTTCAAATTCAACCAACAATTTTTAGGAAGTTTCTTAAATTTATTTCTCAATTACAGCCTTTCCAGTAAACTGTATTCATTAATTAAAACATTTTTAAAGCTTAAAACAACATGAATAATTATTTATTCTTGACGCGTATTCTTTCACTCTAAATAGAGTGAAAAAGTCGCTCTTACAAAAGAGTGAATTATTTACTCTTTCTAAAAGTAAAGATTCACTCCAAAATAAGTAACTTTGTTTTCATGATTGTTTGGAGTGAAAATTCACTTTAAAAGAGTGAAAATCAACTCCAAAATATTTAAAAAGTAAGATTCAAAATTTGAATATTATAACAACTTAGCGGTGCATCAGGAAAAACTCACAAATTACTTTCTAGATATTAGTATTAAAAAAACTATAAAACGATAAAATAAAGCCGATATCTCATCTGGCCCAGAGGGGATTTTTAAAAAGAATTATAATTCCGTAAAATCACATTTTGCCATTCTTCACCAATTTAACATTCAAAATTTGAAAAAATTACCCTCTTAGGGGTGAACTAGAGAAAAACCCTGAATATACTATCTAAGAATACGTTTTAAACACCTATAAAACGATAAAAAGCCGATATCCCATTCTCGCTTTGGAGAATTTGAAGAAAAATTACAATCTCGTAAAATCACGTTCTGCCATTTTTGAACAATTTAGTATTCGAAAATTCAATAATTTAACTACTTAGCAGTCGATTAAGGAAATACCCAGAAATTACTTCCTAGAAATTAGTATAAAAAAACCTATAAAAAGATAGCTAAACCGATATCTCATATGACTATGTCGATTTAAAAAAAAAATTATAATTCCGGAAAGTAATATTTTGCCACCTTTGACCACAAAGTATTCGAAAATTGAAAAACTTACCCACTCAGCGGTGGATTAGGGAATACTCCAGATATTACATTTTAGAAATTAGTATTAAATGACCTATAAAACAATAAATATGGCGAGATTTCACCTGGCTACGGCGATTTTAAAAAACAATTACAATCCCGTAAAAACACATTCTGCTATTTCTGACCAATTTAGGAATCGAAAATTGAATAATTTACCAACTTAGCACTCGATTAGGTAAAAATCCAGAAATTTCTTTCTAGATGAAAGTTTTAATAAACCTATAACGCGATAAAAAAAAGCCGGTATCTCATCTGGCATTAAAGATTTTGAAAAACCATTACAATCCCGAAAAAACACATTCTGGCGTTTTTGAACAATTTACGATTCGAAACTTTGCTTCATTTACCCACTTAGCAGTCGATTAGGGCAAAATCCGGAAATTACTTCCTATAAAGTAGTATTAGAAAACCTATAAAATGATAAAATAACCAATATCTCATCTGGTCGTAAAATCACATTCTTCCATTTTTTACCAATTTAGGATTCGAAAATGAATAATTTACCCACTTCGTCATTGATTAGGGAAAAACCCAGAAATTACTTCCTAGAAATTAGTATAAAAAAATCTATAGAATGATAAATATGGCGACATACCTAGCTTTGGGGATTTTGAAAACGAATCACAATCTCGAAAAATTACATTCTGCCACTTTTTACCAACTTAGAATACGAAAATGGAATAATTTACCCAGTTAGTCGTCCATTTGGGTTATACCCAGAAATTACTTTCTTGAAAAAAGTATTAAAAAATCTATAAAACGATATAAAAGCCGACATCTCATCTGGCTTTGAAGATTTTGAAAAACAATTACAATCCCGTAAATTCACGTTCTTCGATTTTTGACAACTAAGGATTCGAAAATTGAAAAATCTACCTACTTAGCACTCGATTAGGGGAAAACCCAGAAATTACTTTGAAGAAAAAAGTATTAAAAGACCTATAAAAAGATAAATATGGCGACATCTCACCTGGCTTTGGGGATTTTGAAAAACAATTAAAATTCCGTAAAATAACGTTCATCCATTTTTGACAACTAAGAAATCAAAAATTGAAAAATTTTCCCACTCAGCAGTCGATTAAGGAAATACCCAGAAATTTAATTCTATAAATTAGTATTAAAAAAACGTATAAAACGATAAAAGAAGCCGATCTCTTATCTGGTATTGAAGAATTTGAAAAACCATTACTTTCCGTAAATACACATTATGTCGTTTTGAACAATTTACGATTCAAAATTTGCTTAATTTACTCACATAGCAGTCGATTAGGGGAAAATCCAGAAATCACTTTTTAGACATTAGTATTAAAAAACCTATAGAACAACCAATATGGCGACATCTCACCTGGCTTTGGGGATTTTGAAAAAGAATTACAATCTCTTAAAATCACATTCTGCCACTTTTTACCAATTTAGAATTCGAAAATGGAATAATCTACCCAGTTAATCGTCGATTTGGGTTATACCCAGAAATTACTATTACAAATTAGTATTAAAAAACCTATAAAACGATAAAATAGACGATATCTCATCTGACTTTGAAGATTTTGAAAAGCAATTAATATCTCATAAAATCACATGCTGCTATTTTTTAACAATTCGGGACTCTGAAATTGTCAAATTTACCCACTTAGCAGTCGATTAGGGGAAAATCCAGAAATTACTTTTCAGCTAAAAGTATTAAAAAACCTATCAAACGATAATAAAGCCGATATCTCGCCTGGCCTTGAAAATTTTGAAACACAATTACAATCCCGTAAATTCACGTTCTTCGATTTTTGACAACTAAAGATTCGAAAATTGAAAAATGTATCCACTTAGCAGTCGATTGAGAAAAAACCCAGTAATAAAATTCTATAAATTAGTATTAAAAAACTTACAAAACGATACAATACCCGATATCTTCTCTGGCCTTGAAGATTTTGAAGAAGAATTATAATCCCGTAAAATACATTCTGCCATTTTTTACCACTAAAGATTCGAAAATTGAAAAATTTACCCACTTAGCAGTCGATTAGGGAAAATACAGAAATTACTTTCTAGAAATTAGTATTAAATAATCTATAAAACGATAAAATAGCCGATAGCTTATCTGGCCTTGAAGATTTTGAAAAACAATTACAATCTCTTTACCCACTTAGCGGTCGGTTAAAGAAAAACCCCTGAAACAGTTTTTTAGAAATTAGTATTAAAAACCGTGTAAAATTATAAAAGAGCCAATATCTCATCGAGCCATGGAGATTTAAATAAAATAATGTAATCCCGTATAATCAAGCTTTGACACTTTTGACCAATTTATGATTCAAATCTGAAAAATTTACCTACTTAGCGGTCGATTAAGGAAAACTCCAGAAATTGCTTTCTAGACAATATCTCACCGGGCTATAGAGATTTAAAATGATTCCGTGAAAACACAGTTTACAAGCTGTAACTCTATAAACATTTAAATATGTAAGATGTACCACCATAGATCTAGAAATATGTAACATCCTTTATTATTCGTTGCCTACATGTAAAAACTATATATCATCCAAAATTCAAGTCGCTAGGTTTAATGGTTTTGACTCGGCGTTGACGAATCAATCAGTCAGTCAGGACATGTCCATTTATATATATATATAGATTAAAAGGGCCTCGCCCGTTTATTTAATAAACATTTTTATTTATCGAGAAATAAGAATATGTATTTAATGCCGTCGCACGTTGCTATGGCGCGCCGGGGTGATATTTCACCCGACACCTACCGTTAGTGCGAGCGCAGCCGTTCGCTTTCTTCGACGAAGCTCTGTCAGAGCTACGGCGGTGTGTCCAACTAGTCAGCGGCGAGTGTACCCACGCAACTGGGGGGGGGGCGGGGGATAAGAGAGAATAAGAATTCGCAAGGGTGTGCAGCATTCAAATATGGAATACGCGTATAAACGAAAAAAGTGCGCTATTTAAAAATTCTGCAAAAATTATATTAAGCTTGAGACCATATTGTAGCTAGTCTAGAATTAAACGAAATATGAAAAACTAAATTTTAAGATTTTCTATTTTGAAAAAAATTGTGATGTTTTTCGAGAATCTTAATATCACAATATAGCACAATGCATGACATCACAAAATACCACAATACGGTCTAATAATTTCTTACCTTCTTTTGACCAAAAAATGTTTCTACACTTTTTTCTCAAAAGTTCCTAGTTTTTAAGTTAAAAATCAAACAATGTTAGCAAAATCTAAATATATTAAAAAAACGCATTTTTCAACCTTTAATTGCCCTTGACATATAACACCTTAGGGTCAGAACTTTTTCTTACATACTTTGGGTACACATACCAACATTTTTGTAGAGTTTCAGACATTTTTATTTTTCGAAACGCTCACTTGACATGGAACCACCCATATATATAGGGGTAATTCTCTGGGAAATCTAAACAACCAAAAGAAAAAATTTTTTCGGCAAAAATATTCGTTTTAGCATGTAAATAGTCGCGAATTTTTAAAAAAAACTTTTAAGCCCTTACATTTAAAGTTGTTTGAAGCTAAATATGACTTTATTTCTAAAATGGGCATTTTAATAATTTTTCAACAATATTTGATGTTACATTGATTTTTTTACATAAATATTGCACTTCTGCGCTATTTTGCGACTTTCGAAGTCATTTTTGTACTGAAAGAAGCTATCTTCGTGATTTTTGGTGTAATGGTTCGTGTATCAAATCCACTTTTATCAGGATTTTTAGTTTTAAAATGAGTTTAATTAACCGAAAGGGGCATTAAAAGGTTTTGGAACCACTTTTTATGAAAACTTCAGAAAATTTGCTACAATATCCTTTGGTGTTATTTTTTAAAGAGATTTAATTTTATTGAATAAATGGAGGTTAATATTTGTTAAAGAATGCAAAATATGGCTACATGCTCATATTTAGCCTTGATCAACTTTAAACATAAGAGGTCCAAGAAATCTAAAAAGATTCGCATACATTCTACATACCAAGAGGAACATTTTTACGGAGGAAATAAAAAAAAATTTAGCTCAATTTCCCAGAGAATCACCCATATATATTTTGATATATATATACACAGTGTTTAGACCCTCGTAAACGGGGAGTAATATCCAGGTGATACCATATGTTTAGGGATGCCTAAACATTATAGTAGCTTGATTTTTGAAAATTGGACATAACAGTGTTTAGACCCCTAAACATAGGGTACCATCCGTATGGTACCACTTGTTTCGGTGGACCCAAACACTATAATAGTCTGATTTGTGTAAAATAACATCTAAATGTATCGCGGAGCTGATAACTGATACTTAATTTTATTACTGATTCGATGAAAATTGGTAAAAATTGATATATAGGGTTTTTCAAGATCGCTGATTACGAACATAAAGTTAGAAGTTTAATAAACTAACTGACGTAGCCATTTGTTTTTGAAAATCCGTGTATTTTACAATTTTTTACTGGATTTCATCGAAATTTCAATTTAAGTAACCCTTTGAAGCACAGCAGTAATGCCACATTACCACTTTTTCTAATTCAGATTTTCATTTATTGGATTGTTATTTTGATATTTAGTCCGTGTATTCTATATTCTCCTGGTGCCTTAGGAATACATGAATATAAAAAAGGATTTCAAACACTAATTTTGTTAATTACAAGAGAATTATAAATAAACAATATACAAAAAACGTCAATTTGTTTGAGAAAAAATGCATTTTTCGGCGGCAATATTTTTTAGTGAAATTCATAAAATAGGCGTTTTCAAGGTCGAATTACAAATTCGAGGTGTGATTTACAAAATTCAACATAGCGACTTCAAAATGGCGAATCGAAATTCTAAAAACTGAATAAATTGAGTTGTAACTATACCCGTTTGTTTTTAAGGTTGCTGATTATAAAACCCAGGTCAAATATAAAAAATCAAAATGGCGGTTTCAAAATGGCAGATCAAAATGGCAAAAATTAAATAATTTGTGATAGATGTCAGTACTTAAATATTTTTATCGTCGCTGATTACAAATCCGAGGTCAGGTTTACAAAATTTAAAATGGCGGATCGAAATTCAACAACTTAATAAATTGAGCTGAAGCTTATGGTCGCTGATTCATCTGATCACATTTAAAAATTTTAAAAAAGCGAATTTAAAATGGCGGGTCAAAATTTGAAAACCGTAATACATCTAGATAAAACTAGGTATTTTGGGGTTTCCCATAAATGGTACATGGTACTTGGATACCCCAAGTACGAAGTTTTACATTAATTTATTACGTTTTTAAAATTTTGACCTCAGATTTGTAATCGGCGACCTTAAAAATCTACAAGTACCTAATTTCAGCTAAAGTTATTAGGCTTTTGCTATTCTGACCCGCCATTTTGAAATCGCCATTTTGATTTTTTTATATCTGACGTCGGATTCGTAATTAGCCACCTTGAAAATCTATAAGTATAGAGTGTTAGCATATTTTATAAAGTTTTGGAAATTCCCATGCACCATTTTGAATTTTGTAAATCTTACCTCGGATTCGTAATCTGTTACCTTGCAAACGCCTAAGTACTGAGTTTTAGCAATTTTCCAACAGCCATTTTAAATATTATAAATTTGACCTCGGCTTTGTAATAAGCGACCTCGAGAACCTCTCTATACTAAGTTTCATCACATTATATCACATTTCTAATTCTAGTTCGCCATGTTGTATCTGCTATTTTGAATTTTAAAATTCTTTTAAGTAAACGTGGCATTTTGTTCGCCATTTAGTTTTTTGAAAATTTGACTTTAGATTTCATTCGATCTATTTTTCAAACTATACTATTGCGAAACATTCAAATGCGTTATTCTCCCATCGGAAGCATGCGAGAAATGTATTATTCTTCGACGGGATTCGAAATGTGATATTCTTCGTAGGAAATCGTTGAAATGTGCTTGCTGTCGTCAGGAATTGTCTAAATGTATTACTTTTTGTCAGGAATTGTTGAAATATGCTACTTTTAGTCGGGTATTGTTGAAATGTGTTACTTTGCATCAAGAATTATTGAAATATGCTACTTTTCGTCAATAATTGTTGAAATGTGTTACTTTACGTCGGGAATTGTTGAAATGTGCTACTTTTTATGACAAGCTTGTGAAATGTGCTCTTTTTAGTCGGAAATTTGAAATATGCTACTATTCGTCAATAATATGAAACGCCACACACGTGGTAAGTATTGGCCAAAGTTCCAACTAAGACTAGTATTTAAATAAAATTTTTTGGTTACCTTGACAGTTCAATCAAATAGTCCGTATTGTCATGGGAATATATTGAAAATTTTAAAAATTATAATTAAAATCATAGGAAAATTAGTTCGAATTGAAAATTTATATATGTTTTTAAAAATAACTAATAGTAATCCGATTTATTTGAAATATTAACGAATAAATTTTACCTCGTAGCCTTCGATGTTGCCGGTATCTAATTTTCTCTTCAGCTCCTCTTCTAATTGGCTAAACTGTTTTGATATGTTAACAACCTGCACGTGTAGTTTTCTATACTCTTTATAGTAAGCGTTGAATTCAGCCTTGTAACGCGTTCTTTGCTCAGAGCTGCTTATTGTCGTATAGCACCTAAATATAAAATTTTAATACTTAATTTTGCAATTCTCGAAAAGTATCACTGAAAATAGTCAAAAGGGGAACTTACGTAAGGTAGTCGGGAAACTGGGAATTGCGAAAATTTTCTGATGATATAGGGGAGACATGACTACATGGAGACACGGAGAAGGGCAAGAAAGAATCTTCGACAGCAGTGCTTGCAAAATTACTCGAGGATTTGGCACTTGAATAATTGCTTAAGGAGAAACTAAATTCAGATCTACTGCATCGCTCTCCTTTTCTGTCTTTACTTTCTTGGTCGTTAGGGCTTCTTCTCTCAGCAGACATTTGTGCGCTGAAAGTATTATCAGATTTAATCGAATTTAATTCGACCGAAGTAGCCTCTGAATTCTCATCCTCATTACTTCTCATGACTTTTTTGCTACCGATGGTGTATTGTTGCTGCTCTTGCTCCTGATGCTGCTCCTGGTGCTGCTGATAAGGCTGGTTATTTGAACCTAAATGACTATGTACGATATGACTGGTTCCAGTGCTTGATAGCGGATCGCTTACAACATTTGTTTTATTTATAGCACTAGCACAAGCTTCTTCGCCATCGCTAGTCGGTGTCAAACCTGATTTTGTAGCAATGCAGCCGCTTTGCTGCTGCTGTTGGTTATGTTGTTGATATTGGTAGCGTTGCTGACGATTTTGATGCTTTTGATCCCAGCTATTGATGACGCCACCAGAAATATTGACCCGCACGTTGTCTCCAGAACTGGTTACATTACCAGGGTCTGGTTTGCGATAATGAGATATACGTTGCCGTTTGGTTGGTAGACCGTCATTGCCCTGATAGTATCCTGATCTTTTTGGGCCAAGCAGCCCAGATGGAGGAGCCGCGATAGCCGGGGGAGAGCCTGGATGAATAGAATTAGGTGACTGTCCGCTACCTAAAATATAAACAATCGTGAGAAAAGTCTCAAATACTTTATTAATTTTGAGACTACAATTACCGCTGGAACCGCCATCGCTCGAACCTGGCGGTGTAAGATTTTGAGGTTTACGTCTTTTAAGCACAGCCTTTTCTTGCTCAGTGTAAAAAGGCCAATCTTCCTGCACATCGTTCCACATACACCTATGCAAATGGTACGTATTATCTCGCATAAAAGCGATTTGCTTCAATACGGTAGCCATTACATTTTTCTCCTTTTCCCGTACACCCTCTGAAAATTGAGATTATTGATTAATCTTTTTTTAACAAATAAAGTCTTAAAAAATCGATAAATTTTACCCCGGCTGATGCGATCATAGATTTCAGGTCTCTTAAAAGGCCTTAGAGCAAGAAGATGAATAAGCCGTTCCCTACAAAGTAAGTAAGCTCTGCTTTAGAAACTAAATTATTCATATGATAAAGCTATACATTTACAAATTACTTGAGTGGTCTGCGCATAATGTCACTAAGTCTTTTTTGGATATCAGGCTGCGAGCGGTTCATGGCCAAATGGCTGGAAATCGGCTTTTGAGAGGATGACGACTTAGAGGACTGACTAACAGAAGTTGAAATATTGGAGGATTCCCGATGTCTCGAAACGGCGCTCGAATTCGTATGGCTCGGCGGTGGTATCGTCCTCGTAGATCCTTTCACCTTTACTTTTCTACCAATAGGTTCATTGGCTTTGATGACTCTTGTACTGTATTTCCCATAAACCAAAATCTCGCATTAGGATTATGTTGATGAGTAGACTGAACTATCAACTTCCACTGACTCTTACCATTTATTCTTGTTATTTTCCTCAGCAACATGCATTCGATGTCTCGTAGTTTCGTATACATCATCGTTCGCCTGAATTCTCATCTTGCAAGGCAGGGTTCCCAGACTTTCCAAATTCCTGAAAAATGAAAAGATTTTGTCTTGTATCCTGCCAAAAATGATTTTATGATATATATATATATATATATATATATATAGTTCATTAATTGATTAATGTGCTGTTTCGGTATAATAGAGAGTTTCAGTTCAACTCTCACCTAAAGATTTTTATTTTCGAATCTTAGAAAATTCTGCAAGGAACTAATTATCTATACCAAGAACTTTGAGTATATACGAATCGTCCGCTTAATTTAAGTTTCGCATGACCGTACTTATGTCCGATAAATTTACTAATATTAATTATTAATTATTATTATTATTATTATTATTATTACTAGGGAGCCAAGATGCGAGCGACAACCATCAGTGGTATATATCGTAAATCGTGGTCTGAGGATTTAAACTGAAAGTAACTATCATTGATTTTTTAACTTCCGTTTTATCTTGATTATGGTCTGAACCAGAAGAAAATATGATGGAATCCTGGATGATCCTAAAATTTGCGGCCGAGCTAGCGGCCACGGAGAGGGAAAACACCGGGGCGCAGTGCATAGTCCCACAGCGGCATCGGCATCATGATGAAACAAAATTGTCGAAATTCGCTTTCGCACAGCGAATTTCGTATTAAAACCATCATTCATTTTTTGTTAAATAAATAAAAGCTATATCATAGCAATATTCTCGAAAAAACGCCCCGCTCGCACAAAGTCCTTTCTGCCAGCTCTTGTACCGTGACTTGAAAGCTAAAACTTACATAATAGATGTAATTTTTGATTATCTTTGCAATAAGAAAGGTTTCAGAATTTGACAACCTTTCGGTTTGTTTTTTTCGAAAATTGAGAGTTTTGACAAGCTCCTGTCTGACGACTCTCGTACGGCGATGTCAAACTTGAGAATAACGTATAAACTGTATTTTATAATGATCATTGCATTAAATAAATAAGGTTTTGAAAGTGGACACCTTTTATTTTTTTTTGTTGTAAGAAAATTAAGAGATTTGCCTTAGCTATATTATCGAAAAAATAGCATCCTCCGCGTCTGCCATCTCTCGTACCGTGATATGTATTTTTGATGATGTCTGCATTAAAAAAGGTTTCGGAAGTAGACACCTTTTCGTTTGTATGTTATTAACAAATTAAGATTTTTGACTTAGCCCTTTTTGAGAGTATGACTCAGTTCAAACTCTTAATTATTTAATAACAAAAAAACAAAAGAGTGAGTAGTTCAGAAGCCATTTTTATTGCAAAGATCATCAAAAAGTACACTGTCTACGTTATTCTCAAGTTAAAAACAACTGTACGAGAGCCTACAGACAGGACCTTGCGCGGACGAGGCGTTCATTTAGAATATGGCGTAGTCAAAGCTCTTAATTTGTTAATAACAAAAAATTAAACGAAAGGGTGTCCAGTTCTGAAGTCTCTTTAATTGCAAAGATCATCAAAAAATACATCTATTATGTAAGTTTTAGCTTTCAAGTCATGGTACGAGACCCAGCAGATATTACTTTGTGCCCGCGAGGCATATCTTTCGAGATTATGGCTAAGTAAAAGCTCTTAATTTGTTAATAACAGGAAAACGAAAAGGTGTCCACTTACGAAACATTTTTTAATGCAAAGATAATTAAAAATTGCTCGTTGTACCTTATTCTTAAGTTTTAAATCACGGTACGGGATCCGGCGGACAAGGTGTTTTTGTTAGAATATGACCAAGTCAAAGCTATTAATTTGTTAATAACAATAAAACGAAAGGTTGTCCAGTTCAAAAACCTATTTTATTTGCAAGATCATCAAAAAGTACATCTATTATGTGAGTTTTAGCTCTCAAGTCACAGTACAAGAGCCCGCAGATAGGACTTAGTACGCATCTTGTTTGAGAATATTTGCTATAATATAGATTTTTATTTATTTATTTATTTATTTATTTATTTATTCATTCATTCATTCATTCATTCATTCATTCATTCATTCATTCATTCATTCATTCATTCATTCATTCATTCATTCATTCATTTATTTATTTATTTATTTATTTATTTATTTATTTATTTATTTGAAATAAAAATGAAATATTGTTTTAATTCGAAATTTGATGTACAAACGCGAATACCGACAATTATATTGGGTTTAAATAATTAGAAACAAATCAGGTGTCATATATAGGGTATCCAAAATAGGATATATAATGGGTTTCCGTAATTGCAACATATACAGGGTGTCAGTAATTAGGACATATACTGCATGACCATAATTGGGACATATTCAGCATATCCGAAATATGATATATAAACGGTGTTCGCAATTAAGACATATACAGAATGTCCGTAAAATAGATATAAATAGGATGTCCATAATTAGGATTTATAGGGGAGTGGGGCAAGGTGGACCGTGGGGATAGGTGGACTGGAAACTTAATTATGCATGCTCAGAACGTTATAAAAATTGTGTTTAGGTCAATTCAAAATTTTCCCTTGTCTGTGCCAGTATAGCGTCAGCTATTTACACACTTTTATAAGATTTGCTGTTTGCCTTGACACAAGTAGAAATGTTCCAGGTAAGTTTTGGTGAAAACTTTTAGCGCTATCGTAAAGAGCAGCTAAAAAACTTCAAGAATCACCTGTGTTATAATTTTTATACCAAATATAGACTACTTATTTTGTAAAGTATTTAAAAAAGTCAATGTGGGGCAAAGTGGTATAGGGTAAAGTGAACTGCCTCGTAAATAATGTGAGAAAATCTGCACTTTCGTAATTAAATATTGACGTTCGCGAGCGGGTTTTTTTATACTCGCGCCTCTTGATTTGCGTTCTTAAAATGAGTTCTTATTGTCGAATATATCAAACATAGCGTAGCATGTAACTGAATTTGTTTGCAGTACAATGCAGAAAGCATTGGTATACCACCTTACCCCGCAGTTTTGGCAAATCAGCTAAATTGGTTATTTACAAAAATCATTACAAAACCTATGATGGAAAATTTTTTTCTTTTACTTCATATGATTTTTTTATTAGTATATGAACTAATAATGATATCTAAACCTCAAAACTCAATTATATCGGTGATTTGATACAATTTAAGTCACCTGGAACCTCAGGTAATCCTCCTTGCCCCACCCTCCTCTACATGGTTCCCATAATTAGGGCATATACATGGTGTCCTTAATTGGGACATGTACATGATGTGTGTAATTAGATGTATTGCGGGGGGCTCAAATATATGTGTTTCAGTCAAAACAGATTAAACTATTCTTTATCGTTTTTTTATTGATGCAATGGGTGGTAGTCAGTGCCATGCGCGATGTATTAATAAATAGATAGAAACTTTATTTTGGCATATACAAAAAATTAGAAAACATATAAATTTATCGTACAAATCGTCGTATAGGTAATTATTACTACATTATTACGCTTCAGTCACTTATCCATACATTCATATAAATACATTCATACGTATAAAACACAAAACTTAGATAAAATAATTAAATAACTTAGGACATTACAATTCAGTCGATACTTATAATAGTTCATTGTTCATCGCAGGTCACATTTGTACATCAGTTTCGTACACGTGCCTGCGTATTGCCCTTTTGTATTTACTGAGTGATCGAAGAGTTCTTATGCTACGGGGGAGCGAATGCCAGTGGTGCACACCCCGAGTAATGAATGATTTCAGTTCCACGGTGGTGCCAGACTCTGAAACCACGAGTTCCTTACGGTTTCTACCTGAGATCATGGACTGATTTTTCTTAAGAAGGGTCGCAGTATATGGTGGCTACCCCACGACAACTGCTTTATATAGCATGACCATCCCAAAGTACGCCCTTCTTACTTCGACATTTACCCAGCCCAGTTTCCTCCTGTAGGGAATGAAAATTTATATACGTGCTCTCGGTCAGTTCAAGGGTGTATATTAAGATAGTCTAAAATTTCCCATATTTCAATTTTTCTTCTCGTAATCCATCAATATATTGTCATTAGTTTAAAAATGAGATATATTAACATTACCAGGTACTAAATTGAAAATTAAAAAAAATCTAGGTGTTTAATGAAAGACTGCAAAATATTCAAGAAAACTCTTCACGAATTTGGGTTTTCTAATTTATCACCTAAATTTTGTTATATATTTCAAATAAGCATAACTTTTGACCAGAATGTCCTTAAAAGTGCTTTAACCACGCAAATTGAAGATATCAATGTCAGCTTTTATATAAAATTTCGAAGAATTACCTATAACGTAAATTACATGCAATAAATTACAACAAGCTATAACAGAAGCCATTTAAAATGTTGATAAAACTATACATCACTTACATTGGAATAATGCCTATAGTTTAATATCTTAATATTTGTCAATTTTTCCGCAGGTTCTATTCCATACAAATATTAATAGTGCATTACGTAACAAGGGGCGAAAGTTGCAGATTTTTCTCGCAGGTGGGTTTACTGTTCGAGCGAAAAGATTTGTCTCGAGGGCAGCAATCACCCGAGGGAAAAATCTACTTTCATCCCGTGTTGCATATTTTATGCCCATCTGAACGAAAATGGCCACTTTTTCTCCTGAAAAGCGAGACCAAAATTACATTTTTTACCCGCAAAAATGAATAGCGGGAAAAACGTTACTATTTTTCCCGCAAGTGGGGGAGAAAAGTAACTTCACTAGAAACTAGTTCAAATTCGTTTATATCATCAAGTTCTACGAATAACCCTGATTTTCGATTATCTTTTAACAATTTGTCTTTTAACAGTCCATTAGTTCCGCTTTCCAAGTCAAAAAGTGGCCACAGTTCAGATGGGTATAAAGTACCATATGTAACTTGAGAAAAATGTCGATATTTCCCTCGGGTGATACTGCCCTCGCTTCGCATCGCTCGCTCGGGCAGTAAACTCACCAGCGGGAAAAATATTCGACTTTTTGTCCTTGTTACCCTTGTAGGGCCTACGCGTTTTATTACACACACAAACACACACACACACACACACACATCACCCCCCCCCCCACAAACACACATACTTATACATACCCTCACACAGACACACACATACATGCTTACATATACACATACACATATATAAACCCACAAACAAACAGTGACACACACACGTAAATACTGACACACACAGATCTGACATAGACATACACACACAAGCATACCCACCCACACACACCCACACACAGACACACTTACACACACACTTACACACACTCATCCAATTCGTTATGAGCGTCTGCTTCGAGGGGATAAAAGAAACCATCACAGCGCATGAGTTGACAGAAAGTGGAAATAGAGGAGGAACTACAAACTATTACTATATATATATATATATATATTATGATAATATTTTTGGCTATTCCTTTTTCCAAGTAATCGATGTAGATGATGCCGCGTGCATCCCAAAAGACCGTGGCCATCAGCTTGCCGGCAGATTTCACCGTCGTCGCCTTCTTCGGAGCCTGTTCACTTTAAAAAATCCACTGTTTTGACTGTTCCTTTGTCTCTGGAGTGTAGTAGTATATCCATGTTTCATCCACAGTTATGTATCAATGCAGAAACTCCTCAGGATTGTGACCGAAAAGCGCCAAAACAGCCTCAAGAGTCAACCACACGATTGCGTTTATTCTCCACTGTGAGCAAACGCGGTACCCATCGTGCCGAGATTTTTTTCACACCCAATTTTTCTTGCAAAATTAAAGCGACTGTACCTTGAGATATCCCTGTGGTCTCAACTATTTCGCGAACTATCATTCGTCGATCACTTAAAATCATATTGTGGATTTTGTCAATCATTCCGGGGGTAATTACTTCCAATGGGCGTCCCGAACGATGTTCATCTTTTGTGGATGTACGGCCACGATTAAACTCATTCACCCATGTGCCATGAACTTCATCCAACTCAGCTTTGATTTCTTTCGGTGTTAAGCCTTTTAAATATAGATGTTTAATAACAGCTCAAAACTCACTTTTTTTCAGTGTTATGAATAAACGAAAGTTGTTTACTTCAATCGTCAATAAAAATGAAACTATGTGATGGGTAGAGCTGAATCTTTGACAGTTGTCTAGTTAGTAGTGCTGCTCAATAAGAAAAATTCATTTTCGATACTAAGAGCGCCATCTCTTGGATTTTCTAAGGACTTATTGAACGACCCTTGTAAAATCAAGATTATTGCGCCGCACATCGGTAGACTTTTAAATTATATTTATTCGAGGTTTTAAATAAAGTACGACACATGAAATTAGGATAAAAACATGAAAACTTGAGGTTTATTCAATCTAAATTACAAAGGTGTTGAGTGCCAGCTGCGCGAAATCGGAGTACGATGTTGCAAGTGTTCAATTGACACATAGAATTATTTACAAAAACTAAAACTAACTACGGTGAGCACGGTGGTTCGGTGGGAAACGGTATGTGTTCGAGAGGAGGAGAAGTTAGAACTCAGAGACGCGAATTCTACAAAATATATGACGGTGAAATACGAATACTAAAGAAGACACGCGGCGCGATACTCGACAAACGCACGGGACGCTAGATTCCTATATATATATATATATATATACTTATTAAGCACAATAATATTCTGTGCAACTTACTCTTTGCTTCACTGGCAGTCCGCCATGGCCTCGAACGGAGAACGGACAATATAACAGACCACACACATGGAATGCTAAACTATTTCACTACGTGTAGGATATACTATGTATATATGTATGGATCCGGGAAAATGGCAATACGCAAGCTAATGTAAAAACGGAGTAAGCTAAGCACGAGGTTCACACGAGCGCTGCTCAGTACGGAGTAAGCGAGTCTCTCGCTATCTCGGCTATCGTCGGCCGAAATCGCAGCGTGTGTGGCTCGTGAAGTCGGAAAGAGAAGTGTTCGCAGTGACGTCACGCTATACGACGCGCAGTCGACGGCTCGCAGTGACGTCACGCTATACGGCGTGCAATCGACGGCTCGCAGACGTTGTTTTGGAAGCCAGGACGAATAAGTACGGCGAGGGATCTAGCAGCAGGTGTACCTGGGCAACTGCGACGACAACGTGGAACTCCGTGGTTAACCTCGGAGGTTATATTTGCTTAGCAGCTTGCTATGCTGCTCTCTTCAACTGCCACTACAGCTATCAGGTAAGATCAGTCTTTTTATATTTCACTGTCTCTTCACTCTTCTTAATGCTATATTGTCTCTAGGGGACTGGCGAGTACTTCTGTGACTGCTGCTGCTGCTGTTATGGAGAAGCGGGCCTGGAGCTGAGCTGCGATGTTGCGTTTGGGAGGCCACACTGTCTCTAGAAACCCTCCAAACGAGGTAAGAGAGTTTCAGTTTGTTCTTCTTATCTTCTGAAGGCTAACCCCTCTTTATGTTTTCCAGGGTGTATACTGTAGGGCTCTGGAGTTTCCTGATTCCATATATGCCTTTCAGGGTAGTGATATAATTTGTATGTGCTTTCAGATTGGTTCGGAAGGAGGGGAGCAAGGTATGGGGACGCTAGGAGACGCTCAGCGCACCTCAGCCAGGACAAGCCGACTCCAGCCTATGCGATGCTTTATGGGATGGCTTCTTCAGTTGCTTGAGGGTATCGAGGAGCTCGCTTGCTCTATGTGTCATCGAGGGGTTGTGTTGTGTTCAAATCGACAAATTCAAGAAGGAACGTGATGATTTGATTCATAATTTCAAGAAAGAAAATCTGACTGCTGAACACCAAGCAGTCCTTTCGAGCAGCTAAAAGAAAAGAGACAGGAAGGACGCGACCCATTCATTCTTCGAGTCATTTGATAGGAAGGACGGACAGAGGTCCACTCTTTGAAAGCGCAGACAGGAAGGAAGTGCGAAGGCCATTTTCATCCATTTTTTGAGAATGCGAGAAAGGATGTTCGTGCATTTTTCGTCTGCATCACCGGATTCATGTACCTGTGAGTAATTGTACATTTAAGGAAATTATTGTCCTCTGTGGGGTATTTCGCGCCCGGAAATTTACATATACACTTTTATTATTTTGCTAACGCAACGATTACGCCTAAAAAAGAATTTTTAATTTGATAAATACGTGTTCAATTGGCAATTCATACGATAGGAAATTATGTCGAAATAAAAATGTCGTTGTTAAATTTATTTAGCTTGAAAAGTGATAAATGTAAACAAACCTCTGGGTTATCCAGAAAATCTACGAGCGTGTCGAGCTTGCACAGAGAGATGGAGCGTTTTGACGCAGACCCCGAATGAAGGGCATTTTTACGGGTTTGTCCTTAGATAATTGCGCACAAATAGTTACAAAAGTACTAAAACAAAGATATAGCGCACCCGTGATTATGAATTCATTTGGAACGTATTAGGTCCCGTCGGCAGTCTCAGTGGCCCCAGCGCCCCCGTGACCACCAGTTTCCCTACGGCGCATTTAATCGCACAAGCACTCACGGAAATGCAATCTATAGTCACGCAAACGATGGTAACTGCGACACCTGTTCCCGAATCTAACGCGCAAATGATGCGCTAATATATCAGCAAGTATCAGCCCAAGTTCAAAGTTTTTTCCAGAATCCTAACCATAACCATTGAACTCAAATTCTAGCTCCTGTACCCATATTTAACGCGATTAATCAAGTGCGGGGTTTTTCATGGCACACATTCAATGCCAATTTATCGTCCTCAGGCATCGATCGCCATATAACCTCGAAGTTAATAAGAACGGTAAAACATCGAAGTGATGTTCCAAATCATAGTGTGAAAAAGTTCATTCCAAATGATCAACTTATAAAAAATAGATGCGAATATTGTGTCAGAACTGAGCACTTACCCACACAATGCTCCATACCTATAGTAGATATAAAAACTGAAGAACTTCGCAGTCGCAGAAAAAGAAAAGTCAATAGGATTAAGGCCTTACACGAGTACCACACTATTTTCGTAGTATAAAATACTTTTCCCTATTTTGCTATTACTGCAAAAATCAAGGCCATGAAATCAAAAACTTTGGCCCTATATACAAGCTTTACGTAATGTATTTATTAACCGTAGTAAAATAAGTAATAAATAACAAATAAATAAATAAATAAAGAATAAATAAATAAAGAATAAATAAATAAAGAATAAATAAATAAAGAATAAATAAATAAAGAATAAATAAATAAATAAATAAAGAATAAATAAATATATAAATAAAAATAAATCTGAAGCAAAATGTTAGAAATTTCATTGCGTATCTTTTTTGCTTCCGAATATTAGTAGCATGCTCTTTGTTATTAGTATAGACACAAACATGCATCTTTTACACTGATTCGGATATTAAGAGTTTAAATATTCAAAATAACTTTCAACATAAATATTACTTTAACAATTAAGCATGCAGGTCCAAGGACAAGTTTAAAGGCAAAAACAGTCCTTTTCTATTTTTCATCTTTCTTTTATGATCCCACGAACGTATTAACGAATGATAGTTCGAGAATAGCATAGAAAATTAAAATAACTCCAAATAATCGATTTAATAAAACCATGAAAGGAGCGACCGGCTTACCCTCCGCAAAAGAGATTGCAGACATAATTTTGTTATGCCTAGTTAATCTCTATTTTAAATATGCAAATCTCATAATACCTTAGAGACGGCACAATAGGGTTTATCTCATTTAATTGCAAAATGCAGAATAGATCCCGATATGTGGCGTCAATTTCAAGATACATATATTCACGCAATTAAAATATTGACAAGCAAATTTTTAGAACTTAGTCACCTGAACTGCAAAAAAAAATAAAGTGGAATCAAAATCACTCGGCCAAAAAAAGGTTCACAATCAAAAAGAATTTTTCATTACAATTTACGTTCTTCACTATTGAACTCGAAACCAATTGACATCCAAGCTCGTTAGGCAAAAATAATTCAAAATAAGAATTAAAATTTTCAAAGTAGTTATCTGAACTTCAAAAAAATATAAGTAATATCAAGTCACTTAGCTAAAAAGTTCACAATGTTAAATATTTGCAAAATCTCTCATAATAAAAATAACAAGATGACAAATTTCAAAGTTGACTATTGAACCCGAAATCAGCTGACATCGAAGCTCATTTGTCAGATTCATTCAAAATTAGAATTGAAAATTTTCAGAATTAGATACACAAACTAAAAAGAAAACAAGTGGAAACTAAATCACTCGACTGAAAGTTCAAAATCAAAATAATTACAATTTTTGCAATAATAATGATTTTAATTACAATAATTTCAAGAAACCACTGTAAAAAATAGTAAATAATTTGCTGAAATTCCAAAACCTAAAAGTTTAATTCAAAAGTTATTTTAAAAATAATAAGTAGAAACCAAAATAATTTTCTGAAATACAAAATTGAAAAATTAAAATTCATTCAAAGAGTAATTTTAAAACTGACAATCAGAATTTTAACATAATTTTCTGAAAACCAAAAATTGAAAAGTCAAAATTCATATTGGAAAAAATTTCAGGTTAAAAGTGTAATTATTACAGTTTACCAAAATTAATTATTCGAACTTTCTTAGTCAAATTGTATTTTAATATAAAATATATAAATCTACACACACACACACACACACACACACACACACACACACACACACACACACACACACGCACGCACGCACGCATGCATGCACACACACACACACACACACACACACACACACATATATATATATGGGACATTCCAGTACTTTTTTATAAAAGTGGGCGCAAGGGGTTCAAGAAATCGGCTGGCTCCGAGATATATTATACGTACGAAATATGAATGTAGCTCAATTTTTAGCCCCGGAAAGCCACTAGAAGACAAGATGTAGCCATTAAATGTCGACTAGAGTTTTTTTCGGATATATTTGACCGATTTTAAAACTCCCATCAAAATTCGAAATTGACATCTTTTTTAATTCTGCAAGTCAGATTATCTTTGTTTATACAAGAACTTAAGGTAAATCTTCAGCTCGATAGGATTTGAGTTATAGAAGTTCGTATACAGCTCCGAAAGTGCAAGACAAATTTTTCGATTTTTTTGCATTTTTATTCATGTTTGACCTGTTGTAAAATGACTTGGTATTAACATTTTCATAAATTTGATTACCAAATCGCCTTCTACATAAAAAAAATCTTGAAATTTCTTTTTTGATAAGTCCAAATGTTCAAATTAAGTTTGTCTATTATCGAAAAACAGGGTTTTCGACTTGTATCCCCGAAAAACAGTAGTCTGATGTTGACAGTTAGAGAATAGTCGCGTTTACACCTTTATTTGGTTATACGAATAAAGTCTGAGTTTATTTTTATAAATAGTGCGTTTTTATTTAACTACCCCGAACCCGATCGTAACATTTTGGGGGCTCGTCCAGGATTTATGTGAGTGAAAATAAATGAATTTACGATCCGGAATGATAACACGATGTCCAATAAAGAGGCCTGCGCCAGATACACAACAACAACAAGCTCAGCAAGAACCAGAACAACAACTACAACAAGTTCAATCGGAACAACAACAAGAAACACAAAAACAGCTACAACAAGATTGTTCAGAACAAGAACAACAACAACAACAACGAGAACCGAATCCGTCTCTAACTATGACAATACAAGAAATAAACAAACTCAAAGAACAGAATAAGATTCTCAGGACAACATGACAAGACGCGGAATAAAATTTATCCCAAGAACGACGAACATTCGAGCAGGCGGAAACTGTTGTGACTTCTCTTCGAGCTTACGTAAAGGATTACGAGTCAGAAATACAACTTGTTAACGAGCAACATCAGAGAACGTCTGACGCAGATGAGGAAACATCAAGGCTACAACAGACGATCCAGATGTTGCTTGAAGAACGGTCAAGTTGGTTGCAGAGGCAGGAGGAGATGCAACAACGAATTAACCAGCTAAATTGCCCTCCAATTTCAAACACAAACACAAACATACACACATTTCCAATATTAGCGACAAATACTGTAACGACTAACATTTCTAACGAAACTTCTACTAGGCCGTTAAATCAGACTAGATTTGGTTATGAAACGTTAACAGCGAATGCCGTAGCTGTTGACAATTCTAATAGGTTATGGACACAGAATAGGTCGTGTCTTCAGGAGACAAATTCAGAATTAGGATATAATCTCAAACCAAATTTTTTCGATGGAACTACATTACTTCTTGAGTTCTACAACCAGTTTCAATTAGTTGCAAGCTTACAACGATTGGAATGAAGAAATGAAGACGGTTGCCCTTGCTACTTCTTTGAGAGGAAAAGCAAAAGGTATTTTGAGTACCTTCTTAGAACCTGCTACTATAGATTTTGAAAAATTAAAAGGGAAGTTAGAGTTACGTTTTGGTGAAAAACATCTGTTACCTTCGTATTACTCTCAATTTCAGAATAGGCGTCAATAATTTGGTCAATATCTTCCAACTTTGGCTGTTGATCTGGAGAGATTAGTTAGCCTAGTATATTCTGAATGTCTATACGAAGTTCAAGACAAGATAACATGTGCTGAATTCATCATTGCTATTTTTGATTCGTCGATTAAGGAACTTCTTCAGTCAGAAAGGATTTCTTCTTTGAAGATAGCTCTTGCACGAGCTATAGAAATCAAGGTTATTCGTGACCAGAAGAGAAGACCACAATATTCAAAGAATAATTCTGCATCTTTGAATATTCAAAATACATCAGTTTCATCAAAGAAGACGAATCGGCCTCAATTTTCTAGAACCGAAATTTCAAGATTTCGTAAAGAATATTGAGTGTTGGCAATGTGGACAAAAATTCCTATTAATTTTAAAACACTCAAATATTCGACTGTACAAGACGTTCCAGTTGAGTTTGTAAATCCCGCTAGTATTAATCTAAGTAGATATTCCGCTCAAACAGACGCATTCGTAGGAAATGTAACTGGTGACTGTACATTTGGAAGTGATTTTCCTGATATAACTGGTATTTCAAATCAAATTAGGAATATTTTAGATACTCCAAGTACAGTCAACAGTTGTGAGAATTCTCAAGTATCTAGGATAATTGATACAAGTATAATTTTGCCGAAAACTTTAAAAGAAGTTTTTAAGAATAATATTGAAAAATTAAATTTAGAACAACAGAAAAATTCGCTTAATTACTATTCAAGTTTGAAGATATTTTTCAAGATGGAGATGTTTTGCCGGAAAATGTGATTTAGTTGAACATAAAATAAAACTTAGACAACATCAACCTATTAAACAACCTCTACGAAGAGTTCCATTACACCTAGAAAGAGAAGTTGAAAAGGCAATTACTGCGATGAAAGAACAGGATGTTATAGAAGAATCTGAAAGCTCATGGTGTTCTCCAGTTGTTATAAAACAATAGAAAGGCGGTTCTATACGGTTTTGTGCTGATCTTCAAGAAGTAAATAATATGACTATTAAGGATTCGTATCCTTTACCTAGAAATGATGATACACTTGACAAATTAGCAGGATATTTGTGGTTTTGTACTTTAGATTTAAAGAGTGGTTATTGGCAAATTAAAATTCGACTTGAAGATAGAGAAATAACAACATTTTCAATTGGCAAAGGGTCATGCCTCTTGGATTATGCAACGCACCCGCTACATTCGAACGTTTGATGGAAAAATTATCACATGATCTCATTTTCGTTTTAATTTATCTTGATGACGTAATGGTTATGGCTAAAACTTTAGACGAAATGTTGAGCAATTTAGAAAAAGTCTTTACAAGCTTTCAACATACAAATCTTCGACTCGGTACGAAGAAATGTGTTTTCTTCCGGAAAGAAGTTGAATATCTTGGTCATATAGTATTAGAAAAAGGTGTAGCCACGGATTCGAAGAACATTGAAACAGTAGTAAATTGGCCTATTCCAAAAAACTAGAAGAATCTTAGGAGTTTTATAGGTTTCTGTTCCTATTATAGACGGTTTATTAAAGGATTTTCTTCTATAGCTAAATGTCTTTATAAGTTAACGGAAAGATCGACTAAATTTATATAGTCAGAAGAATATCAAAAAGCCTTTTCCAAATTAAAAGAAGTACTTACTACACCTCCTATTTTAGCTTTTCCTTCTCTTGAACATGAATTTATTTTAGATACCGATGTTTCTGACCGTGGAATTAGATCGATTCTTTCACAGGTTCACGATGGCGTAGAAAGAGTTATTGGTTATAGTAGAGTTCTTTCTAAATCAGAAGAGAACTACTGTGTTACTCGTCGTGAAATGTTAGCTATGATAGATTCTTTAGGAAATTTACATCGTTATCTTTGTGGTTAACAATTCTTGATTAGAATAGTCCACGCTTCTTTGACTTGGTTGTTGTCATTTAAAGAATTAGATGGACAGTTAGCTGGTTGGTTAGGAAAATTAGATCAATACAATTACAAAATTTTACACATGAAAGGAAACTCTCATGGAAACGCTGATGGACTTTCAAGACGTCCATGTGAAGAATCATTCTGTAAGTCCTGCTCAAAAGTAGAAGAAAAATTTAATATTATTGAAGAAAGTGTTTGTCAAATCATCTTTGACAAAAATATGCCACATAACTGGAAAGATAATCCGAAAGAAGATAGGTCTATTTCTTTTATTCTTCAGAGTAAGAAAGAAGGAAGAAAACCAGTGTGGCAAAACATTTTATCAATGGACGTATTTGTGAAGATTTATTGTTCTCAATGGGACTCATTTGTTGAAGATAAAGGAATCTTATTTATGGAATGGATTTAAGGTATAAGTAAGATGAAAATTCAGAAGTTCCATTTAAAAGACTTCAAATGGATATATTAGGTCTATTTCTGGTATCATCTTTAGATAATAAATACCTCCTTGTAGTTATGGATAATTTCACAAAATGGGTTCAGGCTTTTCCTCTCCCAAATATGAGAACAAAAATTATTGCGGAGATTTTTGTTAATCAGATTATTTCTAGGTATGGAGTACCTTTAAAAGTAAATACTGATCAAGCAAAAAACTTTGATTCTAGATTAGTTAAGGAATTATCAGAATTATTATGGATCGGAAAAACAAGAACAACACCATTACATCCACAATCGAATGGTCAAGTAGAAAGGCAACATCAAACACTACTTATATACGTGACCAAATACATCAATGATAATCAAAAAGACTGGGATTGTTGGGTTTCATTATTTTTGTTACTTTACAGGTCTTCGAAACACGCGATGACCGGCTACTCCAGCTGAGATGTACACCGAATTTTATCTGCTACTTCCTTTAGATTTGGTTAGAGGGTGCCCACCACAGGAGGTCAAGATCGAGATAATGGGAACTATATACAACAGCTGCGGAGGAAACTCAATGAGATTCACGAATTAGCACGAGACAAAATTAATTTACAATCAGAAAATACGATGTCTTGGTACGATAAAAGAGCATGACACGTTCAATACTCTCAAGGTCAAAAGGTTTGGTTTCTCAATCCTCGAAGAACGAAAAGAAAATCACCGACACTCCAATCGAATTGGATGGAACCTCGGGCAGTTTTGAAGAAAATCAATTATGTTGTTTATTGTATTCGTCGTTCACCAAGACACAAACTCAAAATTGTCAACATCAATCGACTTGGAAGCTACACCGAAAGAGAAACCTATATATGAAGACTGCTCTGCTCACGGTTCTTTTGAGTCATGGTTTTTTCCGTGAGCGTGAAGATAAATATCGGAGCAGACTTGAAGTGAGGTTCCATTGCACGTCAACTCTCCACAGTTGTCCAAAAACTGAATTTGAAGAGAATTCAACCGCTTGAAGTTTGTATTCAACTAATAGAAATTGATTTGTTAAGAAAAGGGTTCGTCTTTTTATTCTTGAAAGAGATGATTGGAGTATGTACTTGGAAGCGCTACTCGGTAACTCAATACCTGATATGAGTCAAGGTAGAGGACGTTGGTGGGATCCTGAAAGTCATCATTGGAAGTAAGAAGAGAATCAGCTTGTTTGAAGAATTCGAGTGAAGAATTCAACCCTGAAGAATTCGAGAGAGGAATTCAAGTAGACGAGACCTAAGATTGTCGGGACGACAATCTGAAAGAAGGGGGAGTAATGTTGTGATTGAGCCAAGCATGCGATTCGAACAACATGAATTGCCGCGCTTGACAACGACTCGTAATAATGATCGTTTTAATAATCCCGGAAAAAGGCCTACATGCAGATATTTAGGTCAAGAATGATATAATAATTAAACCTAAGAATTTAAAAAACTGACAATGTCATGTATTTTATTATTTTTAAAAGTCGCATATTTACGGAAGCCCGGTGGGGACATAGGCATATATACACACTATGTGTGTATGCACCCAATTTGGCGTACTATATACGTACCTACTAACGGGCTATGCACGAAAAAACGAAATAGGCACAAATGTATTAATTAATATATCCAGGATCCCCGATAAAAAAGGAAGATAGTTTCCGGGCGCACCGAAAAATATATCCAAGATCCCGGAAAAAAAGATGATACATGGTAAAAGGTACATGATACTTTCACTGTGTCTCGACCTTAACACTATTAATACTAAGCAAAGGATAATTTTCACAAACGTACTGTCGGTCGATGTTTATTTATGTAAGATGTCTGAGCAGGAAAGGTATATTTTAAATAAATTAAAATAAATAAAATATTTGTTTTGACCAGAGTTCAACATACATATTTATTGGCTTATTGAAAATTAGACGGTCTATGTTGACAAATACCGTATTGTCAGAAGCAAAGTACGCAAAAATTAAAACCATCTTTTACTATAGCTTGCATACAATTATACCCTAGTGAAAATGGAAAGTGTATGACAAAATATGAAAACGTACAACGTACAACACTATAGGAAATAGTATGAAAGTGTACAAAACTGTACGTTTTTGTGAATTTAGAACGTTTTATACAACTTTATACAAATCCATACAATTTTATACAGTTGCATACATTTTCGTATTCTTTCGTACGTTTTCTTAATTACATCGAAAAATAATTTTTTATCGTACAGAATGGTACAATTTTGTACATTTGTATGCATATTGTTACATTTATTTTATACGCCTATATATATATCCCCCTATCCCTCTCCCCCTAACCCCTCTCTCCCTCTGTCTCTCTCTCTCTCTCCTTTTCTCAGAAGAAAATATACGGAATTGTATGAAACTGCAGGAAAATATATATAAACGTACGTAAATATATATATATATATATATATATATATATATATATATATATATATATATATATATATATATATATATATTGGAATTGTATGAAACTGCAGGAAAATATATACAATTCCGTATATTTTCTTCTGAGAAAAAGAGAGAGAGAGAGGGGCAGAGGGAGAGAGGGGTTAGGGGGAGAGGGGGAGAGATTATAGTATTATAACATGAAAAAATATTTTGTCTTAGGGGATGTCGGAGCTATGAGGGCTATTCTGCCGTTTGGTATCACCAGTGTGACATCCTGCAAACATGTATAGATATACTCGCAATGTTTCGGCCCACGTGTCATACTAGCGACACCAAACGGCAGAATAGTCCCCATTCTGATTGGTTAAAATGTTACCTAACCTCTAAAAACTTGAATCATAAAAATAAAGGTTGGGAGGCATTTGTAGTACAAAAATATCATCATCCACTATTCTTTACATAATAATAAATTATTATCAAGGTCGTTATGTAAAATTTTTTATGAAATATCGACGTATGTAACGGAACATACGACACAAGGTGAAGCCTCCCATGAGGTCAAGAAACGGTAAGATGACCGTCATTTTTACCGTTACCTATTTGTCATTTATGATAAAATTTCATAATAAAGAACTTTTGAAGCTACTAAGAAAGTTTTATAGGGTGTTTACTACTTAGAAATGAAGTTTTAGACACTAGTAGAGTTAAATAAAACAGTTAAAGATGTTAAATTATTATGTTATTAGTACTGCGATATCAAAATTCGCACGAGTTTCATACCAACACTCTTACAATATAGACTATAGTTTAACATATAGGACGCTGTCTGTTTTATCGATGCAGACAATTCCAAGCTTACTTCTATCAGCTGTTAAATGTTTTGTTCAAACAGTATGAATAGTGGATGGAAAACGGTGTATATTTTCATAACAAATTCATTAAATAAGGTAAGTATCAATGTGTAATTACTAATATAAGCGTTTAAAAGATTTGAGTTCTTTGTGTCTACTTTTATTTTCAGAAAAACCAGCATAAATAAGGTAAATGCTAAGAGTAAATAATACCTGTTTCTTAGAAAAATTATATATCGAAGGATATTCTACTAAGGAAATTACAAAGCTCTGAAAGGTTAGTCTTAAATTGTTATTTATGTTAATTATTCACACTTTATTTATACAGCTGTTTTTTACATTATACTTATGTGATATTAATTTTTTTAAGTTATATGTGTGTAGAATGACATATTTTATGTCAAATTAGTTATTTGAGTAAATAAAAATGTTATAGATATGAACGAGGTATGTTATTTAAATGTATTCATATATTAAAAGACTATAAGTTTGACCCGCGCTTACTTAACTTTGTATTTTCAGATCCCGCATGCAGGCTCTTGTTCAGCGAAGAGCATGAAATAAGGTCTTTCAGGGCTTAAATTACTTGTAATTGATGCCTCTATATGATGATGCTGTTTGGAATACACTAAAATATGATTAACATGTAAGTATTATAAGATTAATGGGAAAAAAATGTGAATTTTCATTTTTTTTGTTTTTAGAAATGGTAATTTGCTTCAGATAATGGTGCAAGTTATAAATATGAAGTCTGCATAGCATCATCATATAAAGATGCATATTATAAGTAATTCAAAAAATGTAAAACTTGATATTGTAATTTTGAGTGACCAGGAGCCACCCGCAGGAAAATAAAGGTGCTGGACAATTATCTAAAATATATTATAGAGAAGGGGACCTTTATAAGGTAAGATGTATTGAAATAGTATATATACTTGTGAGAAATGTTATTTACAAAATTATTAACTATGTATTTCTTGTTTTTCAGCTAAAAATCACATTTAAAGCTCTGTATTAGGGATCATACCTCATTAAACAGTAATAACTTGACAAATTCTAATATGTTTTTTTATGCATATAATGAAAAGTTTTCATCATTGAGTAAAGCTTACTTAGAGTAATTGTCAGGTAATTGATTAAACATTTGACACATATCTTCTATGTATATATCGTTTCAAGTTTCGAATGATTTAAGCGTCTAAAAACATAAACATTAAAATCAATATTGATGAAATCAAGTTTTTAATGGTCCGAACTCATGTGAAATTGAATGTAAGATTATTTGTATGCTTTAAACTAATCAATTAATTAAAAATTTGTTTGCCTCGACAACTATACGAGGGTAGTTCAATAAGTCTTTAGAATAAAGTATAAAAACAATTTTTTTTGGGTAGATTTTTTTTTATTTTTCAACATAATCTCCTTGGAGCTCTATACACTTGGTCAATCGCTTTTTAAGTTTTTTTAATCCTTCAGAAAAGTGCGTTTTCGGAAGTTCCTCAAAATAAGCACTTACAGAGGCAATGACGTCTTCGTTGTCCGTAAATCTCTGTCCACCGAGCCATTTTTTAAAGTTTGGAAATAAGAAAAAGTCACTGGGGGCTAAATCTGGTGAATACGGTGGGTGTTCGACCAATTCGAATTTTAGTTCTTCAATTTTAGCCATTGAAACGAAGCATGTGTGAACTCGGGCGTTGTCGTGATGAAAGGGAATTTTTTTTCTCGCCAAATGTGGTCGTTTTTTTTTAATTTCTTCTTTCAGCTGCTCTAATAATGATGCATAATACTCACCAGTAATTGTTTTACCCTTTTCCAAGTAGTCAATAAGTATAATTCCACGTGCATCCCAAAAAACTGTAGCCATAACCTTACCAGCTGACTTTACGGTCTTTGCCGTCTTTGGAGCTGGTTCGCCTGTGGAAATCCACTGTTTGGATTGTTCCTTTGTCTCAGGAGTGTAGTGGTGTATCCATGTTTCATCCACAGTCACAAATCGACGAAAAAATTCCTCAGGATTCCGACTTATGCGCGCCAAAAGAGCCTCAGAGGCGACCACTCTATTGCGTTTATTCTCAGCTGAGAGCAAACGCGGCACCCATCTTGCCGATAGCTTTTTCATGCCTAATTTTCCATGTAGAATTGCAACAACTACACCTATAGATATCCTTGTAGCCTCAGCTAACTCACGCACTTTTAATCTTCTATCCTTCAACACCATATCGTGGATTTTATTGATGATTGGAGTAGTTGCTTCTACGGGCCTTCCTGAACGTGGTTCGTCACTTATTGATGTACGACCACGCTTAAATTCATTTACCCAGTTATAAACCGTTGCTAAGGCAGGGGCAGATGTGCCATGAACTGAGTCCAATTCATTTTTTATCTCATATGGAGTTAAACCCTTTAAATGAAAATGTTTAATTACCGCTCTGAACTCGTTTTTTTCCATTTTTCTTAACAAGCAATTTTTTTTTTTCAATTGGTTATAAAAACACGTAAACTCAGAAGATGTGGACTGTGACTGCACCATATATCTAGTCGGGAGTGGTGCTGACTGAAAACAGATGATTTGGAGCGATTCGCGCGCCATCTGTTGGTCATTCTAAAGACTTATTGAACTACCCTCGTATATATAGAAGATGTGAGTAGAATTTCAATCAAATTAACTGACAATTACTTCGAATACTTTACGGTAAGTGAACTTGGCTATAGAACAAAAGTCATCGTATGGACTTAAGGGGGGTGTAAGACAAATGCGTGTGCTTAAACCTTAATACGTAGTGAAAAATGTTTATTATACACATAGAAAAGATAATATAATTTACCAAGTTGTTACTATTTGAAATAAGATTATTGTGCTTATAATAAAATGCTTTTTAATTATAATTGTAAGGTTTATGTGATTCCTCAGTAAAATCATGTATTCAATTAAATCAAATAATTTATTATTAATATACAGGTCACATACGCCTTAAAATTATAATGAAAAAAATTTATTATAATATGTAAAAATATTTCGATTTAAATAGTCAGAACTTGATAAAGTTTAATGTGTTTTCTATGTGTATTATACTTATCGACATATTCGTATTTTTTATTATTCTTGTTCAACTTTTTATTTTATTGATCATCAGTCATATGGTGTTCCTAAAAGTATTACAGATTATTAATGAAAACCGAAACTTTAACGTCCCGTAACGATTATATTTAGGCACGACCGTTCCTAGGGAGAGCCTTATATTTTTTTATTTAACACTTTTTACAAAAATATCATTAAAACGGACCTCACTGGAAAAAAAAAAAAAAAAAGCGCTAAAAAGGCTTGAAGTTCGATTTTTAGCCGTATCTTGAGTAGATTATTCGATTTTTCTAAATTTTCCACGGTAAAATCATAGATCTCGAAAAAATACAACTTTTTTGTATTTCATATTTTTTACGAAAATGTTAATTAAATAAAGTTTGTCGAGAAAAACCTGAATTGAAACGCATAAAAGTCATCAAAAATCAATTTTTAGTCTAGAATGGAAATATAACACATTAGACACAAAAAAACTTCACAGTAAAATCATAGATCTCGAGAAAATACAACTTTTCTGTATTGAATATTTTTTATGTAAACGTCAATTAAACAAAGTTTGTCGAGAAAAACCTGAATTGAAGCGCAAAAAAAGTTTTAAAATCAATTTTTAGACCAGAATTTAAATATTACACAATAAACGCAGAACTTATCTACAGTAAAGTCATACATCTCGAAAAAATACAACTTTGTTGTATTTCATATTTTTTACAAAAATGTCATTAAAACCGACTTTACTGGAAAAAACAAAAAAAAGCGCTAAAAAGGCTTGTATGACAAAAATATAATTCAAGTTATTACATTTTTGTAAAAATAAAATGAAAATTATTAATGATATATTTATTTCTATTAAAATAGAGTTATCTGTAAGATGGAGTGGGATCTCAATAAAAAACCGCTCCTAATTCATTGGCACTTACCTTCCTCAAACGAAATTAATTGTTCTAATATAACATTTTTTGTTACAATAAATTCATTTTAATTTGCTATATCTCTTTTTAATTAGAATTTAGGGTTTATAATTATTAAAAATTTCCATTTTTGAAGAAGAAGCTTTCTGTTCTTTTTTGCATTATGATTTAAATTTACTTTTTCTTTTAATTATAAAAATTTTTTTAATTTTCAAATTTTCATAAAAATACGATAATTAAAAAAAAATATATGTACTTAAATATATTGAAAATTAAAGAACCTCATGGTCTAAAAACTGAAATCAGTTAAGCGATAGGAAAAAGTTACCTTTTCAGAAAGTTTTAGATATAATGTTGCTGTTTTGCTGCATCATACATTTCCGAGATTTAACCGATTAAAGTAAATATGTCGTTTTCGTTTATATCAAGAGAAAAGAAAGTGTCGATTCAAAATTTGCGGTTATAAAATATAGATAATTTTATGCTCTTTTATACATAATTACATTAAATTTATTATAATATTTCTAACATATCCAAAATCTTGAAAAACTAAAATTCAAAATTCGAAATATCGTTATAAAATAAAAACAATTAGATAAATCTTAAAATTTCTTTTTAATTTTGAATCTTCATTTAAAAAGGTTTGTTTCTCGCCGATGTCCATGAGATTTTAGTCTACTTAAAAGTGAATGATCTCCATTGACTTAAATTAAATCCACTGAAATTCGAGTGATTTATTTTACTCATTCTTCCAGTCGAATTTCACTCCGCATGAATGAAATATCACTCCAACGAGTATAGCGTGTAATTAAATCGTTCATACGTATCATTTTTACCGAGATTTATAAGAAATAAAACATAAAAAATACTAAGTAATATACATTATTTCATAAATTTTTAAATATCTTTTCAATCTATATTTCAAAATATCAATGGAAAAGTTATAAAAAAACAGAAATATCACCGTTTATAGGTAATTTTATACTCTTTCAAATGCAAAATGAAGCGATCATGCAGCCCGCCTGGGCTCAGTGGTTAAGACGCTTGCCTACCGGTACAAGACGCTCAAGCAATCGAGGGTTCGATTCCAGGTGGAAATTCTCGAGAATTATTTCTTCGAGTTTTTCGCCTGGAAAAGATCTCCGACTACGCATTGTGCTTTGATGCAGCCTCCTCAAAAGTGTCTGAGAAGTTAGTAAGCAGGTAATGGGGTTCGCTCGACTGACATCGCACAACATAACAAACAAGTATATAAAATACAAAATCACAATGCATTGTGACATATCGGAATCCCAAAAAAGAAGGAATACATGGCCATTAAATACAAAGAAAGAAAGAATTAAACAATCATATTGTTTCTAAAATACAAAAATAATTTACCTTACCGATTTCAGAATATCGTAAAATATTGTAAAATAATGAAATCATTGTAAAACAAAAACGGATCGATGAATCTCAAAATCTTTTTACAATTCAGAACCTTAATTAAGAAACGACAAAATGAGCCCTGGTTATCAAGAAATTACCGCGCTGTTCTCGAGATATAAAAAAAATAATCTCAAACAACTCTGAATGTAAAGGTCGCTATAATCTAGACTTCTAGCAGTCTCAAGAGATAGTAAAAAGCTACCTTTCTCGAAATATTCAGAAGGAATTCAGAAATTTTGTTCAAGTTATCCTTCACCAAAATCAAACGATTTTTTACGAAACTATTTTTTTTTTTAAAAAAGGAAAAGGATAAAGGCTTGAAAGTTTTACAAAATACTCTTATCCATATTCCGAATAACCTCGAATTTTTTCAAAAATTTTCCATGTAATATTTTTCAGATATCACCGTTTAAACAAAACACGACGTTTTCGTGTATAACAGAAAAAAGAAAGTAACTTATTTAAAATTTCGGGCCGGAAAAGATAGGTAATTTTATTCTCTTTCAAATGTATAAAAAATGAATCAATGATACTATTTCTAACATACCAAAAGAACCCGAAAAACAAAAACTCAAAAATCGAATAATCGCTAAAAATATAACAAAAAAACATCGAAAAACAACAAATATTTTTGTACAGCCGCCTTTCTTTCAAAAAAGAAAAATCATTGAGCCCTGAAACATTAATTTTGACCGTGAATGTTCAGAGTAATCTTCATCTGCATCCGTACATACACACACACACACGCATGCACACAAGCATGTATGCACGCCCCCCCCCCCCCCCCCACACACACATGCATGCACGGACGCACGCACACATACACACACACACACACATCCATAGACTTTTTTAAAAATAGGGTATTTGGACTCCTAATGTCTCAAAACATGTTTGTTCGTTTTGAGACATTACGAATTCGTTTAGCGAATTATTTGTGAAAAAACCTCGAGGATGTTAGTAATTGTACTCGTGAATTTGAGTGGTTATTAATGTATGTGTGACTGTGCTGTGTTTTGAATGAGTTATATTTTTAATATTGCGCAAAATAGATAAACGTACGTGAATCAAATAACTATCTTGTAATTTTCTTTCAATTCGAATAACGACTCTGAATGTTAATCTGCTGGTTATATTGAATACACCTTTAATTTCTTTTACAAATTCTGTTGATTCACAGGAAAAACTGTTGACCAATGCGAAAATAAACCTTAAGATTTCAAAAGCTAAAATTCGGAATTCCAATCAAAGTTCTAGTTGTGATCTCCCCGATCTATCTTAGAAATTTGAGGAATCCCTAGTTAAAGCTTCTCCACAAGACTCTGGAGGTAGTATTGATGAATTTACATTAACCATAAATCTCAACAATTACATAATTGCACCCTCTCCAAAATCACTGTCGAATTATGATTTTCGTTATAACAGAAAATCTAGTGAGTCATTTTTCTTTAAATATCAAACAACACCTCCTTTTAAAAATTAGTTTCTAAACGGTAAATACATGTTATATTACATGACAAACCAAGTTCAATACTTTCTTTCATAGATATTTATTTACTTATCTCTTACAGCATGTTTCCTGAGAATTTTCATGTTTTAACTTCACATTAAAAAAATAAACGCTGTTCTTAATTCTTTATTGCTCTTATAAAGCAGCACAGAAAGAGTCAAATACTCTAGTCTCTGACACATAATGAAAGTTCACATCAAGACCTTTAATTTAAGCAGTCGGAGCATTTTTAAGGCCCTATGTATCAAAAGTCTGTTGCAACGCCGTTACCCTAAGCGGGTCCTGGGCGTAGTCGTCCAGAGCGGACGGGTGGGTGCCTATCACCACTACACAGCGCGTCCTCAGGTTGCGGATAGAGGAACGACCCCTGAGAAAGAGGTTAGCTGCGAATAAAGCGAATAAGCAGTCGCGGACAGCCGATAGGCCCAGGCGTGGGTGTGATGAGCCCGCACTGGCGAACGCATTCATCTAGAAACACTACGCAAGCACCGCAACAACTACAAACACTATACAAAATCTCCTATCTTACTTTCTTCTTCTACCTTACTCTGTAATCTATCTCTTTTACCACACATTTCAAATAAAAAATGGGCCAAAAATCCTGCTGTCGTGGAGGATGCGGGAGCGATGACAACTGCCCTGAGAGGGGATGTGTAGAATGATTCTCCACCTGGTCTTACATGGCAACGAAGCCAGCGAAGGCGCGCTGCCTTGCAGGGGGGCGTTAGGATATGAGAATGAAACCGAGTGTGTCTGACAACGAGTTGACTATGTCCTCGCCAAAGTCAGAAAGCTCTCATACTTAGTTCTAGGGAGGTATGAGGGTTATCACCCCTAGACGGATGGACTCACCTGCGATCGGAACAGGATCCAAAACGCGCGGGTTTAACTTACTATCATGGCTCAAAGAAAACAAAACCAAACCAAAACGAAAAGAAACTTAAGGGTGGGAACCTGGAATGTACGCAGTCTACACAGAGCAGGCGCGTTTCGGGAAATCATAAATGAAACTGAGAAGTACAATTTAGATTTGGTAGCAATACAAGAAACCCGATGGAAAGATAACGCGATGCTAGGATCCGGTAACTTCACCTTTTTATATGGGGGCGCGAGCGGGCATTCTCTAGGCACCGGATTTCTTGTTAACAAAAGCATCATACATTCCGTTAAAAGTTGCAATTTCGTGAATGACCGACTCTCGTATATCATCATCGAAGGAGCGTGGTATAATTACGTGGTTATTAACGTCCACTGTCCCACGGAGGACAAAGAGGAAGAAGTCAAAAATCTTTATTATGAAACTTTAGAGCAATTAATCGACCAATTCGCGTCTTACAACACCAAAATAGTAGTGGGGGATTTCAATGCTAAAATAGGGAGAGAGGAAATGTTTAGGCCCACCATAGGCAAAGAAAGTCTGCACGAAACCAGCAATGATAACGGTATTATGGTCATAAATTTCGCAGCCGCAAAAGATCTTATAGTCAAGACCACGTGCTTCAAGCACAAGGATATACACAAGGCAACGTGGACATCGCCGGATGGGGCCACGCACAATCAAATCGATTAATTTCTTATTGATAAGAGGCGCCACACGAATGTACTCGACGTAAGGACCTATAGGGGGGCGGATTGCGACTCAGATCATTATCTAGTAGTGGCCAAATTAAGAGCCAGATTAGTAGCCGGTCAAAATAGTAAGCGAGCAAACAAAGTAGAAACCTTTGATATTGGAAAACTACGAAGCGGGGTAGAGCGAATCAAGTACCAAGTAGAAGTTAGCAACCGATTTCAGGCGCTCGAGGAAACGGATGAACAGACGGGAGTAGATGACGATCCGAACAGGTTGTGGGGGGCTATCGAAAAAACTATAAAAGGGGCCGCGAACAAAGTACTGGGTAAGAAAAAAAGGCCGAAGAGCAAACCATGGTTTGACGAAGAGTGCGAACTCTGGTTTGAAAGGCGCAAGAAGGCTAAATTAGATAGTGTACACAATGAAAGCGGTAGGGCCGTAGAAGAATACCATGAAATAAGAAAGCAAGTACGTGTGATTTACAGAAACAAGAAGCGCGAGTATCAGAAAAATGAAATTAGAAAAATAGAAACTACTAGTAGGGAAAATAACCCGCGCGAGATGTACAAAGGAATAAACGATATTAGGAAGGGTTTTCAGAGTAGATCGCAGTTAATGAAAGATAAGGACGGGAACCTCGTGACAAACGAAAATGAACTATTGAAATTATGGAAAGATTATTTCGATAAGTTATTAAACGTGCATGAAAACTCCGAGGAAATGGGAGACGAAATCCACACTGCTGAACTCCATATGGACGAAACGACCTACAAAGAAGTAGAGGCCGCGATCAAAAAGCTAAAAAACAATAAGGCCACAGGAAACGATTCTATACCAGCTAAACTACTTAAATATGGAGGCACCGCGCTTACATCTAAAATTTTTTATCTAGTATGTGCTATTTGGAGAAATGAAACAATACAAGAAAATTGGAAAGAATCCATCATCATACCGATCTTTAAAACGGGAGATAAAACAGACTGCAATAACTACCGGGGAATCTCACTTTTAGCTACCTGCTACAAAGTTCTGTCAAACGTAATACAGGCCAGACTCACACCATTCGCGGAAGATATAATAGGAGAATATCAGTGTGGATTCCGGCGCAACAGGTCAACGAGCGATCAAATGTTTACCATAAGACAATTATTAGAGAAAAAGTGGGAATATTGCGAAACTATACACCAGCTATTTGTGGACTTTAAGAAAGCGTACGACTCTGTCAAACGAAGCAAAATGTATGAAATCCTAGTGCTCCTTGGCGTACCAAAAAAACTCGTAAAATTAATTCAAATATTTCTCAACGGAAGCACTGGAAAGGTCCGAGTAGGCGGTAATGTATCCGAATCGTTCATGATACGCGACGGTTTGAAGCAAGGTGACGGGCTTTCAACGGTACTTTTTAACCTGACGCTAGAGCATGTTGTTAGAAAAATGCAGGCTAGCGAGCTAGGCGCAACACTCAACGGAACAACGCAAATTTTAGGCTATGCGGATGACTTGGATATAGTGGGAGATAATGGTGAAACGGTGGCGAGAAATGCGGAAATCCTTATAAATGCGGCTAAAAACACGGGGTTAGAAGTGAGCGAATCGAAAACGAAATATATGATCATGGAGAAACTGGGCATTCGCGAAGCAGAGGGGGATCTCAGAGTCGGAAATTTCACTTTTGAAAAGGTTAGCGAATTCAGATATTTAGGTACAACTATAAATGACCGAAACGAAATTAAAGCCGAGATTAATAAGAGACTTCATTCGGGTTATGCCTGCTTCTACGCTGTGAACAGATTACTTAAGTCAAAGCTACTGTCGAAAAATGTCAAAATAAGGATATATAGGACTATAATAATGCCGGTAATCTTGTATGGGTGCGAAACCTGGGCGCTCACTAAAGCGGAAGAAAATCGTTTTAGGGTATTTGAAAATAAGGTTCTGCGGAAAATATACGGGCCAAAGAAAGATGAGGAAACTGGGGAGTGGAGGAAAATGCACAATGACGTGCTACATAATTTGTACGCGTCACCAAATATTAACAGAATAATAAAATCACGGAGACTAAGATGGGCAGGGCACGTGGCAAGAATGGGCGATGATCGTACAGCAGCGCGCATAATGAAAGGAAAACCGAAAGCAACGCGACCTCTTGGTAGACCTAGACGCAAATGGGAGGATAACGTAAAATCAGACGTAACTGAAATTGGGCGGGAAGGCGCGAAATGGATGGGGTTGGCACAAAATAGGGAAACGTGGAAGGCTTGCGTAGATGAGGCGATGAACTTTCGAGTTCGAAACGCCATTTAAAAAAAAAAAAAAAAAAAAAATGTATCAAAAGTTATGACCAATCAAAAATTACACAAAAGTTCAATTCAGTGAATCGTTTGTCAATGAAAATTTCAGACAAAATACCGTTAATTTAACAGACATTTTTTCATTCAAACTGTGCTGGTTTATAAATATTTATTATTACAAAAAAATATCAGTAAACTAGTGCACACATGTTAATGATTGAAATCAAGCGATTGGGATGTATACTTTCAAAGAAATAGGTGCTTTTTGCACATCTTTCAGTTTATTTTTGTAAACAAGTCGAAACCTAAATTGAAGCTTCTCAATTATATTTAATATAATATTGGTCACATAAAAAGATGGTTTATTTAATTATTTAAACGTAAAGAAATGCATTTTAAAAAATATTATTTTAAGACACCTAATGGGTGTTAGATTATAAAATACATCTATTTAAAAGTTAAATAATAATACAATAATACTAGTCATTCATAAATGCATAGAAAAATTGAATATTTGATTCTATTTAAACTATTAAATAAAATGAGTTGGAAGGAAAAAAACTTCTGAACCTCAAGTTTTCAATTTGAATTCGTTTGAATTGATGCTAATTACTTTTCTTTTTTTAAGATTTATGCATTTCGATCGTAACTTAATTAGTACAGATATAAGGTTTCCTTCGGATACTGGCATAAAAATCAAAGCACATTTCAAGGTTAGAGTATACATCACCCTTTAAATACTTCAGTCACTGACATTTTGTCCGTCAAATCAACTGACAAAACGCCTGTTAACCTGTTTTGACAGACAAAAACTGTTAAAATTTTTTACTGTGTGCGTGTAAGCAAAATCCCTGACAAAAATAGTTAAAATTCTCTCCAGCATCTCACGACTACCTGATAAATAAATAGGCATTTTAATCATATTTTAGCATAACTTGACTGTTATTTTTATTTTTAGCAAGAAATACAGCTCGATTGCCGTTCTGGGACTTGTATAGGTACTTTTGTACTAAAAAAAGCATCTCCGTGAATTTTTTGGTAGTCGACCGAGTGATTGAACTCTCTTTTTTTTTCAACTTTTGAGTTTTGAAATGGACTAAAGCCATGTAATAAAGGGTCACAAGACCTTAAAAATATTATTTTTTAAAAATTCAAAAAATTTGCATAAAAAAAGTACAAATTCAATTTTTGCGTAAAATGCACTCCTATTGATCTAAAAATCATTCAAAACAGCTCCAAAATGCAAAACATGCTAAAATTACTGTCTTTGACCCACTGTAAGTCGAACATACTTGATCAAAAGAATCTGAAAAAATTTGCAGACACTTATAAGAACCGTATATACATGTTAAAATTGGTTAGAGAAAAAAAATTTGTTTGTCTTCAATTTCGCAGAGAATCACTCACATGCATAACTGTTATATATACAGTGCTATATATATATAGTAACTTGATTATCAGCCACTTCAGATTGTTTCGTTTACTTGACATAATTATATAGTGAGCCAGTTAGCATCAAAAGAATCTGAAAAAATTCACAGACACTTATAAGAACCCTATATACATGTTAAAATTGGTTAGAGAAAAAAAATTTGTTTGTCTTCAATTTCGCAGAGAATTGAACCGCCCCATGTAAGCTCGAGATTCACTGAAGAGGTAGTAGAGTCAATGCAACCGCTGAAGCGGGTATACCAAGAAGTCCAGCCGTAACCAGGCGAGTCTTCTCCCGAAGGAGAGGCCGAATTGGTAGCGCAACCGCGCTCAATCTTCTCTGAAGAGACACAAGAGCTCATGCGACTACAGGGATCAGCAGATGAACCAGATGGAGATATGATGTAGAGAGAGAGAGAGAGAGAGAGAGAGAGATAGATATACTTTTTATTTTGATTATACATCAAAAAGTATACAGGATATATATATATATATATATATATATATATATATATATATATATATATATATATGTGTGTGTGTGTGTGTGTGTGTGTGTGTGTGTGTGTGTGTATATATATATATATACACACACACACACACACACACACACACACACACACGCACACATACACACACACACATAGTAATGTACTTGTTCATATATAAAAATTGTACAGTTATAATCTTCATAAAATCTTGCTTATCAGTTTTCGTCAACAGGATATAGTGAATATAAAAAATAAAAAAAAATAAAAAATAGCATACGCATTACTAACAATAAATAAATCTATTGCGTCATTGTTTTCAAAAATACACATACACACTTCAACTGCATCCATACACGTTTATAAATACATTCATACTGCTTAATGGAATTGTCAATATGTAAAACAAATACTTAAATAAATAGTTAAATGAATAAATAAAAATAAATAAATAAATACAAATAAATAAATAATTAGAAATAAATAAATAAATAAAAATAAATAAATAAATAAAAATAAATAAATAAATAAACAAAAATAAATAACTGTATAAATTAGAGTGGACATTAGATTAGAATTTAAGGTATTATTTATTTATTTATATTGTTATTGCTCACTGCTGTGTTGCCTGAGATATCTAATCAAGGCTGTTTTGAATTTACACAAGGACGGGAGATATCTCACATCCAGAATCGCGAGCCCTGGGCTCTAAATGAGTAAACACCAGTATCAGTGCGCGATCCCGGAACTGAGAGCTATTTTACACCATTCCTACTGGAAGTCCTGGCCGTATTTTTTCCAAAAAGAGCCGCGAGGTACGGAGGTTGTCTCATATTTATTGCTTTTTACAGTAACAGCCCCGCAAAATACGCTCGTCTTTCTTTTATAGTGAACAAGCCGAGATATTTCCTGTGAGGAGTGATGTGCTCGTCCCTCCTAACACCACATATGTATCTGACACATGAATTTTGTAGTCTTTGTAACTTTGTCTCAAGCTCCTCTTACACGTCAAGATAGACCACGGAACAATAATCTAGATGTGGGACTACCAGCGCACAAGCAAGCTGCTTTCGCAGAACCTCGGTGGTGCATGGACGGAAAAATTGTAATCTATAGAGGGCACGATTTACCTTCTTTCCTCCCGCTTCTAATTGCACTTTCCAAGTAAGTTTTGGGTCCATGATAACATCGAGGTTTGTGACAGTGTCGTAAAAGGGGACATGCACGCCGTCCTGAAACTCAATGCCGGGCAAATCAAGAGCTTGAAGGTTGATTGATGCTGTGCTCTGATCCAAAAACTATCGCTTTAGTTAAACTATCGATTAAGTCCAGACGCTTTGGCCCACTCCGACACTGCCCGCGCTACAACCGACATGTGGCTGATACCCTCATGCAGATCCCGCCAGGCCACTTGAGTATAGATTTGCAAGTCGTCTGCGTATAGCAAGTGTTCAACATCACCACCAGTCAATACGTCCTGTAAGTCATTTATGTACAAGCTGAATAGCAGAGGTCCCAGGACTGAACCCTGTGGCACACCCAAATTAGTGGTCAATCAATTTGAGTCCCCACTGCTATTGATTACCTTTTGTTTACGACCAATTATATAAGATTTTAGCCACAAAAGTAAACCCCTGGAAAAACCCATGCCAATCAGCTTACGGAGAAGTTTAAATGGTGACATAGTGTCAAACGTCTTGCTAAAGTCGAACAGTAACAGAATCGTCAACAGTTTTTTCTTGTCGTTAATACCAGTCCGAATGTCCTCTGGCCCATTCCATACGGATTCAACGATAAAAAAAAATCGATGTCTTCGATTTTTTTCAAATTTTGAGGTCATAATCTACGTCGAATTTCATGAGACCCGTATTTTTTCTTTTTTCCGAAAAACGGTTCTGAAGCCCCGTGGCACAGTATCAAAGATAAGGACGTAAAAGCAATATTTAGAAAATAAAAAAAAAAATTTTTTTAAATGCTTGCCATTTTGAGCCAAATTATCGTATGGAGACGATTTTGTGAAAATATGGGGAATTTCATCAGATTTCACGTGGTTTTTTTAGATTTTATATAGCTCCAATAATTTCCAAGATAAATAGAAAAAACTGAAAAAGGTGCTTTTTTTCAAAATTTGATTTCTCAAAAAGGCCCACTGCGATTAACGCGAATTTCGGGTATGTTTTTCAAGGCCTCATGAGCTATCTTTGTACCAAATTTCAAAGTTCCAGCTTCAGAGAAAGCTCTGTTCCGGAGATATGGCCTGTCAAACAAAATGTCTATTTTTACATACTTAAGCCCGATATACAATATGTGCAAATCCCATTATTTTTGTTATAAATAATTATTCTCACCTTAAAATTTCATAAATCAGCGTAAAAAGTAATATCAGCTGTTCCGAGTATGTGATGCTCGTTCATCTATATGCTGACTGCGCAGTAGAAAAATGGCGAATACTTGGACACAATTGCGCAGCCTGGCATAAATGAACGCGCATCTTGGTGACGTTATAAGAAAAACGCTCTAGCTCTATAGACAGCGCGGGGCGCATGACGCGGCATCATTGTTCTGGTTGCTCTCTAGCAAGTGAGACTCTGAACCAGACTCAATTAGACCAAAGACTGAGATAATTTGAGTGTAGCATCTATTACAGTGTTATCTACGTTTGATTCTCGTTTGTCTCGTGATATGTACATCTTTTTCCGTCAATTTGCTAGTACTCTTCTTTGGATAGTATACATCGTGTTATAACAAGTACGTAACCAATGTAACTGTGCATTAGATATTTATGTGCCAGGAACCTATCAAAGGCGAATATGGCTGAGGAGGATGCTCACTTCGCTCGTTGCCTCCGCCTTATACTATATTCCGCGCTACCAAACATATCCTCAGACGTTTTCGCCTCTTTTCATTCGTACCTGGCGCTTAAAAAAATTCACAGCTTGGCAGAGGACGTATGATGGTTTTACGTGCGGGTTACAATCAATTAGTAAATCGGTGGCGTGCGAAGCAACTGTCGTACTAATGCGACCGAGGATGATTCATCATAGGCTACATGAAGTCAATACAGCCTAGTCGCTCATTCATAAAATAATTGTGTATATGCTATCGTGTCCGTCCGAGCTCACGCGGGTCGAAGGTGCAGAGACAATATAGTAGCTTGCTCTCTCCTTTTTTTTGGTCTCGATATTAATTTCTCCGTCTCTCTTAATCTTGAGATGAGCATCCGCGCGCGTTTACTCTCTCTCTTCTCTCTCTCTCTCTCTCTCTCTCTCTCTCTCTGTCTCTCTGTCTCTGCCTTTCGAACTCCAGTTGCTGCTTGTTGCACGTCCATGCTCTTCCAAACAGTGTAATTGCACTTATCTAGCTCTCTCTCTCTCTCTCTCTCTCTCTCTCTCTCTTGGCGGGAGCCAAGCACGAAGCATAATCCAGAGGTACCACTTCATTCTGGACACACAGCACGCAGCGCCATACTATCAAGGCGCCATCTGCCGACTCGAACTGCAACTACGTGACCACCGAGGCGACACCTGCTGCATCCTAGACACACCATCAGTACCTTCCACGACTCATCTTTGTCGCCACTAACACCATGGTCGACAACTGCGCCATCTGCGGGGAGGTTCCTAGGAGCAGCAACTCGCTACGTAAGTGCTGCATATGCGATATTACTTACCATCCGGCGTGCAAGCCCATTGCAGTGCTTACCCGCGTACAAAGGAATGCACTGCAGCTACATACTAAAGCGGTAGCGTGCCAGACATGTATCGACTCGAAGAGATCGATGTTCGAGTCGGCAGTCGCGCGCGCGACGAACGCCAGCAAAAATATGAGTGGGAAAGAGAAGGAGCTAGCCGCGTCCACTCCGGCCAATAAAAGGCCTGCAACAGCTGCTCGCACCAATCAGGCGAGCAAGGCCGCGCCCACCAACTCCTCACTCTCTCCGTTGCAGGGGCTAGGCCCCGCCCCCACCAGCAACCTACTCCGGTTGGCCTCACAGTCTCCCGTGACGTCACTAGGCCCGCCCATTTCCAGTACAGGAGCAGAGCACAGTGGGGAATCCCCGAGTGACATCACGGCCAAGAATGCGGACCCAGCTAATAATACTTCACAGTCCTCCTTCTCCAAAAATAACAGCAGTATTAATGATATAAATGCGTCCGTCATCCGTATGCTAGATAGTACCGCGTTAAAAAAGGGAACAACGGTCTCCTGCCTAGTGGAGTACGCGAATTCTACTTCAAGAAACATTGATAATGCACTTGCTAGACATTGCACCTCTATTGAAGGCAGATTGGAGGCAATTGTAAATACGTTACCAGCAGTACATACTTTGGCACTTTCAATTGACTCTAAGCTGCAAAAAATTGAGGAAAAACTGTCGAAACAACACTCCCAGCTGGAGGAGATGAAAAAGGAGAAGCAAGTGCTTTATCAAGAAATAGATAACCTAAAAATTAAAAATAAAAAATTAAATGATAATAATGTAGAAACGAACACTTTATTGACCAATACAAAGGTAAATTATAGCATGTTAATTGATAAAATCGATAATCTAGAGCAGACAAATCTCGAGTCACAGACTAAAATTGATAATCTTGTATTAAACACTTTTGAAAACGATTTCCTAAATTTAACAAATAAAATCAATAGAGTTGAACGTGACAACAAGGAAATAATAACAAAAATAGAAAAAATAATAACAAAAGAAGATTTTACCTCTGTATATACTACTACTATTGAGAAAATTGAAAGAAATGTTGAGAACATCCAAAAAGATAACCAACTCATACTAAATAAAATAGAATTCCAAAAAATCGCAGTACTACCCAGTACACAAAACAATACCGTTTCTCTTATAAGTACAAACAAATGTAATACTGCTAATAATGCGTCTGCTACGAATAGTACCTTACTTGACAATTATAGTGATATAAGCGAAACAATTGACAATTGTGAAAGCAATAATGACGGGTTCATCCAAATTGTAAATAGTAGAAATAAAATGTCTAGGCGTTTGAATAAGTATAATAACGACAATGCTGACGCTGCGGCATCACCTGCACGAAGCACGCGGGTGCAAACGATTGATGGGGGGACAATGCACAGTAAAAACATTAAAAGCGGTAATACGGAGCTCATTATTTCAAACATTTTCGACGGTGATGTCTCTAAGCGTGTTGACGTCGCACACGCGATACTGTGCCGTGTCCTTCCATCAACACAAAAAATTGATATAATAGGCACACGCCTGCTTCGGTCAGAAGAGTCAACAGCTGCGGCATTAGCAGATACAAACAGCGAACGTAGAAGGTCACCATGGGTTGTTACCCTTTCCAGCAGTGCGTTAGGCGAGAGAATAATGCGAGCCAAAAAGCTTATCACTGGCTTTCATGCTAGAGATGTCGACATTGCAGCTCTTGACCAGGACACAAGGGATGGGATTATAAATGGGAAAATTTTTATAAATGAATTGATAACAAAAGAATGTTTTATTAAATATAGAAGTCTCAAGGCCCTTGCGATGAGACTTAATTTTAAATATGTTTGGCATAGAGGGGGCCGTTTCCTGGTGAAGAGGCGCGATGGCGATGTCTCTCATGAATTTTCATCTGCGGCTGATTTACAGACAATTGTGGCATCATATGCCATTAATCAACCATCTCAAACTGTAAATACTGAAAAAAAAACTGTTGATAATGAAATCGAAATTGATAATAATGTAATTCCGTCAACTGCTGTAAAAAATTGACTATCCGCAGACACTGCTGGGGGGGTTCACTGTAAGGGACTGAGGGCAGGTTTTGTCAATGTTACCTCACTGAAGGGGCACATTGGCATGATTAAACAACACCTTTCAGCTCGTCCTACCTACCATCTCTTTGGGGTTGCTGAGTCGCACCTTGACCCTGATGTTGGGAGTGATCTCATTCAGATCGATGACTACTCACTACTTAGACTTGATCGCAACAAACTAGGAGGCGGGCTAGTCCTGTACATTCATAACACTTTCAAGGCAAATTTACTAAGCAGTTCTCCAACAACACAGGAGGGCAGACCATTTATACCTGAATATTTAATGTGCAGTGTTCAGCAGGGCAGCCTTCCCCCCGTCTTTGTTGCTTTAATATACAGACCACCACACGTACCGTTTTTACAGGGCTCGGACTTAATAGACAAACTGACGATACATACTCAAGACTTTAGTCTCAAAATTATTATGGGAGATCTGAATGCGAACCTACTCGGAACGTCAGCCGATGCGAAATTTGTTAGACGGTTGGCTGATGATCTTAACCTTCAAATAATTGATCATGGTGCGAGTCATCATCTCACGGATTCTCACACGTGGATTGATGTGATCTTGACAGATAATAATGACGTTGTACTGAGCAGGGACAATCGGCCGGCGCCTTTTCCCAGTCATCATAACATCATAGAGGTCGAGATTGGGGTCGAAACTGCTGCATCCCCTGTGGTTGAATCATTCAGCTACAGGGATTTTAAGTCGATCCAGCAAGACGACCTCCTGTCTCACCTAGCTGACTGTGATTGGTCGCGGATCGATGATCCCGCGGCGAGTGTTGACAGTCAATTAGAGTGCCTCAGTGTCAACCTCATGGCTGTGATAGATAAAATTGCACCGTTAAAAGAATTCATACCGAAAAAGAAAACAAATCCACCATGGGTTGATGCTGAACTAATACATCTTTACAAAAAACGTGACTCCGTACGAAGACGCTATTCGCGGACCAATGACGACAGACTGTGGCGGGAGTATCAGGGCCTTGCAGCTGAAGCTGAATTACGAACGAAGGAAACAAGGGAAAGATTTTTACAAAATAAAATTTTTGAAGCGATTCATAATAAGAAAGATATCTGGAAAGAGCTCAAGGCTCTGGGCCTTCTGCCAAAGACAAGAGAGGAGCTTCATGGTTTCTCACCGGAAAAGCTCAATGCCCACTTTGCAGGGGTGTCGATCTCCCAAAATGACGGTGATGAAGAACTTGACAACGTCCTGACCACTGCCAGTGATGACGGTTTTGTTTTCCGAGAAGTCAGCTTCTCGGACGTGGTTCTGGCTGTTGCCCACTTCTCATCACAAGCCAGAGGGGAAGACGACATTCCCCAAAGTATAGTGGCTAAGGCTCTTCCGTTTGTGGGAGATCATATTGTTAAGATCTTTAACTCCTCTCTGTCCAGTGGCATTTTTCCGGGAGCTTGGAAGGGAGCTCGGTTGGTGCCTTTGAAGAAGAAGCCTGTCCCATCTACGGTGTCAGATTTCCGACCAATTGCCCTACTGAGTTTCCTTTCTAAGGTCCTTGAAAAAATCATACACGACCAAATAACTGACTTCTTACGAGAAAATAATACTTTGGACACGATGCAGACTGGTTTTCGACAGAATCACAGTACACAGACAGCACTACTGAAACTGACGGAGGACATAAGATCAGGCATTAACAACAACAAAAAACTATTGACTATTTTGTTAATGTTTGATTTTAGCAAAGCATTCGACACCATCTCTCACACTAAACTGCTGCGTAAGCTGATGCGCATGGGATTCTCCAGGAGTGTTCTCCTGTGGCTTAAGTCATATATCATGGGGAGACGACAGAAAGTCGTCACAATCACAAACGGGGATTCAGGTTGGCTAACCACCAATCTTGGCGTTCCACAGGGCTCAGTCCTGGGACCCCTGCTTTTCAGCCTGTACATAAACGACTTACAAGACGCACTCGACTTAGATGGTGTCGAACACATACTTTACGCTGACGACTTTCAAACCTACACACAAGTGACCCTGAAAGGTCTTCGTGATGGTATCGGTCGCATGTCAGCTGTAGCACAAGCAGTGTCGAACTGGGCAACGTCAGCTGGCCTGCGCCTCAATGTCGGCAAGACAAAGGCGATCATTTTTGGATCTGATCACAACATCAAACAGGTTCAGAGCCTTGACTTGCAAGGCATTGAGATACAGACCGGCGTACATGTTCCCTTTGTCGATACAGTCACCAACCTCGGCGTGGTGATGGACGGAGAGTTGACATGGAAACCGCAACTGAATGCGGTCAGTAGAAAGGTAAATAGGGCTCTGTATAGCTTAAAACTTTTCCGTTCAAGCACCACAGAGATACTGAGGAAGCAGCTGGCATGTGCACTGGTACTACCTCACTTAGATTATTGCTCAGTGGTTCTTCTTGATGTGTCAGGGGAGCTCCAGACACGACTACAACGTCTACAGAATGCATGTGTGAGATACATATGTGGTGTTAGGCGGGATGAGCATATCACCGCCTACAGGAAAAAACTGGACTGGTTAGATTTGAAGGTGAGGAGGGAGTATTTTATGGGGCTGCTGCTTTACAAAGCGGTTGTCATGCGGCAGCCACCGTATCTTACTGCCCTCTTTGAAAAAAACCAGGCCAGGACTTCAAGTAGGGGTGGTATGAAAGAGCTCTCGGTTCCGGGGTCGCGCACCGATAAGGGCCTTTTCTCATTCAGAGTTCAAGGTGCGCACCTCTGGAATTCGCTCCCAAGCAGTGTGAGGTGCCTGCCATCTTTTTGTAAATTTAAAACGGCGTTTAGCAGGCACCTTAAGCAATTACATGGTGAAGAGTATGTTCAGAAATAAAAAATGAGTCGAGTATTTATTTAGGCTTTTTATTTATTTAAATTATTTATTTATTTAATTTATTTATTTATTAAAACTTATTTATTTAATTTATTTATTTATTTAATTTATTTATTTATTTAATTTATTTATTTATTTAATTTATTTATTTATTTAACTTATTTATTTATTTATTTAATTTATTTATTTATTTAAATTTATTTATTTACTTATTTAATTTAATTATTTATCTTGTTTATTTATTTATTCGACGTATTTATTTATTAATTTATTTATTTATTTATTAAATATGTTTAGTGTTAGTTAATTAGGTGTGAATGTATTTATTAGCGTGATTGTTAAAGTGTTATGAATGAGTGTGTTTTAAATTTAGACGTGATAGTATACGCAAAGATTTAGCAAAGTATGTGTATGTATTCTTTTATATTTATATGTTATCTTTATTGTATTTATTTTTTATTCTATGTATTATTATTTTTTTGACGAAGCGTTTTCTGTGATATTTGAATGTGACTAGTTCATTACATTTAAATTTTATAAACTGACGAACTGATAAAGTGAATTATTATTTTAATAAGAAATATGCAATAAGTGAAAGTTAAGATAACAATTATATTAAATCGACTGATATTTTTTAATTATAATTATAACTACATGTACATGAAATTGTAAGATGACGAATAAAAAGTATATCTATCTATCTATCTATCTCTCTCTATTGTATAGGGCAATAAATATGGGACAACCTCCGTACCTTGCGGCTCTCTTTGGTAAAAACACAGCTAGGACTTCCAGTAGGAGCGGTGTGAAAGAGCTCTCGGTTCCGGGATCTCGGACTGATAAGGGTCTCTATTCGTTTAGAGCCCAAGGTTCGCGATTCTGGAACTCCCTCCCATGCAGTGTGAGGTATCTGCCGTCCTTATGTAAATTTAAAACGGCGTTAGGCAGGCACCTCAGTCAACTGCACGGTGATTAAGTTGACATTTTTTCATGATGACGGAGAATTCATATACATGGGTAGTTATTTATTGATGCCGGTTGAGCGAATTTCTGCTCCGACAAGGCTCTGTTACAATCACGTTGTTTGTCTGGAAGCGCGGGTTTGTTGGAATATAATAAACAGATTGCTTGCAGTTCGGCAGCATTTGTGAAAACATGAGAGATACCCCCCCCCCCCCCCCCCCCCCCATGCCAAACGTACTTGAAACCAAGAGTTTTGGCTTGCATTCTTAGACTCCTGTAGCTTAGGAAGGTGGTAGTGTCTAACATTTCATTAATAAATATTTTTCCCGTTGAAAGTTGATCCTTAGTCTCCTGGTCAAGATACGTGACGTCAATATCCCCCATGTGATAACTAGTATTCGTGCGCTTAGCACGCATAATACTATCTACTAAGTCGGCTTGAGAGAGGGTAACAACCCACGGTGGCCGTCTATGCTCGCTTTTGTCTGCTGCCGGTATTATAGGTCGCATGTTGTCCGACCGGAGCAAACGGGTGCCTGTGATATCCTCTTTTTTTAAGGTTGGTAGTACTTTAACTAAAATTGCACGTGCAATGGCTTCATGCTTGCTCGCGTCTCCCTCAAATATATTAGAAATTATTAATTTGTCATTTTTACTTGTACCTTCTCATTTGATAAGGGGACCCGTTTGCTACGTGTCCGACAAGTAGCTTTTTTCTGCTTGTCTTTATTATTAATATTTGTTATTTCTGACGAGGAGGCCGCATTAGTGTTTATAATATTAACATTAAGTTCGTTTAGAACCTCTTCAATATTTTTAAACTGTTCCAGAAATAAGAGGCAGCTATTGCGAAGGAGTTGGCATACAGGGTGGTTGAGTAAGGACCGATGAGAAGGGGTTCAGTACGGAGCCGACCTGACCCGAGCAGTAAGAATTAAATTGTTCTTTAGGTAGCTAGGACAAGCCGTTTTGAGGGTCGAAAATGTCAAGGCACCCATGAAGTACTCACGACGGGCCTTTACCGGGAGCCACCCTAATCGTTTACGATAGGGGGTAACATGAGCCATCCCGGGAATATTACCAAAGACAAACCGAGTGCATGAATTCTGCGCACGCTGAAGAGAGAGAGAGAGAGAGAGAGAGAGAGAGAGAGAGAGAGAGAGAGGGAGAGAGAGAGAGAGAGAGGGAGAGAGGGAGAGAGAGAGAGAGAGAGAGAGAGAGAGAGAGAGAGGGGGAGAGAGGGAGAGAGAGATAGATAGATATACTTTTTATTCATCAAGAGACGAAAATCTTACAATTGCATGTACATGTAGTTATAATAATTAAAATATCAGTCAATTTTATGTATTTGTTATCTTACATTAACGTTCACTTATTGTATTTCTTACTAAATAATTATTCGCTGTATCAGTACGTCAGTTTATAAAATTTAAATATAATGAACTAGTCATAGTCAGATATCACAGAAACACGCTTCGTCAAAAATAATACATAGAATAAAATAAATACAATAGAGATAACATATTAAAAATAAAAGAATACATACACATACTTTGCTAAATTTTTACATATACTATCACGTCAAAATTTAAAACACACTCATTCATGACACTTTAACAATCACGCTAATAAATACATTCACACCTAACACTAAACATATTTAATAAATAAATAAATTAATAAATAACTAAGTCGAATAAATAAATAAGCCAGATAAATAATTAAATTAAATAAATAAATAAATAAATTAAAATAAATAAATAAAAAAAATAAATAAAATAAATAAAATAAATAACATAAATAAAATAAATAAAATAAATAAAATAAGTAAAATAAGTAAATTGAGTAAATTGAGTAAATTGAGTAAATTGAGTAAATTGAGTAAATTGAGTAAATTGAGTAAAATGAGTAAAATGAGTAAAATGAGTAAAATGAGTAAAATGAGTAAAATGAGTAAAATGAGTAAAATGAGTAAAATGAGTAAAATGAGTAAAATGAGTAAAATGAGTAAAATGAGTAAAATGAGTAAAATGAGTAAAATGAGTAAAATGAGTAAAATGAGTAAAATGAGTAAAATGAGTAAAATGAGTAAAATGAGTAAAATGAGTAAAATGAGTAAAATGAGTAAAATGAGTAAAATGAGTAAAATGAGTAAAATGAGTAAAATGAGTAAAATGAGTAAAATGAGTAAAATGAGTAAAATGAGTAAAATGGGTAAAATGGGTAAAATGGGTAAAATGGGTAAAATGGGTAAAATGGGTAAAATGAGTAAAATGAGTAAAATGAGTAAAATGAGTAAAATGAGTAAAATGAGTAAAATGAGTAAAATGAGTAAAATGAGTAAAATGAGTAAAATGAGTAAAATGAGTAAAATGAGTAAAATGAGTAAAATGAGTAAAATGAGTAAAATGAGTAAAATGAGTAAAATGAGTAAAATGAGTAAAATGAGTAAAATGAGTAAAATGAGTAAAATGAGTAAAATGAGTAAAATGAGTAAAATGAGTAAAATGAGTAAAATGAGTAAAATGAGTAAAATGAGTAAAATGAGTAAAATGAGTAAAATGAGTAAAATGAGTAAAATGAGTAAAATGAGTAAAATGAGTAAAATGAGTAAAATGAGTAAAATGAGTAAAATGAGTAAAATGAGTAAAATGAGTAAAATGAGTAAAATGAGTAAAATGAGTAAAATGAGTAAAATGAGTAAAATGAGTAAAATGAGTAAAATGAGTAAAATGAGTAAAATGAGTAAAATGAGTAAAATGAGTAAAATGAGTAAAATGAGTAAAATGAGTAAAATGAGTAAAATGAGTAAAATGAGTAAAATGAGTAAAATGAGTAAAATGAGTAAAATGAGTAAAATGAGTAAAATGAGTAAAATGAGTAAAATGAGTAAAATGAGTAAAATGAGTAAAATGAGTAAAATGAGTAAAATGAGTAAAATGAGTAAAATGAGTAAAATGAGTAAAATGAGTAAAATGAGTAAAATGAGTAAAATGAGTAAAATGAGTAAAATGAGTAAAATGAGTAAAATGAGTAAAATGAGTAAAATGAGTAAAATGAGTAAAATGAGTAAAATGAGTAAAATGAGTAAAATGAGTAAAATGAGTAAAATGAGTAAAATGAGTAAAATGAGTAAAATATATAAAATATATAAAATAAATAAAATAAATAAAATAAATAAAATAAATAAAATAAATAAAATAAATAAAATAAATAAAATAAATAAAATAAATAAAATAAATAAAATAAATAAAATAAATAAAATAAATAAAATAAATAAAATAAATAAAATAAATAAAATAAATAAAATAAATAAAATAAATAAAATAAATAAAATAAATAAAATAAATAAAATAAATAAAATAAATAAAATAAATAAAATAAATAAAATAAATAAAATAAATAAAATAAATAAAATAAATAAAATAAATAAAATAAATAAAATAAATAAAATAAATAAAATAAATAAAATAAATAAAATAAATAAAATAAATAAAATAAATAAAATAAATAAAATAAATAAAATAAATAAAATAAATAAAATAAATAAAATAAATAAAATAAATAAAATAAATAAAATAAATAAAATAAATAAAATAAATAAAATAAATAAAATAAATAAAATAAATAAAATAAATAAAATAAATAAAATAAATAAAATAAATAAAATAAATAAAATAAATAAAATAAATAAAATAAATAAAATAAATAAAATAAATAAAATAAATAAAATAAATAAAATAAATAAAATAAATAAAATAAATAAAATAAATAAAATAAATAAAATAAATAAAATAAATAAAATAAATAAAATAAATAAAATAAATAAAATAAATAAAATAAATAAAATAAATAAAATAAATAAAATAAATAAAATAAATAAAATAAATAAAATAAATAAAATAAATAAAATAAATAAAATAAATAAAATAAATAAAATAAATAAAATAAATAAAATAAATAAAATAAATAAAATAAATAAAATAAATAAAATAAATAAAATAAATAAATTAAATAAATAAATAGTCTAAATAAATATCCGACTCACCTCAATGCATTCCCTTCACCGTGTAATTGCTTAAGGTGCCTGCTAAACGCCGCTTTAAATTTACAAAAAGATGGCAGGCACCTCACACTGCTTGGGAGCGAATTCCAGAGGTGCGCACCTTGAACTCTAAATGAGAATAGGCCCTTATCGGTGCGCGACCCTGGAACCGAGAGCTCTTTCATACCACCCCTCCTCACCTTCAGATCTAACCAGTCCAGTTTTTTCCAGTAGGCGGTGATATGCTCATCACGCCTAACACCACATATGTATCTCACACATGCATTCTGTAGACGTTGTAGTCGTGTCTGGAGCTTCCCTGACACGTCAAGAAGAACCACTGAGCAATAGTCTAAGTGAGGTCGTACCAGTGCACATGTCAGCTGCTTCCTCAGTATCTCTGTGGCGCTTGAACGAAATAATTTTAAGCTATACAGAGCTCTATTTACTTTTCTACTGACCATATTCAGTTGCGGCTTCCATGTCAACCTTCCGTCCATCACCACGCCGAGGTTGGTGACTGTATCGGCAAAGGGAACGTGTAAGCCGGTCTGTATCTCAATGCCTTGCAAGTCAAGGTTCTGAACCTGTTTGATGTTGTGATCAGATCCAAAAATGATCGCCTTTGTCTTGCCGACATTGAGGCGCAGGCCAGCTGACGTTGCCCAGTTCGACACTGCTTGTGCTACAGCCGACATGCGACCGATACCATCACGAAGACCCTTCAGGGTCACTTGTGTGTAGGTTTGCAGGTCGTCAGCGTAAAGTATGTGTTCAACACCATCTAAGTCTAGTGCGTCTTGTAAGTCGTTTGTGTACAGGCTGAAAAGCAGGGGTCCCAGGACTGAGCCCTGTGGAACGCCAAGATTGGTGGTTAGCCAACCTGAATCCCCGTTTGTGTTTGTGACGACTTTCTGTCGTCTCCCCATAATATATGACTTAAGCCACAAGAGAACACTCCTGGAGAATCCCATGCGCATCAGCTTACGCAGTAGTTTAGTGTGTGAGATGGTGTCGAATGCTTAGCTAAAATCAAACATTAACAAAATAGTCAATAGTTTTTTGTTGTTGTTAATGCCTGATCTTATGTCTTCCGTCAGTTTTAGTAGTGCTGTCTGTGTACTGTGATTCTGTCGAAAACCAGTCTGCATCGGGTCCCAAGTATTATTTTCTCGTAAAAAGTCAGTTATTTGGTCATGTACTATTTTTTCAAGAACCTTAGAAAGGAAACTCAGTAGGGCAATTGGTCGGAAATCTGACACCGCAGATGGGACAGGCTTCTTCTTCAAAGGCACAAACTGAGCTCCCTTCCAAGTTCCCGGAAAAATGCCACTGGACAGAGAGAGAGAGAGAGAGAGAGAGAGAGAGAGAGAGAGAGAGGGGGAGAGAGGGAGATAGAGAGAGAGAGGGGGGAGGGGGAGAGAGAGAGAGAGATAGATAGATAGATAGATAGATAGATATACAATTTATTTGTCAATTTTGGCAAAAATACATTACAAAAAAAATGTTATTTTGTCATTACATTAATAAATAAATAAATAAATAAATAAATAAATAAATAAATAAATAAATAAATAAATAAATAAA